>OZ023270.1:13302847-13782847 GCA_964006375.1 Tillus elongatus | reverse complement strand
TTTAAAAATTTTAATATTTATTTTAACATAAAAACTATATACAAATACAATATTATGGAGATATTATATTGTATTATAAATTAAACGCCCGCTGCCAGCTTTCACCTACATAGCACTCCAAAGCGCAACGCATCTTTTGAGCACAACCGGCAACCTAGCACAAGCAGAATCACATAACGACCACTTAACCCCCTGTGGCAAGTGTCAAATCAAATTTGATGAAAGGACTGTGCTGAGTATTGTTTGAAGATCTTATTGGACACTGTAAATTTTTTCCTGCTTACAAAGATAGCTGCATACTTCTACTTACATTGCCGTGTACTACTTGCACTATAGAGCGCAGTTTTAGCACCTTACGCAGGATTAAAACTTGGATAAGAACTACAATGGGGCAAGACGGGCTCGTTGGGCTAGCATTGTTGAGTATCCATCGAAATCGTATAGTAAATATGTCAAATTTTTTTATCAAAATATTAGACCAATTTTGCCAAAGCAACAGAAGACTGATTTTGAGTTTGCAGTAAAATATATCCTTTTTTTTTCCTATTAACTATTACTTTTATCTTTTGGCATTTATAACATTTGAAAGGGTTTTGTTCTGTAATTTTAAGATTTAATTTCATGTGTTCATAAATATCGTGTTATGAAGAAAAATCTATTCAGTTTTCTTTTATTTAGTTTGTTGGAAGTTGTTTAGAAGTATATTATGTTTTGTTAAGTTTTTATAAAAATAAATGTTATATGTAATACAACAAAAAGTTTTCGATTTTGCCCCCCTCCCTGAAAAAAAAATCCTGCGGGCGCCCAAGACAATTATTATTATGATGGTTACTACTTCGGGTTGCTTAATAAGTGGACAAAATAATTGTGATACTGTGATTAATTCAGTGGATATTTTAAATTTAAAGGTTAACTTTTTAAGGGACTTTTTAATTACTATAACGTATAACTAACTAGAGGAAAACTTGGTAAGTAGGTAATAATTATTCAGTTTATTAAGTAGGTTTCTTTATAATACATTGTGTAACTTTAGGCCAACAGACCAGTGCCGCATATGTTAACGGTGGTCTGAGCACCCTTGTGTACAGCCAGTGGGCCATACTAGGTCTTAGTCCTCACGTTTTTCCATATAGCCGCCTAGTGACGGCTAGGTTCATATCTGCCTTACGGAGTATTTTTTCAACGTGATCATTCCAGGTTAGCTTAAGAGTCCAATACGACCCCAAGATATTTTACCTCCCTGGTCATTGGGATGTTTCTACCGTATAGAGTGAGAGTTTGCTGGCTCTCCCACTTCATCCTCCACGTAAACGGTACGACGGTTGCTTTCTCGGGGCTAACCCCGAGCCCTTGGCCAACCGTCCACCTTTCCACCACTTTCTGTGCTGTATGCATGCGCTCTCACACTGACTGTGTAACCTCTCCTCGGACTATGATGAAAATGTCGTCCGCATAGCCCTGTACCTCGTACCCCCTCCCGAGAGCCTCCCTAGCAGGCCGTCAACGACTAGGCACGAGAGCAGGAGAGACAGAACGCTCCCCTGCGGACACTCCCGCCAGCATAGTCCCTCCCGCGAGTAAGGCGAACACCGCCTTGTCCCTGAGCTTGGTGGAACCGATCCACCTGCAGCAGGTCTCCTCTATTACACCCCCCTGACAGCTGCCAGTACTATATACATTTGCATTACATCTTGTGATTTCCTTGTTTTTGTTAAAGTTTGTTATTATATTTGTTACGCTTATGTACTTGCAGTACTTGTGTTTTCGGTGAAAACTACCCACAACCCCGTGTAACAACAACCACCTGTTATAACCTTACTAATGGTTTACAATTCTTATGAAAATTGACTACTACGTCCCCAACTTTTATTTTGGTAATGCATACAAGTTTTTGGTTGAAACTAGAAGTTGACGAATTCATGCGGAACATACTGTAGATTAAAGTTAAAATAATAATCTTGCGAATACCGCCATTATAAATAGGAGAATCAACGCTATTTGTTTTCCTTGTCACCGTAAGCATTCTGAGATGCATATATAATAATAAACATGCATAAAAGGTATATAGCTCACTCTTCCTGTATTATTTACATACGAGACGGCAGTAATATTTCCTGTAAACGTTTTATTCCAGCAAGATGAACATTTACTTATTTCTAGAATATATCTACATATTATTTTACTTCCATATGGCAAGTATGGATCGGCGACAAAAATTTGTTTCGCTTAAAGGTCGTAAAAAGTATCAAAAGATATAAAGAAACATGATTTGGGAACGATTCTTTTTTCGTCTGTCGGTCTGTATGTCTGTCTGTTTGTAGCCACGATAACTATATAACGAATTGAGATATCGCCTTCAAATTTGGTATACAGTTAGCACCCGATAAACGAACGGTTTAGATTGTTTTTGGGTTAAATCGCCCATGGGGTAAGGGATGAATGGGGGGCGGGGTTATTTGGTGAGAATATACATTTTTTCGTTAAAACTCGAGTAATATAACCCTTTGGGGTTTGTTTATTCGAAAACTTTCAATTTCAGCAAACATCTTGTATTTTACGCTGTAATTAAATTAGCGGTTGAATGTCTGGGAGTGGAATATCGGTGACAGAAATTTCGAGTTTTTTTTGTTGCTAAAACGGCGTAAAAAAAGTTTAACAACATATACAGGGTGACACACTTAAGATGAAGACATGCCTGTATTTTCCTTATTTTTAGATATAACGATTTCAATTTTTGTACAAATGTAAAACGTCATTGGGCTGTTTGAATAACCTAACCACTTCATATGTCAGATGTCAACCTAGCCTACTATGATTTCAGGAATAGGGCCGGTTGTCTATATTTCACGATGCGTTAGAGATGTCAAAAAAAAATACTTTAAAAAGTTATTCAGAATTCAATTATAACTGCAGATACCGAGTTTCAAGTAAAAATTCGAATTTTTACTTTTTTTTTGAAGTTTAGGTTTTCTTCTCCTTCTTCTTCGTTTACAGACGGCATAGATAAATAAAAACAAGAAAATAACCTCTAAATCGACTTCCGCTGCCACTAATACCTTAGAATCTCATAATAAGGAACTTATTGCTTACTTTTAGTTTTTATTTACTCTTCATCTCGTATATGGAAAATTTGAGGTAAATGATATATACATAATATCATGCAGTAGTTTAAAGTATACCAGCGTATGAGCGTAACTTATTAAAAAATTAATTTTAAAATTTTGTATTCTTTATATTTATTTATTTCATTTTCAAAAAATATGGTTACAGCAATAGTAAATAAGTGTTTAAAATAGATTCGGTGCAGCAAGTGCGTTATGGTAGCGAATTTTCGTAAAAATATTCCATATGGTGATAATTCAATTTCCCACTAAACTAGAATCTTCAGCTTTGATACGTACTAAAACCTATATAAAAGCAGCGTAGGTACTAAATTTAAAAAATAACACAATGAGCTTCACAGGCAACAACAAATTTGTTTTTGTTATTTTGTTTGCAGAAACCAGTTCGATTGAGTTGGCTAAAACGGATCATCCAAGTGACTAATAAGGAAAAATACCTGCCACTTTTATAATTTGGCAGGTACATTCATTTTGTAAATAAAAAAGTAAATTTTCGGTAAATTTGCATATTAGCACACGGGGGCTTTTTAGAACAAAAATTCAGAAACATGCTTAGATCTCCTTCTGGATGCACACAACACAAGAAATATTTCTTGCAAACAGCCCCGAAGAAAGTTACGGGACCAGGAGAGAATATGAGTGCTGGGCGGGGAAGAATATAAAAAAGGAAATGTGCGCGGAAAGTTCGAAAAAACTAGTTTAGTTAGACCTCTATAAGCTGCCTTTATCCCATTTTGCAGCTATACCTCCTAAAAATTCTGTTTATCCCGCCCAGAACCCCTATATTCAACGCAGGTCCCGTAACTTTCTTGCGGGTTGTTCCCAAGAAACTTTTCTTGTTTACATTGTTCTTCTTTATGCATTGAGGGTGGTTGTAGGCATGCAGAAGGGGAAGGGGAACCCCTACGACAAAGCAGCGAACCAAGATTTTCAATTCATTTTTAAATTAGTACCCCATTTCATTTGTTTAAAATATTTTTCCAAAAATGAAATTTTGGTTGCCTTGTTTGTTAGTCTTACATAGAGAACGGGGAATGAGATGGCGAATAATCTCGCTAGGCTTGGTTCCCGGAGCCTGCGATATGCATAAGTAGGAAGACGGTCTCTGTCGCATTAGACATGTGGGCAGAGGAAGCAATGGAGAGGCACTGGGGGTCGGTTGGTGGCTGTAGGCAGGCGAGGGACTTCGTGGAGGGGTCGGACAGAGATAAACCTGTCTGGCTACTCGGTAGGAGCCGACCTACGCTTGGCCGCATCCTTGGGGAGCTGACAGGCCACTGCGCCCTCAGAAGACACCTCACATTGATAGGGGTAGAGAGGGATCTCATTTGCCAGCGATGCGGTGAGGACGAAGAAACGTCCTACCACTACCTGTGTGAATGCGAGGCTTTTGGGAGTTTTCGAGCAGAATTGTTCGGATCGAGGATCTGCAGAGGAATCACGTAAGTACCGTCAAATTGAAGACCGTCACGGCCTTCATTTCGAGGTCGAGGTGGTTTGGCGGCGGAACCGAGGAAGAGTAGAGCATGGTTGCTGGGGTTGGCAAAAAGGGCATATTGTGGACTACTTGCTTGGCGTTGGCCTCCCCACCACTGCTACTGCTACATAGAGAGCTACAATCTTACATCATTTTCAAAAAGTGTGGATACAGAAACAGTAAATAAGTGTTGAAAAAGCTCTGGGTGCAGTAAATCCATTGAGATAGAGATTTTTTGTAAAAATATTTGGAATTCGATAACTCAATTTCCTATTAAGCTAGAATCTTCTTGAAGCATAGTAACACCTATGTAAATACAGCGTGGGTACTAAATTAAAGAAAAATAACATAATGAGATTCGCGGATAACTACAAGTTGGTTTTAAAAAAACCTTTTTTTTTTGTTGCAAAAACTAGTTCGATTGAGTTGACTAAGACAAAACCATCCAAGCAATTAAAATCTCGGGACGCAGCAAGTGCGTTACGGTAATGAATTTTCATAAAACTATTTTTTAATAGCAATAATGTGTGTTTTTTAAAGAAAGCAGGCATCAAATTTGGTTACCAGTATAATCTATATAGTAAAAACAATGTGCCATGTTTCATCAAAATAACTTTATTGTTTGAAAATGTACAAAAATTTCCGAAAGTAAACTTAAAGTGTTCCCGAAAAAACTCGTTTTTTTTGGTCAACCTTATAGGTTAATAGCAAATTGAGCTATTCAAATATTAAGCATTTGATCAAAATTCGCTACCATAACGCACTTACTGCGTCCAGAATTTTTGTTCTTACAAACATGCATTATATTTCGATGGAAAATGCAAAAATGCAATAACATAAGGCGTGTTTGATTAAAAAAAATAAGAAAATTTGTATCACCAACGACTTATGGGCCACCCTATGAGTGTAGAAATATTTTTTTAAGATGTAGCTCAAGACACCCTATAATTAATATATAAATTTTTTTTTCATATCTTGTATAATAACGGATATATTGAGCTTTATTGATTTTTTACGAAAATTCGACAAAAATTATATTCCATTAAACGATAACTCTATAGCTAAGACTACGGCCAAGCATCAGAGAATGGGTCTATTTGAAATGAATTTTCTGGAAACATTTTCTTAAAATGAAGGACAATGACAGTTGAAACTAAGACTTCAGGGTTTGTAAAACATTCTTCTTGAGACATTTTATTTCCATAGCCCGTATTAGATTCAAGTTCTTTTCCTAAATGTTGCCAATTTTGACGTTTAAATCGCAACTTTGACGTTTTGTGAAAAACCCCAATTTATTTTTGTTTAAATGCCTATAACTTTTTGTCTTTTGACCTACAGGGCTAAATTTTGGTAGGTAACTTGCTTATAATGATATAAACCCGCGTATAAAATTTGGTGGCCCTTACTTTGTTAATTTTGGAGATATAAATTTTTT
Organism: Tillus elongatus; assembly: GCA_964006375.1. Classification (NCBI taxonomy): domain Eukaryota; kingdom Metazoa; phylum Arthropoda; class Insecta; order Coleoptera; family Cleridae; genus Tillus; species Tillus elongatus. The sequence continues at coordinate 13,776,813 of OZ023270.1, read as the reverse complement.
TCGAAAGAAAACACAAAATTTCCGGGGAAAACCTCGTCGGATTTTCCTGGATAACGAACATATCCAAGCCACTTGCAAAAGGAAGGTACTCACCAATTTTGACGTTTAAAATCGCGATTTTGACGTTTTGAGGAGAACCCAAATTAATTTTTCTTTGAATGCCTGTAACTTTTTTGTCCTTTAACCTACGGAGCTAAATTTTGGTGGGTAACTTGCCTCTAATGATGTAAACCCGCGTATGAAATTTGGTTGCCCTTACTTTGTTAATTTTGGAGATATACATTTTTTCGATTTTTTTCGAAAGAAAACACAAAATTTTCCGGGAAAACCTCGGCGGATTTTCCTGGCTAAAGAACTTATCCAAGCGACTTGCGAAACGAAGGTATGTGCCAAATTTTATCAAAATCGGTCCATTATTTTTTAAGTTATAGGTGTGATACATAAATATATATATATATATATATATATATATATATATATATATATATATATATATATATATGTATATATATATATATATATATATATATATATATATATATATATATATATATATATATAAACATATAAAGTCTGAAACTGACCTCGCATTTGAGTTCCTGGGGTCCTAAACAGCGCTCATTTGAAGAAATTTTTTCAAAATTCGAAAGTCGGGATCTCCTCATTAGTGAAATTTTTTTAAGAAAATTCACTAAAAGGAAAAATATCTGCCTTACTTATGATTTGGCAGGTACATTCCCTTTGTAAATAATTCACTACTATAATGCACTTGCTACGACCCGAACATTTTATTTAGAATATAACGTGTAATATTTAATCTGGGCTTGTAATTTTATTATCTTCACATAAAAATAATAATCAATTTACACCTAATCTAATTAGAAAGCTAATACAAATTAATAAACCATGACCAATAACATGTAAAGCTGTTTGTAGCCCCGTGCGTTTATATTTTTTAACATTCTAATTAACGGTGACTGGTAATTTGTTTAGAATTATGTTCGATACCGTACTATCGCATAGGCCATCTAAGGCAATCACACAAACACACATTTATACAAATAAATACCAGGCGTGTACAATTACTAAGTACCGTTTCTAGCTGTCTTACGAAACAACGAGTGTATCAAAAGTCTTTACATAGAATGTACGGGATAGTACGTAGTTTGAAACGATACCAGCCTGGTTATAAGCGACTTATCGTGAATATAATTAGCTATAGGGAAGATGATTTAAAATTAACTATAATTTCAAGAAATGGGCGCGAACTAGGGCGCCTAGAACCCATTTTTAAAGCGATGTAAAATTTGTCTCATATATATATATATATATATATATATATATATATATATATATATATATATATATATATATATATATATATATATATATATATATATATATATATATATATATATATATATATATATATATATATATATATATGGGAATTTATTTTATCTCAACAACTATGTGCGTGAACATTCGGCCGCTAACGATATGCATAGATATCCGGGCGCTACAGAGTGCGACGCGTGTGTCTAGGGGCAAGGGAAGAACCACCCCAAGGTTCGTAAGAGACAGTCGAGAGTCGAGTGTGAAGTACTCAACGACGGTGTGACACGCCATCCAGAACGACGATAACTGCTAGATCCCGTAGCTAAAGACGATAGTCTATTACTTGTTATTGAATTACTCCACCGTTGTTATGTTTATATAGTTTTACAATATAATTATAGTTAATACCAGCATAGTTTCAGCCTGACAGCACGCACGAACTAACACCTTACATATCTCTAGAAACGGGGATTCATTCCACGATATACGTGAGTGTTCCAGGGATAAGATCCCTCTATATATATATATATATATATATATATATATATATATATATATATATATATATATATATATATATATATATATATATATATATATACAGTGTGTCCCAAACTGGATGGGAATGTATTGCTATCTGCGGTATTATCAGAGATAGGGAGGCGGTTAAATTAGCAATGTTTTGTAGAATTTCATGCGCGTTCCAAATATTACCTGTATTTTGCTCTGCCTCTTTTCGTTTTCCAGTTATTTTGAAAAAAACAAAATTTGTCGATTTCTTTTTTCTTCAATATCTAAGTTGGCGTTGATCTGAATATCTGAGACTTGCACATTATCAGTACACTTTTTACAGAGTAATCTTTTTGTGCCATTCTCAACTTTGGATTGCCATTTGTTTTTGAGCTACACGTATCAAGGTTTGTTTTTATTATGGCAGCCATATTGGATTTTTTGCTATTGTGATAGCCTGTGAAAAGTCCTTTCCAATGATATACAACATGCTTGAAAAATCTTGTAATTGCACTAACAATTTTGAGAAAAACCGTTTTGAGGATAGTAGGCTATGAAATCCAATACCAGAAAACAAATGACAAAAAAAAAAGTGTTCAAAAAGCAGTAGACCATGGAGTCTAACAATAGGCTTCTACTTTTAACATAATTTTCCGTAACGATTCACGATAAAAAAATATTGTGATTTAATTTATGATACTTAATTAGGTAATAATGCTATGTAATATTATGTGAAACAGTTTAATAACGAAACCCTGCAATAACAAATAGAAACTTAAACTCCACAAAACAACACAATTAGAAACGGAACTCAACAAATAATAAAATAGAAACCTAAAAACACACTAAATAGAAAATTGTTCAATATGGACACCGTTTTGTTCAATGCACTTTGTACCCCTTTTTGAATCATCCCTGCAAACTCTGGTGAGGGTGTTTTGGTTAATATGATTTATAGCTTCTGTGATTCTGTTTCGTAATTCATTGATATTTTGTGGTGGATCGAATTTATACACATTATTCTTCAGAGTATCCCAAAAATAAAATGTCATGGGTGTTATATCAGGACTTCGAGCACACCAATGAACCGGCCTATTGTTACAAATGACACGATTATTAAAATTTTGGTATAAAAATTCTTTGACGCTCCTAGCATTTTGAGCTCAACAACTGTCTTGTTGGTACCACATCTCGTCTAAATTATCATGAACTCTTCTAATTGTTGGTAGGATATCATTTCTCAATAGATTAAGATACCTTTCACCACATAAATTATTTTCAAAAAAGAAAGGACCAACAATGAAGTTACCTGGATTTTTTAAAATTAACTGTCTAATCTACATATAAAGATAACAGTTTTTTACCTAATAAGCCGCACCAAACATTAATACCAAATATGTCTTGCAATCGTCTTTCTTCCTTTAGATGGGGGTTTTCATTTGCCCAATAATGCCTATTATGGCGATTATACACACCACAATTTGTAAATCTGGATTCATCAGTCCATGTTATTTTCAAATAAAAAATTTCATCTTGCTGACATTGTCCTTGATACCATCTGCAGAATTTATGTCGTTTAGGTTAATCGTCAACATTTAAGCCTTGTACGATTGTAGGTTTGTATGGATGGTAATGACTTCGTTTTAATACACGGTGTACCGTACTTTTTGGAACGTCAATTTGGTCACCATAAAACCGAACAGATTGCGGAGGGTTTTCGTTTGAAACCTGTAGGACGGCATTATTTCTTTCTTCATTTCTAGTCAGTGGTAGTTTCTTTGCATGGAAGCTACCGTCGTTCAATAGATTGGTCACTATCCTACGAAATATTTTGGTGTTTGGTTGTCGTCTTTCTGGGTAGTTGTTTTGATATTAATTTACAGCTGCCTCAGTATTTCGGTTAGAACGAATATAACATTCCAACATGTGAAATTATTCTTCATTACTGAACATATTGTTGAAAAATATTTAAAATAAACAGGAAACAAACTATTTAGTACAAAATTCTAAGCAACGTGTTAAATACACCTCAAATTGTTCAGATAATTAAGAATGACAGTATTCTTAATTGTCGCGATAGTGTCGTATCCATAGCAACGTTTCTTCTGTTGTTTTTTAGTTCACTTACGTTTAAAAATCAAACAATTTTTAAAGGCGTCTTCGTAAATCTCTAATCTGCTTTTTATTGAGTTCTGTTAGTAAATTTAGTTATTTACTAGGTTTACCTATTTAATTAAATTATAACAATTTTTTTTTGGATAATGTAATGTAAAATATCATTTGTAATAATGGGCCGATTCATTGGTGTGTTCAAAGTTCCAATTTTTTTTATCGTGAATCGTTACGGAAAATTATGTTGAAAGTAGAAGTCTATTGTTAGACTCCATGGCCTACTGCTTTTTGAACACTTTTTTTGTCATTTGTTTTCTGGTATCAGATTTCATAGCCTACTATCCTCAAAACGGTTTTTCGCAAAATTGTCAGTGCAATTACAAGATTTCTCAAGCATGTTGTACATCATTGGAAAGCTCTTTTCACAGGCTATCACCTGAGCAAAAATCCAATATGGCTGCCATAATAAAAACAAACATTGATAGCTTAAGCTCAAAAACAAATGACAATTCAAGCTTAGAATAGCACAAAAGGATTACTCTGTAAAAAGTGTCTTATGTGCAAGTCTTAGACATGTCAGATCAACGCCTACTTAGATGTTGAAGAAAAAATAAATCGACAAATTTTGCTTTTTTCAAAATAACTCGAAAACATAAAGAGGCAGGATCAAATACAAGTCATATTTGGAACTAGCATGAAATTATACAAAAGATTGCTAATTTAATCGTCTCCCTATCTCTAATAATAACGGAGATAGCAATACATTCGCATCTAGTTTGGGACACATTCTATAGCAGCGATACTTCATCGTTTTCAATCTAAAGACTGCGAACATAATATTACATAGGCACTTAGTCATACAAAACTGCGATAATATATCCTGTTACCTGGTTATCAAAGATATTTATTCAACTTTTCAAGCGGTCATTTTCCTGATCATAAAACAAACTGTTCTATTTGTCATTGAGGTGGTCTTATTATAAACGTTAGAGATATTATCACACGAGAGGTCAGAGGTCAGTCTGTCAGTTGGGTCATTAGAGAATGGTTATAACAGTGAGCAAATGCCTCAGGCATCGCTAGGTGGAATAGGAGAACAGTGCAAGGTATAACTGTAAAACGGCAAAGTCTTAATAATGACTTGACACTTTACTAATCTCTATATTTTACATACTGATTTTATGTATTTACCATTACAATCTCTGGTTATGACTTTTGTAGCTGAAAGTAACAGGTGCAGGATTCTTGAATCTTTGAAAAGATATAGGATGTTGTCAGGTTTAAATAGATGTTCTCTGCGATATTCATTTCATAAATAGCTCTTATTATGTTAGAAGCAAGTGAAAGGATCAATGCACAAGTGCCTAACTCAAAAATTTAGACAAACTGAGTTGACTATGTCCTCTAGCGTCATTTTAGCGAATTATAAAAAAATTCGCTTATAGGGAGATCTGTTTATATATATATATATATATATATATATATATATATATATATATATATATATATATATATATATATATATATATATATATATATATATATATATATATATATATATATATGTATATATATCCGACCGATAACTCAAAAAATAATGGACCGATCTTGATAAAATGTGCAGAGTACCTTCCTTTTGCAAGTGGCTTGGATAAGTTCGTTAGCCAGGAAAATCGGACCAGGTATTCCCGGAAAATTTTGTGTTTTCTTTATAAAAAAATTCATATCTCCGGAAATAACAAAGTAAGGGCAATTACGCGTGTTTGTATTATAAAGAGTGAACTCTGTACCAAAATTTAGGTCCCTAGCTTTAAAGACAAAGAAGTTATGGGCAGTTAAAGCAACAAACAAATATTAAACGTCAAAATTGGCAATGTTTAGGCAAAGAATGTGAAACAAATACCGTTTGTGAAAAGAAAACGTTGCAAGAAGAGTGTTCTGCAAACCCTTAAGTTTCAGATTCAATCGTCATTGCCCTTCATTTTACTAAAATGTTTACAGAATATCCATTTCTAATAGACCCTGTCTTTGATGCTTTGGCTGTCAGTTTAGTTTTGTTTGGTGTCTTTTTGGATATTTATTTGTAGGTTTAGTGAAGTTTATGGTTTAACGGTCTATAATTTTTTTTAGCTAATTATCGTAGAACAAATTTGTTAATGCATTTTTGCATTTTTTTATCGAAATATGATGCGTTTATAAGAAAAAAATCGGGGCGCAGTAAGTGCGTTTTGGTAGCGAAATTTCGGTAAATTTGCAGATTAGCTCCCGAACGCTTTTCAAAAAACTGCTTTTAGAAACCTGCTTAGACCCCCCCCCCCTGGATCCACAAAACCCAAGAAAAATTTCTTGTTCATACCCGCCCAAGGAAGTTACGGGACCAGGAGTGAATAGAGGTGCTGGGCGGGGTGGGTAGTAAAAAGGAAATATGAGCAGAAAATGCGAATAAAACGGGCTTGAAAGTTGTCTTTTTCACATCTTGAAGCCATATCCCCCTTAAACCCTGCCTACCCCGCACAGCACCCCTATTCCCCCAAAACATTTCTTGTTTACACTCCCCAATGAAGTTACGGGACCAGGAGTGAGTAGGGGTGTATAATTTTTTTTTTAGCTAATTTTCGTAGAACAAATTCGTTAATGCATTTTTGCATTTTTTATCGAAATATGATGCGTTTGTAAGAAAAAATCTGGACGCAGTAAGTGCGTTTTTGTAGCGAATTTTCGATAAATTGGCAGTTTACCTCCCGAACGTTTTTCAAAAAACTGTTTTCAGAAACCTGCACCCATTTAAAGGCTGAAAACAATTTGTTGAAAAGCATTCGGGAGCTAATCTGCAAATTTACCGAATTTTCATTAAATCCTTCAAATTTCAATAACTCAATTTGCTATTAACGCAAGCTTTGTTGGATAGAAAACCAACATTTAAGTTTATTTTCGGAAAATTTTTGTATATTTTCAAACCATAAGTAATTTTGATAAAATATAGTACATTGTTTTTATCACATAGGCTATACCGGCAATCAGACTGCTCGCATTTGCCATTAAAAACATTTTTATGGAAATTCACTTCCATGACACATTTGCTGCATTTAGACTTTTGAAAAATGTTTATATATTTTCAAACAATAAATTTATTTTAATGAAATATGGTACATTGTTTCTACTATATAGGCAACCAAGTTTGATGCCTGCTTTCATCAAAAAAATACATTTGCTATTAAAAATATTTTAAAGAAAATTCGCTACCATAACGCACTTGCTGCGTCCCGAAATTTTAATAAGCTTGTTTCGTAATACAAATTCACTAATATCAACAATAAAAAGATGTCTGCTGAAAATCATAATTTAAGACTTAAAGGTGATAAAGTTATCCAGGCGTTTAAAAAAAATATTTGGAATCTGGAAACTATTGTTTTTACCAAATATTAAAGTAAAACAAAACAAAATGTTACATGAATTGCATGATAATAGAACCCGGGCCGCCCGCGTGTCAGGCAGCGTATCTGTTGGACACTTTAAACCCATTACCTAGCCATTCAGGCTAGGTACAAGCATTTCTTTACGCGATGTTACATTCTAGGCGTACATATAAATTTAACAAACTGTTGAAAAATTATTTTTATAGAGGCGAGATATATATATGTATGTATGTATATGTATCACACCGATAACTCAAAAAATAATGGGCCGATTTTAATAAAATTTGGCATGTACGTTTCTTTTGTAAATGGCTTGGATAAGTTCGTTAGTCAGGAAAATCTGACGAGGTTTTCCGGGAAAATTTTGAGTTTTCATTCGAAAAAAATTGTTATCTCAAAAAGCAATAAGCCGATTTTAATAAAATTTGGCATGTACCTTCCTTTTGTAAATCGATTTGACAAGTTTGTTAGTCAAGAAAATCGGACAAGGTTTTCCGGGAAAATTTTGAGTTTTCATTTGAAAAAAAAATTTTGTCTCAAAGAATAATGGGCCGATTTTGATAAAATTTGGCATGTACCTTCCCTTTGTAAATGGCTTTGACAAGTTCGTTAATCAGAAAAATCGGACGAGGTTTTCCGGAAAATTTTTGAGTTTTCATTAAAAAAAAAAATTTCTTAAAAAATAAAAAATCTAGGATAACCAAATTTGGTAGGTAGGTTTACGATATAAAAAGTAAGCTATACGCCAAAATTTAGATTTCTATGTTACAAGAAAAAAAAATTATAATAAAATATTTTGTGCCGGATCATTTCTATGAAAATTCACTATCATAACGCACTTGCTGCGTCCAGACTTTTATAATCTGAATTTTGCCAAATCATAGTTTGGCAAAAACGTTATAATTTTTTTCTAAAAACGATAGTTCCGTAAAAATTTTCTTCTCTACGCATTGATCTTTTCACTATATGCCAGATTTTCAGTCTGCGAATTGAATTAGGGCCGTTCATCAGGTTAAAAAAATAGTGTATTTTTAAAATGTACTGAATCCCCCACTTCGAAAACAATAACTTTTACAGTCACTTCATTTTAGCGAATTTTCTTTTTTTTTAAATCACTATTGGGGAGATCCCGACTTTTGAATTTTGAAAAAATTTCTTCAAATGAGCGCGATCTAGGACCCCTAGAACCCATATCCGGGGTCAGTTTCAATTGTTATATGTTTATATATGTTTATATATATATATATATATATATATATATATATATATATATATATATATATATATATATATATATATATATATATATATATATATATATATATATATATATATATATATATATATATATATATATATATATATATATATATATATATATATATATATATATATATATATATATATATATATATATATATATATATATATATATATATATATCACACCGATAACTCAAAAAATAATGGACCGATTTTGATAAAATTTAGCATGTACCTTCCTTTTGTAAGTGGCTTGGATAAGTTCGTTAGCCAGAAAAATCGAGCGAGGTTTTCCGGGAAAAGCTATGGTAACCAAATTTCGTACGTAGGTTAACGATATTAAGAAACTATATACCAAAATTTATATTTCTATGTTAAAAGAAAAAAGTTATAAAAATATTTGGTGCCTGATCATTTCTATGAAAATTCACTATCATAACGCACTTGCTGCGTCCAGACTTTTTAAATTTTATGTCAATTGTCATTCTAATGTCGTGCGAGAGCGGGCTGGATGTACTTTAATCTTATTGACATGGTATTGACAACGGCATTCGTGATTTTAGTGACCGAGATTTCTTGATCGCTAGTTCGGATAGTATGTTTTGCCTGTGTTATTTGTACTGTTTGGTTTTGTGGTATGTATCAATCTACGCATGGCAACTAACTACTCTTGTCTTTGTTGGGCATTTTATTGTAACCACTTAGGTCGTTTCAATTCAGCGGCGTAACGCCGCCGGTACTGTGTCCCATGCGAAATGCGGCACTTTAAAGATCCCTACTATTCTTAAAGAAAGCAATATGTTCGACAACATTTTCAGAATAGTGAGGTGAAACTGCTCTCTGGCGTCGGTGATTGACCATAGCCGCGGAAATAGGTGGGCGTTAAATAAAAAAAAGTGCGTAAGCTACAAGGAAATGAAAAGAACTGCTGGAAATAGAAAGACATGGATGCGACAACAAGCCGACATGGCCTTAGAACTGCAATTGATGATGATTTATGTCGTCAGTCTACACTCAAAGAAAATAAACAAGAAATCCTGACCATCCTCAAATGTTACAAAACTTACCATAATTCAGTGACCATAAGTTTTCATTCAGAAATTCACGTCTCCGTCGTAAAAAAATCTATTTGAGTCGATATTGCATAATAAAAAAGACGCTTTCCGCATTAAATAGAATCTCATCAACAAGGATATATTTTATTGACTTATGTATCGACATTTAACTCGAATTTAACGATCATTCTTATGATGAACATCTGGTATATGGACGTGATTACTGAGAAATGACATAAACATCTTCAATAAAACTGACCTTTCTCAATAAGGCATACAATACTTCGTTAGCCGCTGTTTTTTCTTCTAATGCCGGCGTTGCTAATGATGTACTCGGTGTTATTAGAAGGAAACAGATGAATGGTATAATGTGTCGTAACTAAATGTCATGGGTTTCTTTAGTTTTTGTTGACCTAAGTAAAAATCTGCCATCAATGTCTGGCAAGGGTAAAATTTATCTGTGTATTTGATTTATTTATACAGAGTAGTAATACTATAATAATAATCGACTTTATGTTAAGAAAGCAAAAATAACAGTTCATTGATTGTTGTTGCCCTTACTTGGTGAAACTTGTCCATACTACATACAGACTTGGAGACTACTTCTCTGGCTTCACTGTTGGTTTTTGTAGGTGATGGACGTAGCCAGCGCGTGAGCTAACTGGAGCAAGTGGCCCTTCGAATTGTGGAAGTTCTAGGAAACATTGAAGAACATCCTAGAACTTCCAGAATTCGAAGGGCCACTTGCTCCAGTTAGCTCACGCGCTGGCTACGTCCTTCACCTACAAAAACCAACAGTGAAGCCAGAGAAGTAGTCTTCAAGTCTGTATATAAAAATAACAGTGTCAAATACAGGATGGCGCATTGAAAACGAAACAGACCGATTTGAGTCCAGATAAATTTTTGTTTTAAGAAACGCTGAAACACGTCAATTTTAATATTGAGGGGGACATGTTTTGACATAAAACTCGACTTTGTCATATCAACCCCTTAAGGCTGGTGATAACAACCCTCATATTTTAAATAGTGAACATGAGTCGAGTGTTGCATCATTTGAAAGCTCTTTCTTTTCTGAATTCAGTACACTAATTTTTTTAGAAGTTTTATCATCTCGTTTAAAAATTATTCACAGTTGGAGTTGCAAGAACGTATTTCATTCATTATGATAGGAAATGCACTGATTAGTCAATTTTTCGTTAAAAGAGCTAAAAAACAAAACCAAACGTTCAAAAATGTTTATTCAGTTAAGTAAGTGTTCAAATTGTTGACCACCAGCTTCCATACAAAAGTATAAATTTTGTTCAAAACAAGCTCTGACATTCTGGAGCATTTGTGGAGTTATTAGACGGCATTCTTCAACAATGCGTCGTCGTAATTCTTCCAGAGACTCCAGTTGTGTTGCGTAAATTCTACTATTTAAATGGCCCCATAGAAAGAAGTCTCAATCAATAGCATCTCTACGCCCAATCCATTGCTCTGGGAGCACTCTATTCAAATACTCCCCAACACGTTGTGAAAAATGCGGAGGAGCTCCATCTTGCTGAAACACTAAATGATTGTCTTGATAGCGATCATCATTTTCAACAATGTCAATTAGTAGAGGGTAAACGATATCTTCTAGTAACTCCAAATACGTTTTGCCACTCACATTGCCATCAAGAAAAATTGGTCCGAATAAACGGTCTCCAAAAATGCCAGTCCAGACATTCAATTTCTATGGAGTTTGAGTGTGGACCTCGTGAAAATTTCTTGGATTATTATCTGCCCAATAACGACAATTATGACGATTGACTGTAGAGTTTAATAAAAACGTACACTCGTCTGAAAAACAGATATTGAACAGAAAGTTCCCGTTATCAGGTATTAGTGCAGTCATAACTGTACAAAACTCCAGCCGCCGATCAAAATCATCTTCATTCAGTTGCTGTACAAGATGAATTTTATACGGGTGAAATTTATGATGCTTTAATATTCGCTGAATAGCTCTTCTTTTGATGTTTGAAACAGTGGCCAATTTTCTCGTGCTCAAAGTTGGATCTGCAGCAATTTGTTCTAAAATCTCAGTAATCTCATTTCTAACCGGAAATTCACATTTAGGATCCCGTTTTTTGTTGGCTACTGAACCACTTTGTCGAAACTTTGCAACTAACTTCAAAATGTATTTTCTGTTAACATGCCTGTTCGGATGTCGTTCATTAAACAAATTTGCGGTACGGTTGGCACAGTCATCGTTTTTGAAAAAAAGAGTAATTATTTCAACTCTTTCTTCTACAGAATAGGCCATTGTGAAATTAATTTTCGGTAGTACTATCAAGTATCAAACCGACCGATGAACTGAAATAATAAACCTCATTTCTCTCATTCTGATAAGAAGTGATCTGATAGTAATTTTTTGTTTACAAACCAACAACTATTAGCACATTTCTTATCGGAATAAGTGAAATGCGTTTTGGCATCTTCAACTGTGAATAATTTTTATACGAGTTGATAAAACTTCCAAAAAAAGTAGTGTGCTGAATTCAGAAAAGAAAGAGCTTTCAAATGATGTAACACTCGACCCACATTCCCTATTTAAAATATAAGGGTTGTTGTCATTATCCTTAAGAGGTTGATGTGACAAAGTTGAGTTTTATGTCAAAACATGTCTCCCTCAATATTCAAATCGACGTGTTTCAGCGTTTCATAAAAAAATTTATCTAGACGCAAATTGGTCTGTTTCGTTTTCAATGTGCCACCCTATATTTTACATACATACATTATTATAAAATTTTTATCTCCGAAAATTACAAAGTCATTTTGATGAAATTTGGTGAATATGTTGCCTTCTGAAAGACCTTTTTTTCCTCCCTCAGGGGCCGCCACGATAGCACTGCAACCTTTGGTTTATTGTGCATGTGTGAAAGACCTTACTACATACTGAAACTCAGCTTTTAGGTTTAGACAAAATTGAGTTATTCAAATTTGAAGCATTTAATGAGAATTCGCTACCATAACACACTTGCTGCGTCCAGAACTTTTTTTAAATTTAAATATCTCGCTAACGGAGCTCGATCCGGGGAAAAGTTGTTTACTGTTTTATACTTAGAATTCGATTTTACATAAGACATGTAATTTTGGTCCTTTCGTTACCGAACAGCCTCTATTGGCATAAAAACAAATAAAATGTTAGGTACAGCATGATTATAAATGATAACCTCCTTTTATTTTCGTTATTTCTGAGCGAATTAATTCGTTCAAAAACCTATTTTGAACAATGTTTAACGTAGTTTCTGAATCTGTTATCGCTTTTCAAGATTTTTGAAAAATGTACGAGGTGGATTTAAATGGAACACCTGTATTTTTTTACATATTATAATTTTTTGATTTTTTCTGATAACAAAAATATATAGTTATAGCACATTTGGACAAACAGTTTTTAAGTTATTATGAAATATGTAAAACGACAAATCTGTTTACGTATTACTCAATAATATACGAAGTAGCCTTTGGAAATAAAATTTTAACTTTGTATAAACGTGAAAAAGGTTAAGATTTGTTAGTGCTTTTTCTACTAGGAATTTTTATTGTGTGCAAAAAAGCGATCATGCCTTATTATAGTTTAGAGAATAGGCGTAGAATTTTAGAAATATTCTTATGTTGTAATAAAAACATGGCTGCTTCACAAAGGGAGTTTAGAAGACTGTATCCGAATGAGACTGTGCCTGGCAAAGCAACATTCAAGAAAATTTACAATAAATTTTGTGGCACAAATTCATTAAAGAATGCAAATATAAGAAAAACGAGGAATACTATTGGTGAGGAAATACAAATGAATATTCTATTATCGGTTATAGAAGAGCCAAGTCGGCCTACTTATTTTGTAGCTAAAGATTTAAATGTAAGCCAAAGCAGCACTTTGCAACTTTTAAAAAGAAACAAGTATAAACCTTTCCACATTCTTCCTGTTCAACCTTAACCGAAAATGATCGTCGACAGAGAATACTGTTTTGCCAACAAATTATTGAAAAATATAATGAAAACAATGATTTTTTGCGAAATGTGTTTTGGACTGATGAGTCGTCCTTTTCTACAGCTGGTTTGTTTAATAGACATAACAAACATCATTGGGTTACAGAAAATCAACATATGGTAAAGCAAATAAAAGCACAAGGACGTAAAACTGTCAATGTGTGGTGTGGGATACACCAAAACAAAATAATTGGTCCATTTTTTGTACATACAAATCTCACAGGTGTAGTTTATCTCCATTTGCTACAAGACTGAGGAATATTTAGATGACTTGCCAGTTATTCTAAATTTAAGAGCAATCTGGCAGCAAAACGGAGCTCCCCCACATAACGTTAGACCTGTGACGAACTACTTGAACCAAAAATATGACCTCTGGATAGGAAGAAATGGTCCTATCCATTGGCTGGCTAAAAGCCCCGATTTAAATCCGCTAGATTTTTCCCTTTGGAGTGCTCTCAAGAACAATATTTATAGTGAAGAACTGTCGGGGGGCACTGTGCAATTAAAACAGCTTATACGACGAGAAATAAATTCTTTTAATGAAAATGCAGCGGTATTTGAAGATGTGCGATCAAATTTTTTACGGCGATGTTTCAAACGCTTAGAAAACAACAGAAGTTATGTAGAAGATGCAATGTAAATATTTATATTATTTTCTAATTTTTGGAAGTTTGATACTTTTATTTTATTTGTTTCCTTGTGTATGGTTTCGTTATATATTTTGTTGTGACAATCATAGCTAGTTTTATATAATCATTAACTAATTATTGACACATCATATTTTTAGGATAAACTAATAGTTTGACGTTTGTTTCCAAAGGCTACTTCGTATATTATTGAGTAATACCTAAACAGATTTGTCGTTTTCCATATTTCATCATAACTCAAAACTGGTTATCCAAATGTGCTATAACTATATATTTTTGTAATCAGAAAAAATCGACAAATTATAATATGTAAAAAAATACAGGGTGTTCCATTTAAAAAATTATATTTTTTGTTCCACCTCGTACATTTTTCAAAATTCTTGAAAAGCGATAGCAGATTCAGAACCTACGTTAAAAACTGTTCAAAATAAGTTTTTGAACGAATCAATTCGCCCAGAAAGAACGAAAATAAAAGGGGGTTATCATTTATAATACTCACCCTGTACGTAAAGCATATTTTCAAAATTGTAAAGAAATTTCAAATAGTGTGAAAATGCAAAATCTATATATTACAACAAAAACGATGATCAATCAGTGAAAGTTGCTTGCAAGCATCGAACTGCCCAGTTAACGGTGTCAGTGCACCTCGTGTAGGTAACATCCATCTTTCCTGTTTATCTTCTTTATATTATCAGCGAGTTTGTGGTGAAATTTCTCTGACACCGGCGCACCAGACTACGGAAAGAAACACACTGAAGGAGTGCCATGAGTCAACAACGGTTAAACGATTATATCTCATCTTAGTTTCCTTGTTACAATAGGTGTGTAAAGTAATTTTATTCCGATTTGAATAAATACTAAAAAGTCTGGACGCAGCAAGTGCGGAATGGTAGTGAATTTTCATAGAAATGATCTAACCCAAAATATTGTATTATAACTTTTTTTCTTGTAACATAGAATGCTGAATTTTGGTGTATAGTTTACTTTTTATATCGTAAACCTACCTACCAAATTTGGTTATCATAGCTTTTTTTTTGGGATAATTTTTTTTTCGAATGAAAACTCAAAATGTTCCCGGAAAGCCTCGTCCAATTTTCATGATTAACGAACTTATCCAAGTCATTTACAAAAGGAACGTACGTGCCAAATTTTATCAAAATCGGCCCACTATTTTTTGAGTTATCAGTGTGATATATATATATATATATATATATATATATATATATATATATATATATATATATATATATATATATATATATATATATATATATATATATCGTCGTGGTGACTGCAATAAGTCGTATGTCAAAATAAATCATTTTTCATTTTATTGCATATTGGTAACCAAATCAACGAGATCTGTAGGCTGCAATTAGTCCTGTCATTCAGCAACGAAATAGAGCATTGAGCGCGCATGTGCAAGATGGCGAATGTCATATACTTCTAGGCTGGATACGGCAATAGGTTGTATGTCTATTGGAATTTGTTTAGTTAGTATTTGCTGGTGCTATTATAACTCTGGTGTGGTGTTCTTAGATTTTAAAACGGTAAGTACTATTTCCAGTACTATTGGGTATATTATTCTTTGTGTATTATACATTTTGTACAATATTATCTATAGAACAAAAGAGTTTATATCTCTTAACCTCACTTTCCTTTAACAAATTTGACATTTAACTGTTTTAACCAAGATTTTTAGAGTATTTGGAAATAATATTATTATGTTTTAGTCAAACCGGGCTTACTTGCTTTTTAGCTGTAGCAGTTCAAAATGTTTTTCAAATTTTTTTTTGACATACGTCTTTTTGCCGGATTCATCTTATGTTTGTAATTGACATGCGAGGTTTTGCAATTAGTTCAATTTTAGTAATGTCGCACTTGTTTTATTGTTTTCGTGAACTGTTTTTATATAAGTACCTACATAATATTTCTGTATACCATATCTTGGCATACTCCGTTAGAATGAAAAATGTTAAGTAACATAATTATAGAGGTTTTTCTTCTGAGTTTAGGAGCTGCCTTGATTACTTTATAACTATGCATTTTTGCAGTTAAAGTATTTTTTACATGTTATTAAAATCGTCTATTTTTTTATTTTAAATTTACTTTTTTTCATTTTCAGAAAAATGTTTGGGGCTAGCAGAAGCAGCTACATAGTGCAGCTAGTTAGGGACGTAAATAAAACTTCCACAATAGAAGGTAATAAAAGTTGTACAAACATTTCAACAGTGGAGAATGAAACTGAAAAAGTCCATAATGACGTCAACGAACCACAATGTAGTTTTGCACCTGCCAATGTAAATGAGAAAAAAGATGTATTAATTTCTGATGGTGAAGAGAGTAGTCCAGACGAAGCTTTCAGTTCCGGTTCAGGGGAGCTGTACGAACCATCAGAAGGGGAAAAGGAGATCAGCCAAGAGGAAGAGGAGCCGGTTTACTCAAGCAATGCTGAAGAGACTGCCGGTCTTAAAAAAAGGCCCAAGAGGCAAATAAACAGAAAAGAATGGAAAAGACAAAAAAATGCTGAGCTTCGACTTCAAGGAAAGGATTATGTTGGATTTACAAAAAATGAGGAGGGCCGATACCAACAAACTAAACAAAAAAAGCCTGGACGCAGCAAGTGCGTTATGGTAGTGAATTTTCATAGAAATGATCTGGCCACAATATTTTATTATAACTTTTTTTTCTTGTAACATAGAAATCTAAATTTTGGTGTATAGTTTACTTTTTATATCGTAAACCTACCTACCAAATTTGGTTATCATAGATTTTATATTTTTTAAGATAAAAATTTTTTTCAAATGAAAACTCAAAATTTTCCCGGAAAACCTCGTCCAATTTTTCTAAATAACGAACTTGTCAAAGGCATTTACAAAAGGAAGGTACATGCCAAATTTTATTAAAATCGGGTTATTACTTTTTGAGATATGAATTTTTTTCAAATGAAAACTCAAAAATTTTCCGGAAAACCTCGTCCGATTTTCCTGAGTAACAAACATGTCAAAGCCATTTACAAAAGGAAGATATGTGCCAAATTTTATTAAAATCGGCTTATTACTTTCGGAGATATGAATTTTTTTTTAATGAAAACTCAAAATTTTCCCGGAAAACCTCGTCCGATTTTCCTGACTAACGAACTTATCCAAGCTATTAACAAAAGAAAGGTACATGCCAAATTTTATCAAAATCGGCTTATTATTTTTTGAGTTATCGGTGTGATACATATATATATATATATATATATATATATATATATATATATATATATATATATATATATATATATATATATATATATATATATATATATATATATATATATATATATATATATAAATATATATATATATATATATATATATATATATATATATATATATATATATATATATATATATATATATATATATATATATATATATATATATATATATATATATATATATATATATATATATATATATATAATATATATATATATATATATATATATATATATATATATATATATATATATATATATATATATATATATATATATATAAACATATAAAAATTGAAACTGACCCCGGATATGGGTTCAAGGGGTCCTAGTTCGCGCTCATTTGCAAAAATTTTTTCAAAATTCAAAAGTCGGGATCTCCCCATTAGTGAATTTTTTCTACGAAAATTCACTAAAAGGAACGATCTATCCTTCCAAGATGTAATGGCCATCAAACGAAACGTACTCTCAAAGGTGGTCCTAGGCAAAGTTTTGATTGTGCTACTATCACTGAAGCAATGCGCCATTTAATTTTTTCATCATTTTGGAAGTTGTCATCATGGGAAGCCAAAAAAGTTTTTGTTGCCGGATGCGTTGTACAAACGCATCCAAAGTATCGAAGAAGCAACGTAGATGCTGATGATTCACGGAAAAATGTATCATTTAAATATTACCTAGTTATCAATGAAGGCCTTAATAACAAAGTAAAAAAATGTGTTTGCAAAAAAATGTTCCTGAACACACTTTGTATTGGAGAAAAGGCAATGCGCTTATGGACTTTGGATGGCGATAAAGGCGATAAATTTCCAGTGGAAGATACAGCAGGTCCTGTAGAAATTGGATTAACCAGTGATAAAAAATCTGCTGCTTTAAAAAATGTTGAAGAATTTTTAAATTCATTGCCAAAGATGGAATCGCACTACTGCCGATCATCATCAAATAAACTGTACCTTGAAGCAACCTGGTACAGTTTTAGAGATATGCATAGATATTACTCTGAGAAGTGTCGTAATGAAAATAAACCTTCAATATCTTGGAAAACTTTTCTGAAAGTAATTAGAAACATGAATCTTGATATTTATGCTCCCAAAAAAGACCAGTGTAATACCTGTATTATGTACAAGCAAGGTACCATTGGTGACGAAGTTTTCCAGGCGCATACTAAAAAGAAAAATGACGCACGGTCCGAAAAGGAGAGAGACAAAATTTCCGCCATAAACTGTCCTGAAATACAAAGTTATACAGTTGATTTGCAAGCTGTTTTATTAGCCCCTCGTCTAAACGCGACAGCTAATTATTACAAAACCAAATTAAAAGTGCATAATTTAACATACTATAATTTGTCTACAAAAGATGTCATGTGTTATGTATGGCACGAGGCAAACGGAGGACTTGAAAGTGACGTATTTGCATCAATTGCAACAATTTTTTTTCTAAAAGAAATTGAGAACAAAAAACCGCAAAAAATTATAATTTGGAGCGATGGTTGTGGCTATCAAAATCGCAACGTAAAACTTTCAAATGCACTGGTTGAGCTAAGTGTCAAACATAATGTCATAATTGAACATAAATACTTGGAGTTTGGACACACACAAATGGAGGTAGACTCCATTCATTCTTCCATAGAGAAAAAATTGCGTAAAAGAAGGGAAGTTTATGTTCCAGCAGATTATCTAAATATTATTCACTCTGCAAGGCAAAATCCTAAGCCTTACGGGACAGTCTACCTTCAGTACAGTGATTTTCTGAAATTTGAACCTGTTTTTTATGGTAGTATTCGACCGGGAAATAAAGTTGGAGATCCCTGTGTCAATGATGTCGTCGCTTACCAGTACACTCCAGAAGGGGTGATAAATTACAAAACTGATTTTGTTAATGAATGGACATTGTTACCAACCCGCCCAAAACGAGTTGATAATAATTTGGCTGATCATTCCAATCTGTATGAAGAACCTTGCCCAATAGAAGAAACAAAATTTAAACATTTACAGGAACTAGCAAAATTACTTCCTCTAGATTATCGTAACTTTTATAATTCCTTAACTTACAAATAACTTCAGTTCTCCATGTTTACCATAAAATGCAATTAGACAAATGTCACTAAATGACACCAAATAAAGTAGCAATAAGTTGTATGTCAAATTTAATTAATAAATATGTTGAATTACAATTTTGTAGCTTTACTGTAGATATACACTCCTTATTAAATTTCCATTAACTTCTGATTAAAAATTTATGATGACCGTAATTTAAAAAAAAAAGTTTTTTGTCTCTCCTGAAAAGTACCAGTTCAATCACATACAGCCTATTGCGGTCACCACGACGATATATATATATATATATATATATATATATATATATATATATATATATATATATATATATATATATATATATATATATATATATATATATAAACGTTTTAACTGGCCTTGGATTTGGGTTCTAGGGCCCTAATTCGAGCTCTTTTGTAGAATTTTTCCAAAAGTTTCACCATCGACACCTCTCTGGTGTATTTTAAGAATATGGTGAATCTCACAAAAAACAATAACTTTTACAATCACTTCATTTTTAATTTTATGTCATTTGTCATTCTAATGTCGTGCGAGAGCGGGCTGGATGTACTTTAACTTTCGCGTATTGACATGGTGTTGACAACGGCTTTCGTGATTTTACTGACCGAGATTTCTTGATCGCTAGTTCGGATAGTATGTTTTGCCTGTGTTATTTGTATTGTTTGGTTCTGTGGTATATATCAATCTACGCATGGCAACGAACTACTCTAGTCTTTGTTGGGCATTTGATTGTAACCACTTAGCTCGTTTCTATTCAGCGACGTAACGCCGCCTGTCCTGTGTACCATGCGATGTTCGGCACTACCGTTCTTAAAGAGAGCAAGATGCTCGACAACATTTTCAGAATACTGAGGTGAAACTATATATATATATATATATATATATATATATATATATATATATATATATATATATATATATATATATATATATATATATATATATATATATATATATATATATATATATATATATATATATATATATATATATATATATATATATATATATATATATATATATATATATAAACATATAAAAATTGAAACTGACCCCGGATATGGGTTCTAGGGGTCCTAATTCGCGCTCATTTGCAAAAAATTTTCAAAATTCAAAAGTCGGGATTTCCCCATTAGTGAATTTTTTCTACGAAAATTCACTAAAAAAGTATGGACGCAGCAAGTGCGTTATGGAGTGAATTTTCATAAAAATATTTTTAACAGCAAATATGTCTCTCTAATGCAAGCAGGCATCAATCTGGTAACCGGTATAACCTATATAGTAGGAATGTACCATATTTTATTAAAATAACTTAATATTTTGAAAATGCACAAAAATATTCCGAAAATAAACTTAAAATGTTTCCGAGAAAATTGGTTTCCTAGCCAATAAACGTTATGTTAATACCAAATTGTGTTATTGAAATTGGAGGCATTTAATGAACATTCGCTAACAAAACACACTTACTACGTCTCGATTTTATTTCTTAGAGATTTCGATACAAAATCCAAAAATTGGATAAAATAAGGGTGTTCGAAAAAAAATTGTAGGTATCACCAACGACTTCTGGGACACCTGTGATTGTCAAAATAATTTTATAAGATACAGCTCAAGACACCCTATAACTAACGTATACAACTTTTTCTCGTGTCTTGAATAATAACAATTATATTGATCTTTACCGTAGAAATGCATCACCCTGTACATATGTAAACAGATAAAAACTGAAACTAAACCCAGATCTGGATCCTAGGGGGGCTAATCCAAAGCGCTTCCTAGCGACTATGTGCCTATTTCTCTCCTTTCACTCGTCTCTAAAGTGATGGAAAAGTATATAAACACCGAATTACTAAAATTTCTTAAAAAAAAACACAGTCCAATCCACGACAGGCAGTATGGATTCCGTCAGCACAGATCAACTGCCGACCTACTTTCCTTTGTCACCAATTCTCGGAACAAGTCTATGGAACTACACGGTGAATCCCAGATTGTCGCTCTAGACATATCCAAAGCATTCGACCAGGTCTGGCGCGCAGCGCTGCTTAATAAACTTCCGGCATATGGCCTACCACCAAAACTCTGTACCTGGACAGCAAATTTCCTCCCCAACCGGAGCATTTCTGTTGTCGTGGATGGCCATGCCTCTAAACTGTATCCAATTAACGCAGGAGTCCCTCAAGGTTCAGCTTTAGTCCCTACTTTGTTTCTTCTCCACATCAATGACCTCCTTTCTAGCACATTCAACCCAGTTCACAGTTATGCTGGCGACAGCAGCCTCCACTTAAATATACAATATTCTAAGCCTGTCTCTCTAGCCCAATTAGATGATGATCGCAGACTCATGGAGGGTTCTGTCTCTGTGGATCTCCAAAAAATATTAGACTGGGGAAGTAGAAATCTTGTACAATTCAACTCCACCAAATCTCAGTCTTGCTCTCTATCTTATAAGAGATACACCAGTACTAGACCCATCACAATGAACAACCAAGTTATTTAAAGTAATGAGTCCTTTGCACTTGTTGGCATTTCTGTGCATCGAAATCGCAATTGGCACCAACATGTCACATAAATTGCAGAAGCGGCTGCTAAGAAATTAGGTTTCCTCTTCCGGGCTTGAAAATACTTTTTACCATCTAATCTCTATACCTTATTCACTTCACAAATAAGACCAAACCTCGAATACTGCTCCCACGTCTGGGGTGCCGCTGCCCCTTCTACACTCGCAATCCTGGACTCTATTCAGAAGAGAGCGTCTCATCGGTGACCCTACCCTCACCCAAAGGCTGCCATCCCTTGCCCACCGACGTTGGTGGCCTTTCTCTCTTTTATAGATATCTGCACCGCCACTACTCGAGGAGCTTTCTTCCATAGTTCCTCCACCTGCTGCCCCCAACAGATCTATGGAATTCCTTGCCGGCACGTTTTTCCTTCTCCTCCGAACCTCCAAACCTTCAAGTCCAGAATTAACAAGTAGCCTCTTTCCTCCTTGTCGACACCCACGGTACGATAGTATTTAGGCTGTAAGCCCTCATGGTGTGTTGTTGAAATAAAAAAATAAAAAATTTGGGTTCACTTGAAGAAATCTTTTTAAAATTCATAAGCCGGGGTCTCAGTAAGGAATTTTTTCTACGAAAATTAGCTAAAAATTATAGACCGTTAAACCATAAACTTAACTAAAACTACAGTCAAAGCATCGACTTAACTAAACCTACAGCCAAAGCATCAGAGAAAGGGTCTATTGGAAAGGAAATTTCTGGAAATATTTTAGTAAAATAAAGGACAATGACGGTTGACTGAAGGGTTTGTACAACACACTTCTTGCGACATTTTCTTTAAATAATCCGTATTTGTTCCAGATTCGTTGCCTAAATGTTGATAATTTTGACGTTTTGAGGAAAACCCCATTTTTTTTCTTTAAATGCGCATAAAATTGTTGGCTTTAAGCTTACAGACCTAAATTTTGAAACATGGTGCACCTTTATAATATAAACAGGCGTACTAAATTTGGTTGCCCTTACTTTGTCATTACCGGAGATATACTTTTTTTTAAAGAAATGTTAGTGAGAATGAATTATATGCTTTTCTAGGCATACTTTTTTTCGCGGGGTACCATATACTGTCCCTTCTTGGAAGGACTACTGGTCAACTTCACAAGATCTTGGCATCCCTTTATAAGTTCGAGGATGAGTAGACAAAGGTTTGAAGATATTCTTCAAAATATTCACGTCAACCGTAACAGTGTTATTCCAACAAACAACAGAGATAAGTTATATAAGATAAGTACTCTTACAGAAACTCTAAATGAACAATTTAAAAAATTGTATAATGGCAGACGGCAGTTATCAATTGATGAATGGATGATATTATTCAAGGGGCGCTCATGGATAAAACAATATAATCCGAAGAAACCGATAAAACGAGGGGATAAATTGTGGTTTACAGCACATCAAAAAAAGGGTATATTAAAATGTTCGATGTTTACCAAGGAAAAGATGGAGAAATATAAGAAAATTATGCAGGATATGGATTAGGAGAGAGGGTAGTTCTGTCCCTAAGTGAGGAAGAATGGGGGAAAAATACTTTGTTTCGACAATTATTTTACTTAGGTAAATTACTCGAAAATTAAAGATACAAAGCTGCTTAGCCTTAGAAACAATAAGGGAAGATGGTAAAGGTGGACCAAGTAATTTAAGAGCTGACAAATCCAAGACGCGAGATAAATGGAGCCCAAACAATGGCCCGTTATGCTACAATGTCGCCCTCCCGCCGTAAGAACCGCTGAGTCAGCCGTCTTCATAAAGGAGCCAACAACTATGCAGGTTCAAATGCTAAGAGGACGGAATATCACTGTGAGAATCTACATCAGCAGATTCCTTGTTTATCCAGAGACAATAGTGCAACGCCTGGAGGGAAGACTATAAAGAGGCTGCTCACAGAGGTAGAACCGTTCATTCTTCTTCCGAGTTAGTCATCTGCACACCGAGTGCGTAGACATTAGATCACATGTAGGTTGATCGTCTTATTTTTAGTATATTGTATTATTCATTTTTTGTAACTAAGTAATTAAGTTTTGATTGTTTAAAGTATGAAATAAATTGTTTTAAAAATTCAAACGTCTTAACCGTAAAGTTAAGTCACGTGGAGAGTTTGACTATCAATAAATTTCAAACACTGGTATAGGCTATTATAAATTGATGGACAATAAGCCTAGATACACAGCGTCCAATTATCATGGAAATGAAACAAGTACTGTGAAAAGCAGGAATAGCACAGGGGCAAAAAAATACATCAACTCTCCACTTCTAATACGAGATTACAACAGTTTTATGGGACCTTGCAGATTAGCTACAATCATATTATGCGGTAAATAGGCGATCAAGAAACTGGCGGCACCGATTTCTGTGGGGGCTACTGGATATAGGGTTTGTAAATGCAAATATTTTGTATTGTGATGTCAGTGGAGAAAAACCTACTCTATTGGATTTTAGGAGACAAGTCACTTAAGGGCTTATGACTCTAGGACATCCATTGAAAAGGTGATCCTCTTTAGGACCTAATAATAACGATGGCTGTGTGAAAAGGAGAAAATACAATTATAGTCTACCATCAGATGTACGTTTAGAGTTTAATATTTACATTATTTTTACAAGTAGACGATCAAGATGCGAAATTATTTTTCTTTAATTTATAACTTTTTTTCTTTAACTTAGACATATAAATTTTGGTATATAGTTTACTCTATAAGGTAAATTCGCGTACCAAATTTTGTTGCCATAATTTTGTTATTTTTGGAGACACAAAAATCTTCCGGAAGGAAACCCTAAATCTTTCCGGAAAAACCGATCAGAGACTTAAAATTTCATCCGAATCGACATATTATATACATAATTTTCTAAAAAAAATTCACTAATGGGGAGATCCCGACTTTTGATTTTTGAAAAAATTTCTTTAAATGAGCGCGATCTAGGACACCTAGAACCGATATCCGGGGTCAGTTTCAATTTTATATATGTACTGGGTGGTCCTCCGGGCGGTCACACGATTGATTGCGGGAAAAATATCAATAGAAAAAACCTTAAAATTGGATATTACACTAAAGTGGTTAGGGGCCACAGGTTAAAAATATTTTCAAGATGGCGGCACTTCCGGTTATACCGGAAGTAGATGTCGATTCGCTTATTTTAAATGGAACACCCTATACTTCATTGCAGTTTCGGATTATGCAATAAATTCTGTACACTTTTTGTAAATAATGTTCTATACCTATCATCAACCGTCCAGAAGATATTTAGACTTTAAGATAAAATTTGACATTTACGGCCGGTCATAAAGATACCGATATTTTTATAATAAGAACATATTTCGTTACGATTTTTAGAATTATCTTGAAAGATATTTCACTTCATCTATTTCCACATCGAGACTAACGATAGAGTATACAGGTTGTCAAAAAAAATCTTGAAGTTTGCAATGAGAAATTGCAAAAATCTCCCGATTTTCAAATTGGAACCCCCTTTTTTATAACACTATTGTGTTAAGCTCAAAAAATCACTGATACTTTGTATGTAATTATCATTTTATTTTGAAAAAACTCATTTCAAAGTCTGATATTTTGATAAATTTCCTACCATAAGCGTTAGCCATGGAAAATAAATTGCAGAGTGTGTTTCTATAGACACTTTGACAGTTTGTTGATTAACTAGCTAATAATGGCACGGCTAAATTACACACACGAAGATTATTTAAATTTATTTACTATTTATGGAGAATGTAATAAAGTAATTTCGCGAACGTATGATACATTTGCTGATAGATATCCAGATAAACAGAAACCGTCACGTAAAACCGTCAAACGGATAGTAGACAATTTCAAAAACTGCGGATCTGTCAAGAAAAAGGTGCAGAGGGCTAAACCCGTTGTTGACAACGAACAAATTGAGACAGAAATTTTGGGATATTTTCCCGCATACCCTACAAAGTCAACGAGGCGAGTAGCACTGGAGTCAGGATTGTCCAAAACCCCCGTTCTGTGAATTTTACGAAAACCTAAGTTCCATCCTTATGCTTGTTCAGTTGTGCAACATTTAAAGGAAACTGATTTTTCAAGAAGGGTGAAGTTCTGTGAATTTATTTTAATGTGATTCCAAGAAAACGAGCTGTTTTAAGATAACATCATATGGACAGATGGAGCAAAATTTTCAAAGAATGGACTTTTCAACCGTCGTAATTCTCACTATTGGAGTGACACCAATGTTCATCCTTCTAGGGAAGGACATTTTCAAGAAAGCTGGCAGTTTAATGTCTATTGTGCTATAAGGAATGACGGCGTTGTTGCCCTAGAAATGTACGACGATAAATTGAATGGTGAGAATTAATCAGAAATTTATAAAATACTTTGTGTAAACTCTATTTATTTACTTGTAGGTGAGCGTTATTTGGAAATTTTGAAAAATTTGAAAGTAACTTATTTGGAAAACCTTTCATTGAATGAATATAGGTAAATATTTTACCAAGATGATGGGGCCCCTCCTCATAATGGTCACCTGGTTAACAATCTTTTACAATGTCTATTTGCTTACCAATGGATTGCCAAAAATGGGCCACACCTTTGGTCGCCTCAATCGCCAGACTTATCTGTTCTAGATTTTTTTATATGCGGTACTATAAAAAATAAAATCTACAACACTGCAGTTTCTACTAAAGAAGATTGCATGCAGCGGGTTCAAGAATCATTTCGTGAATTGGATCCGGATTTAATAAGAAGGGCCACATATGAGGGATTGACACGTAGGTGTGAAAAATGTCTTGACGCCAGAGGTCGTCAACTTGAACACTTAGGACGTTAATTTTTGTTTCATTTTATTCAGTCCATGTTGTGTGTGAATTGTTTTTTTTTTTAATTTTCTATTATCTGTTTGATGGTTTTATATAAGGTTATATGGCAAGATACCTAAAAGTTGCTGTCTCGATTTGTTTGTTGTCAACAACGGGTTTAGCCCTCTGCACCTTTTTCTTGACAGATCCGCAGTTTTTGAAATTGTCTACTATTCGTTTGACGGTTTCATGTGACGGTTTCTGTTTATCTGGATATCTATCAGCAAATGTATCACACGTTCGCGAAATTACTTTATTACATTATCCATAAATAGTCAATAAAATTTAAATAATCTTCGTGTGTGTAATTTAACCGTGTTATTATTAGCTAGTTAATCAACAAATTGTCAAAGTTTCCACAGAAACACACTCGGCAATTTATTTTCCATGGCTAACGCTTATGGTAGGAAATTTATTAAAATATCAGGCTTTGAAATGAGTTTTTTTCAAAATAAAATGAAAACCGTTTGATTTAGGTATAGGTAATTACATACAAAGTATCAGTGATTTTTTGAGCTTAACAAGATAGTGTTATAAAAAAAGGGGATTCCAATTTGAAAATCGCGAGATTTTTGCAATTTTTCATTGCAAACTTCAAGAACTTTTTTTGGACATTCTGTATACTCTATCGTTAGTCTCTATGTGGAAATAGATGAAGTGAAATATCTTTCAAGATAATTCTAAAAATCGTAACGAAATATGTTCTTATTATAAAAATAGCGGTATGTTTATGACTGGCCGTAAATGTCAAATGTTATCTTAAAGATCTAAATATCTTCTGGACGGTTGAAGATAGGTATAGAATATTATTTACAAAAAGTGTTCAGAATTTATTGTAGAATCCGAAACTGCAATAAAATACAAGGTGTTCCATTTAAAATAAGCGAATCGACTTCTACTTCCGGTATAACCGGAAGTGCCGCCTTCTTAAAAATATTTTTAACCTGTGGGCCCCAACGAGTTTAATGTAATATCCCATTTTCATGTTTTTCCTATTGATAGTTTTCCCGCAATCGATCGTGGGACCTCCCGGAGAACCACTCTGTATATATATATATATATATATATATATATATATATATATATATATATATATATATATATATATATATATATATATATATATATATATATATATATATATATATATGAGATGCTTGGTTCTCGGGTTGAACCGCGCCCAGAATTTATTAAAACTCGACGTTCGGCTCCTGTTTTGGGGCCATTTTCAAGAGATAAAGGAAATATGTAAGGACACTCTAAGGCCTCAATCTGTCTACTCCTTAGAGCGGTGGATAAAGGTGGGTTGGGTTGTTGTAGCTCGATTACGTGGCTTCAATCTGCCTGCTCCCCAAATCTCGCCGGAGATCGTCTCTAAGGTCTCAGTGTGTTCAACCGTAAGCCTAAGAGAGATGTGTTCAACACGAGAACCAAGTACCTATGTGTCACATTAAAGACCGCGAAAATCTTTCGGAACACATAAAGTCGGGATCTCCCCAATAGTGGATTTTTTAAAAAGAAAATTCACTATAATAAAAACAATAACAAATATAAATAAACTAGTTATTAGAAACAAACTTTTGATAAAACTATGTTATTTTACATACACAGCCGAAGAGCATATCTAGGGCATACTATATAGTTATAAAAAACCAATAAATAATAATAATAAATAAATTACGACCCTGCTCTCCTCATATAAAAGATGGTTTTTCTTTCTTAAACAACTACTTTATAATAGACACGGATAATGCAGATTCAATCGCATCTTCAGGTAATATTATAATATCCAATCATGGCAATCAATTTCGCAGAATCACTCTAACAATAAAAGTGAACAGTAAATCAACAACCATTACATTCTTATATAATGAACCATCAATATCGAAGTGCCACCGAACATGTAAATATGCGGGTCATGCAATTTGTGACGGCACGGTTTATAGGACACGCTGTATAATGCAACTTGCAGAAGATGTGGGCCAACGCCGAACACCAGCTTATTACAGTCGCCAACAGCGCCGTCCCAGAAATGCAAATCAGCTCACGTAGATTCCGCTTTGGACAGCGTTATGCAATAAGGAAACGTGTACCCACTGTACTCCTTTTAGTGAATCTTTATTAAGAAAATTCACTGATCAGAGGTAACGATGGCGAGACTTTCGTCATTTGTTTCAATAATCGCGAATTAGGTCACCTATAACCCAACTACAAGGCTCGTTTGAATCTTTATGTGTTTATATACAGCCAGCGGAAAAATTATGGATACATTCCTTAAAATCTGAGCAATTTGTGTTTTTATGTGTGCTTTTTTTCTTGACGCCCCCATTTTAGTGAATTTTCTTCAAAAAAATCACAAATGACGAGATCCATATATATATATATATATATATATATATATATATATATATATATATATATATATATATATATATATATATATATATATATAGGGTGGCGCATTGAAAACGAAACAGACCGACTTGCGTCCAGAGAATTTTTTTTTAAGAAACGCTGAAAGACGTCAATTTTAATATTGAGGTGGACATGTTTTGATATAAGACTCAACTTTGTCACATCAACCCCTTAAGGGTCGTGATAACAACCTTTATATTTTAATTAGGGAACATGGGTCGAGTGTTACACATCATTTGAAAGCTCTTTCTCTTCTGCATTCAGCACACAAATTTTTTTGGAAGTCTTATCAACTCGTTTAAAAATTATTCACAGTTGAAGATGCAAAAACGCATTTCACTCATTCCGATAAGAAATGTGCTGATAGTCAATGTTTTGTTGTTTGTAAACAAAAAATTGACTATCAGAACATTTCTTATCGGAATGAGAGAAATGCGGTTTATTATTTTAGTTTATCGGTCGGTTTGATCCTTGATAGTACTACCGAAAATTAGTTTCACAATATTCTGTAGAAGAAACAGTTGACATAATTACTCGTTTTTTTCAAAAACGATGACTGTGCCAACCATACCGCAAATTTGTTTAATGAACGACATCCGATCAGACATGTTAACAGAAAATACATTTTGGAGTTAGTTGCAAAATTTCGACAAAGTGGTTCAGTAGCCAACAAAAAAGGGATCCTGAACGTGAATTTCCGGTTAGAAATGAGACTACTGAGATTGAAGTTTTAGGACAAATTGCTTCAGACCCAACTTTGAGCACGAGAAAATTGGTCACTGTTTTAAACATCAAAAGAAGAACTAATCAGCGAATATTGAAGCATCATAAATTTCACCCGTATAAAATTCATGTTGTACAACAAATGAATGAAGATGATTTTGATCGGCGGCTGGAGTTTTGTGAAGTTATGACTGCACGAATAGCTGATAACGGGAACTTTCTGTTCAATATCTGTTTTTCAGACGAGTGTACGTTTTTATTAAACTCTACAGTCAATCGTCATAATTGTCGTTATTGGGCAGATAATAATCCAAGAAATTTTCACGAAGTTCACACTAAAACTCCACAGAAATTGAATGTCTGGACTGGCATTTTTGGAAACCGTTTAAGCGGACCAATTTTTCTTGATGACAATTTGAGTGGCGAAACGTATTTGGAGTTACTAGAAGATATCGTTTACCCTCTCCTAATTGACATTGTTGAAAATGATAATCGCTATCAAGAAAATCAATTAGTGTTTCAACAAGATGGAGCTCCCCCGCATTTTTCACGTGTTTTTTAACAGAGGGTTTCCAGGACAATGGATTGGGCGTAAAGGTGCTATTGAGTGGCCCCCTAGATCACCGGATTTAGATCCTTTAGACTTCTTTCTATGGGGCCATTTAAAGAGTAGAATTTACGCAACAGAACCGGAGTCTCTGGAAGAACTACGACGACGAATTGTTGAAGAATTCCGTCTAATAACTCCACAAATGCTCCAGAATGCCAGAGCTCGTTTTGAACAAAATTTGTACTTTTGTATGGAAGCTGGTGGTCAACAATTTGAACACTTACTTAACTGAATAAACATTTTTGAACGTTTGGTTGTGTTTTTTAGTTTTTTTTAACGAAAAATTCACTAATTAGTGCATTTCTTAGCACAATGAATTAAATACGTTCTTGCAACTCCAACTGTAAATAATTTTTAAACGAGTTGATAAAACATCCAAAAAATTGGTGTGCTGAATTCAGAAAGGAAAGAGCTTTCAAATGATGTAACACTCGACCCATGTTCCCTATTTAAAATATAAGGGTTGTTATCACCACCCTTAAGGGCGGTTGAGTTTTATCTCAAAACATGTCCCCCTCAATATTAAAATTGACGTGTTTCAGCGATTTTGATTAAATTTGGTAGGTGCCTTCCTTTTCCAAGTGGCTTGAATAAGTTCGTTGGCCAGGAAAATCGGACCAGTTTTTCCTGGAAAATTTTGGGTTTTCTTTCGGAAAATGTTTGTATCTCCGAAAATAACAAAGCTATGGCAATCAAATTTGCCAATTAGGTTTACGCTATTAAACTTACATTACATGCCAAAATTCAGATCTCTAGGTTGAAAGGAAAAAACATAGACGTTTAAAAAAATATTTTTGGTGTCACTGATGACCAGAGAAATGCACAAAACCAAAATATGTTGTGTGGATAACAAGATCTATTGCATAATACAGACAAAGATTAGGTTTTCTAGACGCAAAACGGTCAAGAAATAACAGAAAAACTACTTTCAAAATTTTATAGTTTTTCTTCTTTAAATATCAGAGTCGCGATTTGAAACGTCAATTTTTTCAACAATTTTTAGACGGAGAACCTGAAACAAATACGGTCTATGTAAATCAAATTTCATAATAAATGTGTTTTACAAAGCCTTAAGTTACAGCTTCAACCATCACTGTCCTTCGTTTTACTAAAATATTTGCAGAAAATTCATTTCAAATAGACCCTTTCTCTGATGATTTGGCAGTAGTTTTTAGTAAATTCAGCGGTTTACTAAGATCCCTGAAATAAATAATGTCACAGACAACAACAATACCGCGTTGAGTACATCGGCTCGATCACTGAAGTTAAGCAACTACTGGCGCGGTCAGTAATTGGATGGGTGACCGGCTGAGAGCAAGTTACCTTTATGTTTAAATAATCATTTTACGATATGTTTCTCTTTTTAGGTAAATTTCAGTAACTTTTTTCCATAATACAGAACTTTTAATATATACAAATACGTATTTCGCAAAAACACTATTAGGTGTGTGCCTCTAAATAAGAATTTCAGTTTAATCAAATTCAATTGCTTTGCGATATTGGGGCATTTTAGCAGGTTAAGCTAGGCTTTACTCTACGTAATATATAACATTAACGAAAGAAAAAATAAAAATTAGGGACGCAGCAAGTGCGAATTTTTAGGAAAATCGGCTCAGTTCAAATAGATTAAAAAATGCTTTATTTTAATTAGATAGTCGAAGTCCCCCGGTCCGTACCAGTTCTGAGCTGATTTTTAATGTGTTGAATTTTGACCATAAAATTATAATGCATGTTTGTACGAAAAGAAATTCGGGACGGAACAAGTGCACTATGGTAGCGAATTTTTATTAAATGCTTCAAATTTGAATATCTCCATTTGCTATTAACCTATAAGGTTCGTTGGCCGGGAAACTAGTTTTTTCGGGACCATTAAAAGTTTATTTTCAAAAAAAATTTACACTTTCAAACAATCAAGTTATTTTGATAAAATATGGTACATTGTTTCTACTACATAGGTAATACTGGTAACCAAATTTGATCCATGCTTTCTTTAAAAAAAAACACATATTTACTATTTAAAACGTTTTTATGAAAATTTACTACCATAACGCACTTGATGTGGCCAGACTTTTTTATTTTGATAGATTATTGAATTGTCTACACGATACCATAAAAATTCTGATACCTCACATTGTTGAATTTTCGAATGAAAGTCATTTAAAGAGTGGAAACATAAACTCTATTCATAACAGCATTCAAAAGATACAGGCTTTTATTCAACAAATTAAAGTACTGTTTCCTTTAATTATTATGTTACTTCCACATCGTCGCAACGTGTGGAAGTATTGCATCCGACAAAAGTTTCATTTTTTTGTTTGTTTGATTAAACGCCGTAAAAAGTGTCAAAACGTATAGAAAACAAGACTTGGGAACGATTTTCACGTACAACCTTAGAAATAGAGCACACAGGAACGATCAGAGTCAGTAGCGTGCTGATGATGAACCAGGAAGGTCCTAAACTGCACTCCACGTAAACAAATAGAAAATCATAGAAAGTACAGCAAACAAATAAAACTCTGGACGCAGCAAGTGCGTTATGGTAGTGAATTTTCATAAGAATGTTTTTAATAGCAAATATGTGTGTTTTCTTTTTATTTAAGAAAGCTGGCATCAATTTTGGTTACCAGTATAACTTATATAGTAAAAACAATGTGCCATGTTTCATAAAAATAACTTTATTGTGTAAAAATGTACAAAAATTTCCAAAAGTAAACTTAAAGTTTTCCCGGAAAAACTCGTTTCTTGGTCAACCTTATAGGTTAATAGCAAATTGGGCTATTCAAATATGAAGCATTTGATCAAAATTCGCTACCATAACGCACTTGCTGCATCCAGAATTTCTTTTCTTACAAACATGCATTATATTATGAGCCAGCCTGTGATTGTAAAAATATTTTTTAAGATGTAGCTCAAGACACCCTATAATTAATGTATAAAGATTTTTTTCATATCTTGTATAATAACGGAGATATTGAGCTTTATTGATTTTTTACGAAAATTCGACAAAAATTATATACGATTAAACGATAAACTCTATAGCTAAGACTACTGCCAAGCATCAGAGAAAGGGTCTATTTGAAATGAATTTTCTGGAAACATTTTAGTAAAATGAAAGACAATGACGGTTGAAACTAAGACTTCAGGGTTTGTAAAACATCCTTCTTGAGACATTTGATTTCCATAGCCCGTATTAGATTCAAGTTATTTGCCTAAATGTTACCGATTTTGACGTTTTAAATCGCAACTTTGACGTTTTGAGGAAATTAAATGCCTATAACTTTTTTGTCTTTTGACCTACATAGCTAAATTTTGGTAGGTAACTTACCTATAAAGATGTAAACCTGCGTACGAAATTTGGTTGCCCTTACTTTGTTAATTTCGGAGATATAAATTTTTTTCGAAAGAAAACACAAAATTTTCCGGGAAAATCTAGGCAGATTTTCCGGGAAAATCTAGGCAGATTTTCCTGGCTAACGAACTTGTCCAAGCCATTTGGGAAAGGAATTTATTCACCAAATTTAATCAAAATCGGCCCATTATTTTCGGTGTGATACATACATATACATATACATATATATATATATATATATATATATATATATATATATATATATATATATATATATATATATATATATATATATATATATATATATATATATACAGGGTGTTTCATCAGCAAACCGACATAGCCGAATGGTAGGTGTATTTTTTCAAGGCGATTCAGGATCCGGTATTGAAATTTTTGTGAGGCCCTTCGTTTCGATGTTACAGGGTGATTCATGTATTTTGTCGAAATTTTTGATGATCAGTATCTTTTGAACGAATTGATGGAATTGAATGAAATTTTGTACGTATGCTCTGTCAATGACACTCAATGCACTGCATTTCCCGCCGATTCGAAAAAATGCAGTGGCGTACATAATTTTCTGACCACCTTGGGTTTTGTTAAAAAGATCACCCTGTATGCATTTTATTTAAATGTTTATCCCATCTGAGAAAACTACATGAGAATAGCTACTATTCTGGCAAAAAAAAATGTTTGGCACCATCAACTGAAACGAGAAAAGATAGGTAGACTTTGATTGCTTTTAGGATTTCAAATCATGTTTGTTCGTAATTTTCGACAAATCATATGTGATTTCCTAAAAGGTACGTATTTTGTATTTATTTCAAATAAATTCGTTTTTTCTACTGATTCAGGTATCATTAGGCACCATTCTAGATTTTTGTTAGCTAAACATAAGTGAAAATCAAAAAAAATAATTTGTTGTCCTCTTTTGGTGTTGTAAAAAGTTCATCCTGTATGCATGTTATTCAAATGTTTACGCCATTTGAGAAAACTACATGAGAATGGCTACCATTCTGGCAAAGAAAAATGTTTGGCACCATTAAACTGAATCGACAAAAGAATAAGTAGACTTTATCTAATCAAAAACGAAAATCCCGATAGTGAGCAATGGAAAAGTATTCATTTTTGTTTAATATCTGACATTTCCTGTCAGTAGATGTCAGATTTGATTCACTTGCCTCTCTCACTTATTAAGCGTTTGTTGATTTACTTAATTTAATAATCACTGACTGGTAAAAGCTTGCTGAAGTGATATTTATTTGGTGTTTAAAATGCCGTATCATTATTCCAACGCAGAATATGCTGACATTTTGTTTATTTACGGATTTGCCGATGCCAATGGAAGGGCTGCCGAACGAGAGTACCGAAGACGGTACCCCGAACGCCGTGTGCCACATCATGAAACTTTCTCCAGGGTGTTCCAATTTTCAAGGGAACACGGAAAGTTTCCCTCGAAATCCATTAGAGAACGACCCATCAGACAAGACGCAACTCAGGTTCGTTTTTTGGTTGCTTCTCGATATTATTCATTGCTCATTATCAGGATATTTAAATTTTTAGGTAGAAAGCATCATTCAGATGGTTCAACAGAATCCCCAAACAAGCACGAGAAGAATAAGTGCTGCTGTTGGAGTCCCTCATTCACAAGTTTGGAGGATAATCAAAAAGGAACGTCTCCATCCGTATCATATGCAGAAAGTCCAGAGGCTCGAAGAAGGTGACGAAGTTGCTAGACGGGCATTGTGTCGGTGGATTGTAGGACCTAGACGCAATATTCCTAGAATTCTTTTCACCGATGAAGCCCGGTTCACGAGATATGGGGTGTTTAATACTCGAAATTCACATGTTTGGTCACATCAGAACCCCCATGCAACGAGAACGACTCAGTCGCAGCATAGATTTTCTGAGAATGTGTGGTGTGGCCTAATTGGTGACAAACTGATTGGACCCCACTTTTTC
This sequence comes from Tillus elongatus, assembly GCA_964006375.1. NCBI lineage: Eukaryota > Metazoa > Arthropoda > Insecta > Coleoptera > Cleridae > Tillus > Tillus elongatus. The sequence goes on along the minus strand of OZ023270.1, from coordinate 13,740,692 downwards.
GAATCAAGATTGACTGGAGAGATCTATGGCAATTTTCTACAAAATGAGCTGCCTGGTTACTTGGAAAACAGGAACGTGAATGAGAGGGGACTGATCTTTCAACATGATGGAGCGCCGCCCCATTTTTCCTTAGCTGTCCGAAATCATCTTGACACAAGGTATCCAAACAGGTGGATAGGTCGTGGAGGTCCCTATGCTTGGCCCCCCAGGTCGCCTGACCTAACACCAGTAGATTATTTCTTGTGGGGTTACATGAAAGCCATTGTTTATCAAGATGAAGTGGACACAGGTGAGGAGCTGAGACGCAGAATTATCGCGGCAGCTGACCAAATAAGAGGCAACCCTGAGGCGATCAGTAGGGCAACCGAAGATTTAATGAAAAGGTCAAGGAAATGTCTCGAGTTTGATGGCGGCCTGTTTGAACATCGTCTTCACTGAACTGAATTTTTTTTCCAACATGTTTTGATGTTTTTCTTTATGTTTCATTTATGTACTTTTGTTTGGAAAAAAATATAATTTCTCCGTTGAGTTGTCTTTTTTTTTTGATTTTCACTTATGTTTAGCTAACAAAAATCTAGAATGGTGCCTAATGATACCTGAATCAGTAGAAAAAACGAATTTATTTGAAATAAATACAAAATACGTACCTTTTAGGAAATCACATATGATTTGTCGAAAATTACGAACAAACATGATTTGAAATCCTAAAAGCAATCAAAGTCTACCTATCTTTTCTCGTTTCAGTTGATGGTGCCAAACATTTTTTTTGCCAGAATAGTAGCTATTCTCATGTAGTTTTCTCAGATGGCATAAACATTTAAATAAAATGCATACAGGGTGATCTTTTTAACAAAACCCAAGGTGGTCAGAAAATTATGTACGCCACTGCATTTTTTCGAATCGGCGGGAAATGCAGTGCATTGAGTGTCATTGACAGAGCATACCTACAAAATTTCATTCAATTCCATCAATTCGTTCAAAAGATACTGATCATCAAAAATTTCGACAAAATACATGAATCACCCTGTAACATCGAAACGAAGGGCCTCACAAAAATTTCAATACCGGATCCTGAATCGCCTTGAAAAAATACACCTACCATTCGGCTATGTCGGTTTGCTGATGAAACACCCTGTATATATACATATATATATATATATATATATATATATATATATATATATATATATATATATATATATATATATATATATATATATATAACATATATAAAAACTCAAACGGACCTTGGATTTGGGTTCTGGGGGCCCTAATTCACGCTCATTTGAAAAAAATATTCTGAAAGTCTGACCATAGTTACCGCTCTACTTCTCTTTCATTCAGAAAATTCACTAATAAAAACTTGAAAAAAAATGAAGTGGTGAAACACGTAGTAAGACAAGTGTAGCTAAAGCCTGTATGTAAGTATGTAAGGCTAGATGCATTCTCGCAACAATTAGAACCGTATTTACTTAGCCTGTATTGTGTGAAAGTGTCCATTTCCAACAATTATAAGTTGAAAATTGTAAGTCATGAATTTATAAAGTTATGAATTTTAAATTGAATCTTTTATCATTTTTTGAAACCCTATAATATCTCAGAAACGTCGGCCTTGGGAACCTACGTTTCTTTAACAAAATTACCATAATTTTATCCATAGAATACGCCCTTGGATTTTCTGCACGCAACTGTAGATGCCACAGGCTATGCAAAAAACTGTTTTCTTTATCCTAGCACCTTGGTTAATCGAAACCAAAATTATGTCGAAAAATAGTTTCTATCTAGAAGGCGCCGAACCACAGAAAACTCATGACTCGAGGAGGCGTGTTATTTTTTTGACGCCTGATTTTATATGTGTGTTTGTGATCTCGTAACTCATCATAGGCATGTCCGATTTTAAATTTTAACGGGCCACTACGATTAGAACTTTATGATTGCGAGGTTTCAAGTCCTCCATGATCCAAATCGATTTTACATATGTTTGTGATATCGTAACTCATCATAGACATGTTCGATTTTAATCGGGCCACTACGTGTATAAGCTTATAATTACGAGGTTTCAAGCCCTCCATGATCAAAATCGGTTTATAACTTTCACGATTCTTACACAGTATTTCTTTTGTCAGTTTTTTTTAAATTAGATGCAATTATTTTGTCTTCTAAGAGTCCATTCGGAGACAAACTGTTTCTGGAAAATTTTGACCTAAATACCATAATCCTATTTATGTTTATTATATCGGTAGAAGGCCTACAAATCACACAAAAACTCTAGAGAAAGAATGTTTTGATCGTTTATATATAGTAAAAGTGAATTCAGTCTGGCTATGTCACCCAATATGAATATTCAATATATTAAAGTATATCTAATATGTATCACCTTGAATTTGTCAATTTCTAAATCCATAACTTTCTCGATTTATATAAACGCTGTTAATGTGAATATGTTATTTTGAACTTGCCTATAATAGACGCTTTTAAATATTTAATCAGTTCAATGAATTTTACTTTCTTCTGATGGTATAGATAAGAATCACTTTAAATGTATTTTCTAATCAATTCTGCGACGTATTTGCATTTCCAAGGTCATACACAAGTGTCCGAAAAAAAAAACCGTGCACAAATTTTCAAGGCAAGTAATAAAAAGTCTGGACGCAGCAAGTGCGTTATAGTAGTGAATTTTCATAAAAAATGTTTTAAATAGCAAATATTTTAATATTTTCTTTTTTTTTTAATGAAAGCAGCCATCAAATTTGGTTACCGGTATAGCCTATATAGTAAAAACAATGTACCATATTTCATATATATATATATATATATATATATATATATATATATATATATATATATATATATATATATATATATATATATATATACCCAATTTTATTGTTTGAAAGTTAATTTTCCGAAAATAAACTTAAGATGTTCCTCAAAAAACTGGTCCGATTTTTCCGGTCAACGCACCTGCTCAAGCTGTTTACCCACCTAGCAAGATATAATTATTCACAAAAGGCTTTCCGACGGAACTCCGGAAAAAAATTACATGCAAATTTGCAAACAATTTGTTCGTGAAAATCCGAAAATAATTGTTTTACAATAACTTGAACATTTATTACCAAAATGTCACAAAACTCTTCCAAACAATGATTTCTACGGAAACAAAAACTTTTCTGCGAAAATTGTCTATTTTTTTTTTACAAAAAATTTGCCTAAAGAATACATAAAATTCAAATTATATACCTGGTCTGTAACTAAATCTAAAAAAGTTCGTGCGTTACGGTAGTGAATTTTTATTAAATGCCTCAAATTTAAATAACTCAATTTTCTAAAAACCTAGAGATATGAATTTTGGTATGTAGTAAGGTGTTTTCCAAGGCAACATATCCATCAAATTTCATCAAATTTCATCAAAATAGCTTCATAATTTTCGTTGATAACTTTTTTTAAGCAAAACTGAAAATTTTCCCGGAAAACCTTGTCCGATTTTCCTGGCCAACGTACCCGTCCAAGCTATTAATAAAATAAAGTTACTTGGCGAGTTTCATACAAATCGGTTATACTTTTTGAGCTATCGGTTGGATATATATATATATATATATATATATATATATATATATATATATATATATATATATATATATATATATATATATATAATAATATAATGTTTATTAACCAAAATTACAATATGACAAACCAAATAATACAAAATGACCCGAACAATAATATACTGTAAGTGTTTACTTTTAACTTTAGAAGGTAAATAAACATGATAACACCCATAAAGGAAAACCTGCATATGGGTTACATTCTCATATATATATTTACCAGCTTTATAATAATGTTGCTCTCCGTCACACAGACGTATCTCTACATGCAAATGATTTAAACAGCATTTTAAGAAACTAAAAATTCAGAGATTATGAACATTTTAATTGTATGAACTAATGTTAAGCAACTACAAAATCTCCATAAGTATGGTCAAATATTGATGGACATGAAAAGGTTCATATACACTCACTAACACACACACATACGCACGCACGTACGCATGCACCCACACCGACTCACACACTTCCATGCACTCTCATGGACATCTAAAAACACGTAAGTTCGCACAATCAACGGGCAAAGTAACTCCCGGCATCAATCCACCGATGCGTTTCCTCTCTGGGTAATTGACTTATCCAAGACTTAATTTTGATCTTAAAAAGAACTTGGGAGTTCAGTTTCCTTATGGACTCTGGCACTATGTTATATATCTTGGGAGCTAGATAAATGTGCGACCGTTGACCAATGGTCTTCCTCATTTGTGGGACATGCAAATATGTCGCATTCCCTCTTGTTCCGTAACTATGTTCCACGCGCCTGCTCGCAAAAACCCCCTTACGACAATGCAGTAAAAGCGCGACAACGTATTCCTGCCTGGGATCCATCACCCCAGCCTCGCTGAATAACGCATTACTTGAATAAGTATAGCATTTATCATAAATTACTTTCAGTATCCATTTTTGGACAATTTCTAATCTTGTGTAGAAGCAATCAGCCATAGCTCCCCAAGCAATAATCCCGTAATTAATATGGGTGTGAACCAATGCGTAATACATGATTCTCAGATGGTACAGGTCAAAGAATTTTTCAAAGTATTTAAATCTATATATTAAATATCTTATTTTAGCAACCAATTCATGTATATGGGCATCCCACTTGAGGTGACTATCTATGGTAATACCGAGGTATTTGACAGCTGAGCTGGAGGACAGCGTCATATCACGGCCATTATATCTGAATGTTATTTGTGAAACTTCAGGTAGACTAGATCGGTAGCTAACATATGGTGAGTATACCGTCTTTTTCAGGTTTATAGTTAAAAGCCTTTCACTAAAATAGTCCAGTAAAATGGGGATTTCATGCTGTATTGTCTGTTTCAAAGCGGACCATTGAACACCTTTATAAAAGACAACCGTGTCGTCGGCAAAGCTGGTAATTTCACCTGAGATAGGTAGATCAAACAGTGAATTCATATATAAAATAAACAACACTGGTCCCAACACTGTCCCCTGCGGTACTCCAAAACGCACCCTTTTTGTGGTACTTATGTTACCATATATGATAACACACTGCTCCCTATCTGATACGTAGCTCTCCAGCAACCTGTGAGCTGTTCCCCTAATCCCCATGTTTTCCAAGGTTTCCAACAAATCTTGGTGGCTGACCGTATCAAATGCTTTGGCAAGGTCAATGTAAATGCAAATTGCCGGTCGTGCCTCATCCATGGCTTTATAGATTTTAGCTGTTAAATCCGCTAGAGCATCCTGTGTGGAGCGGCCTTCCTGAAAGCCATATTGGTGTTGTGATATTAGATTGTATTTCTGAATAAAACTGTTCAATCTTTTTTTAATAATTTTTTCCACTATTTTAGAAATATTCGAAATCAACGATATAGGTCTGTAATTAGAGGTCTCCAACCTATCTCCAGCTTTAAACACCGGCTTTATGACTGCTATTTTGAGGATTCTGGGAAAAACCCCCGTCTCTAAGATTAGATTAATTATGTACGTCATGGGCTCCATTAGGTACTGTGAACAAGTTTTTAGCACACTTGCGCTAATACCGTCTATGCCTGGTGATTTATTTATCTTCAGTTCATCAATCACCTTTTTTATCTCCTCTTTCTCCGGTTTATCCAAAAATATGCTATTCCTTGTTGTCCTGTATCTTGATCTTATTCCAGATCTATTAATCCGTTGCGCCATATATATATATATATATATATATATATATATATATATATATATATATATATATATATATATATATATATATATATATATATATATATATATATATATATATCAAAAAATTGTAGGAAAGCCGTCAGTTGTAGAATAAAACTGTTTATTATAGGCCGAGCTTTCGGAAAAATTTATTCCTTTCTCAAGGCTACAACATGGAAAGAAAAAAAGTTTACAATTTACTTGGGAAAAATATAAAAGTTTAAAATACTTACATATAACGTGAGTTCTACTAAACTAATTATGTAATAACAAACATGAAAAGAAAACCTTTTTATGAATTTGAGTGAAGCCGAAAAGTGCCAAACTGACATATAAAGCTAACTGTTGTCTAATTAAATTTGTTTTTTGTTTTTGTCTAGGAAATATAAATAGGGGTAGTGATTTCTAAAATTATTACCTTTCTTTAAGTTTATTAAATTGTCGTTAAAAGTAATTTCAAATTCTTCTAAACACATTCTTTTATTACTTAAGGTTTCACAGTGTAAAATAGAAACATTACTAAAATTTATATTATGGCCAGTGTCGAGATTATGTGAAACCTTAAGTAATAAAAACTCTGGACGCAGCAAGTGCGTTATGGTAGTGAATTTTCATAAAAATGTTTTTAATTGCAAATATGTGTGTTTCCTTTTTAAGAAAGCAGGCATCAATTTTGGTTACCAGTATAACCTATATAGTAAAAACAATGTGCCATGTTTCATAAAAATAACTTTATTGTGTGAAAATGTACAAAAATTTCCAAAAGTAAACTTAAAGTGTTCCCGGAAAAACTCGTTTCTTGGTCAACCTTATAGGTTAATAGCAAATTGAGCTATTCAAATTTGAAGCATTTAATAAAAATTCGCTACCATAACGCACTTGCTGCGTCCCGAATTTCTTTTCTTACAAACATGCATCGCTGAAAAATTCAAAAATGCAATAACATAAGGCGTGTTTGATTAAAAAAAAAAAAGAAAATTTGTATCACCAACGACTTATGGGCCACCCTGTGATTGTAGAAATATTTTTTTAAGATGTAGCTCAAGACACCCTATAATTAATATATACAAATTTTCTCCATATCTTGTATAATAACGGATATATTGAGCTTTATTGATTTTTTACGAAAATTCGACAAAAATTATATACCATTAAACGATAAACTCTAAAGCTAAGGCTACTGCCAAGCATCAGAGAAAGGGTCTATTTGAAATGAATTTTCTGGAAACATTTTACTAAAATTTAGGACAATGACGGTTGAAACTAAGACTTCAGAGTTTGTAAAAGATCCTTCTTGAGACATTTGATTTCCATATCCCGTATTAGATTCAAGTTCTTTGCTTAAATGTTGCCGATTTTGACGTTTTAAATCGCAACTTTGACGTTTTGAGGAAAACCCCAATTTATTTTTCTTTAAATGCCTATAACTTTTTTGTCTTTTGACCTACATAACTAAATTTTGGTAGGTGGCTTACCTATAAGGATATTAACTAGCGTACCAAATTTGGTTGCCCTTACTTTTTTAATTCCGGAGATATAAATTTTTTTCGAAAGAAAACACAAAATTTTCCGGGAAAACCTGGGCAGATTTTCCTGGCTAACGAACTTATCTAAGCCATTTGCAAAAGGATTTTTTCCACCAAATTTAGTCAAAATCGGCCTATTATTTTTTGAGTTATCGGTGTGATACATATATATATATATATATATATATATATATATATATATATAAACATATAAAAATTGAAACGGACCCCGGATATGTGTTCTAGGGGGCCTAGTTCGCGGTCATTTGAAGAAATTTTTTCAAAATTCAAAAGTCGGGATCTCCTCATTAGTGAATTTTTTTTAAGAAAATTCACTAAAAGAATGTGTTTAGAAGAATTTGAATCTAGGATCTTTACTGCTAACACCTAAAGAATGCAGGGCTTGTCGAGAATCGATAATATTGTCGATAATTTTTTAATGTTTATATATATATATATATATATATATATATATATATATATATATATATATATATATATATATATATATATATATATATAAACATATAAAAATTGAAACTGACTCCGGATCTGGGTTCTGGGGTCCCTAGTTCGCGCTCATTTGAAATTTTTTTTGCAAAGTCTCACCATCGATACCCTATTAGTGATTTTTTTCAAACAAAAATTCACTAACAATAGGAAAAGGCAAAAAATATAAAACTAGAGTCTGTATGTATAGGGAGTTGTTCAATTTGAACAAATTGAGTTACGACACTTCGAATTTTTTCAAAGTCAGTCACTATTTGAGAGCACTCTGTACACAGCATCTCGATTTTTTTCGAGAAATAATATTTAACGAAAACCTCTCTGAATACGTCACTTTCATGAGACTCTCCTATCTATTGGCAAATTTATTTGAAAACCTCCCTAAATGCGTCATTTTCATGGGACTCCGATTTCCATTGGTAAAAACGCCGTACCACAATTTTTGATATGTTCCAAAATTTAAAAAATTTAAAAACAATTGAAATAACTCGAAAACGATGGGCGATATAAATATTTTCTTCTTACAAGCATGCATTAAAATTGGATGGAAAATGCAATAATGCTAGAATAAATGGGATGTTCCATTAAAAAAAAACCTGTATTATCAACGACTTATGGACCAGCCTGTGATTGTCAACATAATTTTATAAGATGCATCTCAAAATACCCTATAAATTACTTTTATAATATTTTCCTGTATCTTGTATAATAACCGATATATAAAGCTTTACAGTAAAAATGTACCACCCCCTGTATATATCTGAACATGTAAAAACTGAAATTGACCCCGGAGGCGCCTAGTTCGCGCTCCTTTGAAGAAATATTTTAAAAAGTTTAAAGTCGCCGTCTTCTCTATAACGATTTTTTTCTACAAAAATTCGCGAAAAAGTATATACTATTAAACCACAAACTCTGTAACTGAAACTACTGCCAAATCATCAGAGAAGGGGTCTATGAATTAATTTTCTGCAAATATTTTAGGAAAATAAGGACCGTGATAGTTGAAGCTGTAACTTAAGGTTTTGTAAAATACATTTATTATGACATTTGCTGTGCATAGCCCGTATTTCTTTCAGGTTCTTCTAAAAATTGCAAATTTTGACGTTTCAAATCGCGACTTTGGCATTTTAAGAAGAAAAACTATAAAATTTTCTAAGTAATTTTTCTGTTATTTCTTGACCTTTTTGCGTCTATAAAACCTAACCTTTGTCTGTAATATACAATAGATCTTGTTATCCACACAAAATATTTTGGTTTTTTGCATTTCTCTGGTCATCAGTGGCACCCAAAATTTGTTTTTAAATGTACATTATTTCTTTTTTCAGCTTAGAGATCGGAATTTTGGCGTGTTGTGTAAGTTTAATAGTAAAAACCTAAGTACCAAATTTGGTAGCCATAGCTTTGTTATTTTCAGAGATACAAAATTTCCGAAAGAAAACCCAAAATTTTCTACAAGTCCGATTTTTCTGGCTAACCAACTTTTCCAAGCCACCTTCCAAACAAAAATTGCATTGAGAAAAACTGAGTACAATGGATGAAAAACATACAACACTTTTTCGGCAACTAAAGACATGAATTAGTAAGTATCAATGCCTAAGTGACATTTGTTTTTCTTTTCGTTTTCCTTTCTGAATTTCACATGCTCAGATGTTCTCAGGGGGTTCTGCTCGGCTGTGCAGCTTGCTTTGCCTTTTATATTGTGCTTGTGCTTTTCTTTCAACTAGTTGATTAATTTGAATTTTAACATGTCATTTTGACTCCATCATAGCATTGTCCTTTTGAGGGACTTCAGTCTTGTTTTTAAATGTATATTTGTAGAAATGTTTTAGATTTTCGCAAACATTTCGAGTGTTGATGACTGTTTGCAGCTCCAGAACAGTCTTCAGATCCTTGATGAATGGTGTTGTAGGAGTAGTTTTCTATGAATGTTTCCAAGTGTTGTGTGATGTCCTTTACTCGAAATAAGCACACAATTACTTTCGGGTACAATATAAGAGGGCTTCCACTTGATCGCCCCGGGACAGTTAGGGACCTTGGAATTGTTTTTGATGGTACTCTCTCTTTTAAACCACACTACGAGCAGACTGTCGGTTCTGCTTATAAAACTCTTGGGTTTCTGATAAGAAACAGCAAAAATTTCTCACAGGCTGACACCCTCCTCCTGCTCTTTCGTTGTTTGGTTAGGTCCCGACTTGAATATGGCTCAGTTGTGTGGGCTCCTACTTATGAGATACATGTGGCAAGTCTAGAATCAGTGCAAAGGAAATTTCTAAATTTTCTTAGCTTTCGTGAGGATCATCGATATCCTTCTATTGGTTTTCCTCAGGATGGTTTACTTCTTCGCTTTGGTCTGCAGAGTCTGTCGATGCGCAGGCAGTGCAGTTTCGTTACATTTTTATACAAACTGGTTAATTCTGTGTTCGATTGCCCTAATCTGCTTCAGCAACTTAATTTCAATGTGCCTCGTATTGCAGCACGTTTTCCAGGCACATTCTATCTCCCGACTGCTCGTACGCGATCGTCTCCAATTTACCAGATGTGCAATGATTACTCTGTATTGCAGGACAGCCTAGATATCTTCTCATGTAATATATCCAAGATAAAAATGTTTTTCAAAGCGATCTAATTTGTGACTCTCTTTTGTGTAGTTTGTTTGATTATTGTTTGTTATTATGTTTTGTGTATCGGCTCATCCTTAGTTTGGCTTTAAGCTGTTGGATCGTGTATGAATAAATAAATAAATAAATAAATAAATAAATAAATGACTCCTGATACTCCTGTCAGTTTAACTTTGCATGGCCGTTAGGGCTCGTGTTTGATGTTTGACATTAGCTTTTGTTAGACCTTGTACTTTCTGTAGTTGAAGTGTAGTTATACTTGAACTTAGAACAACTAAATTTGGTACAAGTTTTGAGTGTACCAAGAGCAATCATCGACAGTAATAAGAATTCAGTTGAAGCATTTTAAAGGGTTGATAAGAGATGATTCACCCTTAAAATGTGACAGAATTTTTTAGTATATTGGCGGATTTAAAAAAATATTATTTCACTTTATGGGGAATTTAATACTACAACTTTTATTACTCATATTAATTTTCAAAAAACTTTGTCGTTCTCAACAAAATTCCGAATAACTAAATACATGTATTAGAGCTGCGTTGTTTAAAATCGTCGGAAATGGAAACGTTGGCTATGAAATTTAACGTCAGACTTGACTATCAAGAAAATAAATCATTTTATTTTTGTAATATTTGCTGAGTGTTGGGAAAATGGTCGGGAAGTTTTCATTTAGCGAACAAGTTGACGTGCTATTAGTCAGGTTGCTTTGAAGGAAACTACAGAAGAAGTGTACAAATGTAGCTCTCCTAAGTTGAAGCGTAACTGAGATATTGATCTTTTCGAAATTAAAAACCCCACTTTGAGGGGCTATAACTTCTCAGAGGTGCAACTTAGTATAGGGATAAGTTGCGTTAAATCACAATATTTTGGGTTCCTTACGTGCCCCTGCTTTGTGTCGGTTCGTATGTGAAACACCCTATATATATATATATATATATATATATATATATATATATATATATATATATATATATATATATATATATATATATATATATATATATATATATATACATAAGAATGACGTCTTAGTTTATCGGAACATTCTTGATGACTTGTGTCAACCATCGCCTGAAATACCGACGCTTCCGTGTGATGTTAAGGTATTGAACTATTTAATAATCATCCCAGGTCCAAGTAAATTACCTTATACTGGTAAAATTGTAATGCATCAGACATATTCATGATGAATTACGTTTTCACGGATGTGAAACTTTGTTTATCCAGTTTAGAAGTACCTCTTCATGCAGATCTTCCTTTTAATTAACATGATGGATGTACAAGTTATGGATAATTAATATAATCACCGTCATTTTATATTTAAATTGCTGTTTGCACACTAAAATGCAATCAGACACATGCAGTGCCGTAACGAGGGTATGAAGCGTGTGTGGCAAGTGTATAACTTGCGCCTCCCCGTAACCCAAAAATTAAAAAATAATAATAACAATGTTAATGTAGATAACAAGTTAATTTTCTTTATTTTTTTTTTACTTCAACAACACACCACGAGGGCTCACAGCCTAAATACTATCGTACCGTGGGGGTCGACAAGGAGGAAAGAGGCAACTTGTTAATTCTGGACTTGAAGGTTTGGAGGTTCCGATGAGAAGGAAAACATGTGCCGGCAAAGAATTCCACAACTTGGAAGTCCTCGGGACAAAAGAGCGGGCATAACAAGATGTTCTATGTCTGGTGACCTGGACAGTAAAAGGGTGCATTCGCTCTGTTTCCCTGGTAGATCTGTTGGGGGCAGCAGGTGGAGGAACTATGGAAGAAAGCTCCTCTGAGTAGTGCCCGTGCAGATATCTATAAAAGGGAGAGAGAGAGGTCTCTTCTGAATAGAGTCCAGGATAGCGAGCGGCAGCGGCACCCCGGATGTGGGAGCAGTATTCGAGGTTTGGCCTTATTTGTGAAGTATATAAGGTATAGAGATTAGCTGGTGAAAAATATTTGCGAGCCCGGAAGAGGATGCCTAGTTTCTTAGCAGCCGCTTCTGCAATTCATGTGACATGTTGGTGCCAATTGAGATTTCGATCCACAGAAATGCCAACAAGTGAAAAGGACTCATTACTCTAAATAACTTGGTTGTTCATTGTGATGGGTCTAGGGCTGGTGTATCTCTTATGGGATAGAAAGCAAGACTGAGATTTATTGAGTTGAATTGTACAAGATTTATATTTCCCCAGTCTAATATTTTTGGAGATCCACAGAGACAGAACCCTCCATGAGTCTGCGATCCTCATCTATTTGGGCTAAAGAGACAAGCTTTGAATATTGTATATTTGAGAGGAGGGTGCTGTCGTCCGCGTAATTGTGAACTGGGTTGGATGTACTAGAGAGGTCATTGATGTGAAGAAAAAAGAAAGTAGTGGCTAAAGCTGAATCTTGAGGAGCTCCTACATTAATTGGATACAGTTTAAAGAAATGGCCATCCACGACAACAGAAATGCTCCGGTTGGAGAGGAAATTTGCTGTCCAGGTACAACGTTTTGGTGGTAGGCCATAGGCCGGAAGTTTATTAAGCAGCACTGCGTGCCAGACCTGGTTGAATGCTTTGGATATGTCTAGAGTGACAATCTGAGATTCACCGTGTAGTTCCATAGACTTGTTCCAAGAATCGGTGACAAAGGAAAGGAAGTCGGCAGTTGATCTGCGCTGATGGAATCCATACTGCTGTCGTGGATTAGACTGTGTTTTTCAAAAAGTTTTAGTAATTCGGTGTTTATATACATATCCATCACTTTAGAGACGACTGAAAGGAGAGAAATAGGCCTGTAGTTGCTAGGAAGCGCTTTGGATCCCTTCTTAGGGAGGGGTTGTACTCGAGCAGTTTTCCAGTTACTGGGGAATATGCCTCTATTGTAAGATGTCTGAAACAAACGAGTGAGGACAGGAGCAAGTTCTGGTGCGCATATATTGAGAACAATTGCTGGGATCTCGCCAAGGCCAGAGGCTTTCCTGGTATTAAGAGAAGAGAGAATCTTTCGTTCCTTTTTAGTTTTGAAAATGATATCGTCATTTTATGTGCGACATTGTGGACTGTTGGTGGTTGAACATTTTGAGGTGAGTTGAGAGTAGAATTGCCGGCGTACAACGAGGCAAAAAGTTCAGCCTTGCCCAGGGCGGTAAAAACAATTTCATCCCCGGAAAGAAGGGGTGGGAACGTGCTCTTACAGAAATTATTCCCAATAGATTTAGCAAGAGTCCAGAAGGGTTTGCTGCTGTTGGAGCTTGAGAGGACTTTGTTTTTGATGTGGTTATTAAACGAGTTATTGCCTCAGAAAGAATGCGGACATAGCGGTTTCTTGTGTTGTTAAATGCTTGACGGTTTTCTTGACTGGCATTGTGTAGAAGCGTTTTGTGAGATTTGACCTTTTCAAGTCTGGCCTTGTCATAGGATTTACAGAACCAGGGCTTTTAAGTGGCTGAAGAGGTTTTCTGTGTATGTGGAATAAATAATTCCATGCCAGCTTGGATAATTTCGGTGACGTTTTGTGAGATATCAGAGGGGTCAGGATGAGAGAAGCAGACAGACGCCCATGGAAATGAGGAAAAGTAATCCCGAATTTCGTCCCAGTTCGCGGAGTTGTAGTGCCAAACGATACGTGGTTGTGATGACTGTGTGACCTCGGGTTGCATTGCGCAGGAAGCAGTGACCATGCCGTGGTCTGAGCGACCAAGGGTACCATAGAGTAAAATGTGCCTCAATGGAATAAGGCAATATGACGTCATATTAACTTCTGTGACTAATAGATACTTGTAACATGTTGCAAGATAGTTTAATTTAAAATGTGTGTTGTATGGATAAGAATTGACAACTGAAGCTTAAAGGCTAAGCTGACGATTCTGGAAAACATCTCAATGCTCAGATTAAGAGAACGCTAACCTTTTACCTCCATAAATAATATAACAAAACATGAACACAACTTACTTATTTTCGTAAGTTTTTATCACCGGCATAGCCTCTAAATGCGATAATACACTAAATAATTTTCCATTATCTGACTGTTAGCATGGCATGCAAAATTATTACTTAAGGCAATCAAAACGACAAGCAAGTGTCCAATATTATGAATATACAACATTTAGCGTAAATTTAAAGGTAAACAACGAGTCGTAAAAAATGTAAAATAGATAAACACGACAGTTCTGTTATGGAAGAGCAGATCTTAGTTGCGAAAACATAAACCCACACAGTTCATATACAGTAGTGATCGTTTTATTACAATATTGACAGTAGAATAAAAAATAATAATTATAATGAGCATATGCTGCATACATTGTAAAGAAATACGCATTGAAACACATTTGGTACACGGTCGTGACTTGAATTTAGTTTACAGTTTGCGGTGACTGATGTCTTATAGCATTCAGGTTTTGTAGTAAGAAGGAGATCCAAGGGATTTGAGCTGTGTGTTGGGATGCGAGGAAAGTTAGTAGGTTGCTGAACCATATTAGCTAAAGAATTGCTGACTGCGAAGGCCTCCGCTGCTCTCCCTTATGGATCGGTTTTTGAAGATCCTAGCCATTCCTTATTATGGACATTGAAGTCACCAATAATAGTGACCTCGGAGGAATGATATTCAGAAATCAGATGGTCAGTTTTTTCAGAAAGGTAGTCGAAGAGCTGGATAAAGTTGTTGTTAGAAGGTGACCAGTAAATGCAACAGATGAATTTAGTCGCTGCCCTGAGAGAGAGAGAGAGTTTCATCGAAAGTATGTCTTTTCTTCCAGCTTCTAAATTGGTGCAGGGTAGATTGCTACAGAAGTATGCGCGCACGCCACCATGCAATCTCAAGGAAGTCAGGAGCTAATACCCCGGGAAATTAAGGTGATTAGTGGCTGTTTTGGCCCTGATTTGGGTTTCGATGAGGAAAAGGAGTTTGGGCCTCTTAGCCTGGAGGAAAAGGTGAACGGAGTTCAGGTTAGAATTTAGGCCACATATATTCGAGAAAGATATGTTAAATCTTGATGCCGGCGCCCCCTGTACACCACTCTCCCGGAGATCCGAATGGAGGGATATTTTATCTCCGGAATCTTTTGTACAAGAAGGAGCCATCATAATTTTTGTTTGTAAGGGAAACCGACTCATGCACCAGAACCGGAAACGTCCGTTGGGACTTCACCGGCCTCTTGATGTAAGGGGTGGTACCTCCTTGGGTGTGAAAAAATCCTTTACGTAAAGGAAAAGTCTACTACCACCTGCCAAGTGGTTTAACGATCTATAGTTTTTAGCTAATTTTTATAGAAAAAATTCGTTAAGGGGGAGACCGTGACTTCTGAATTTTGAAAAGATTTCTTCAAATGTGTGCAACTTGCTGCGCCCATACTTTTTATTATGGTTTAACGCAGTTTTTATTCTGAAGTTAAGTAAATGATTGTGTATTGCTTTTAAAATTAAAAACTTAAGAATACAGTATCACTTCACTTGTCAAGTAGAAATGTCAAAATTACAGTGATGAGAATTTTAATATTAGTTAAACAATTTGGTGTTATATTGGAATGAGTTCTCTAGTAATGGTAGATGAATACTAGTGGCAGGTGTACGAGTGTTATTGGTAGAAATGCTGAAAAAGAAACATATGCTGAATAAAATTTTTAAAGTGACATTTTATAAAAATATTTTGGCAGTTTAGTTTGGACCATAAAATAAAATTGTGTCAACTGCAAGCACAAGCTTATGCTTATTTGTGGAACATACTGTTAAATTTAAACAATAAACACTATACTATACTATAATAATTTGTTTGGTTTATTTATTATGCTTTGATGGTTCTGTTTTGACGTTAAGTAGTAAATTATTGTCATTGAAATATATATAACAACTTGTATATTATGCTTCTAAAATTGGAAACCAAAGAATACTGACGTGTTCTGTTTATTTACCATGGTATGACAGTTCTATTCTGAGATTAAACAGTAAATGATTGTATAATATATTTCTAAAATTGGAAATCAGAGAATAATAATATTAACGTTAATATTAGAATGGTTAATTGTTCAAGTAGGTAAATTATTTGAATACTGAATCGACTTCTTGACTTCAGGAGTAACAACATTTACTTTGTTTTCACTTGCTGTGTTATCCTTTTAAAATGAATCGCAGAAGAAATCAGAGCTTAGTTCACCATAATGAAGTCTTATATAACATGACGCTCACAGAAAATAACATAAGTTAGATAAAAGTAACCATTTCAGCAGAAATTTTGATTGTTAACATTAGTAAATTTTTGTTACGAACATTCACTAATGGAATTTGTTTTAAAAAAACTTTTTTGTTGTTGGAAGAACCGGTGCGATTAGGTTGACTAAAACAAAATCGTCCAGGCGATTGACAAGGAAAATTACCTGCCACGTTTATAATTTGGCGGATACTTTACTTTTCTAAATACGAATTGAATTTTCTTCTGGAAAGCATTTGTAACTTTAACGAAATTTGTAACACAAGTTTCTTTTAAAGAGACTTACAGTACCTAGCTTCATCAAATTTTAATTTTCTAGCGTCAAAGGAAATTGAGTTTTGGGCAGTCAAAGTTTTTATCTTAAACAGAGGTAGAACACAAGACTTTAATATTTTTAGTGAATTTTTATTTTTAAAAAAAATTTCTTTCGAAAATTTTTTTTTCTCCGAAAATTACAAAGTTATTTTAATGAAATTTGGTGGATATCTTGCCCTAGGAAAGACCTTACTACATACCAAAATTAAACTTTCTAAGTTTATAGAAAATTGAGTTATTCAAATTTGAAGCATTTAATAAAAATTCACTACCATAACGCACTTGCTGCGTCCCGAGTTTTTTATAATAACAGAGAGAAATTCTTCAAATGCGCCTGTATAGAACCCCTACACCCGATCTTCGACGTCTGTTTAAATTAAAAGTATTACTTTTCTTAATATGCCCTACTAATAGTGTAAAATTCTTATGAAAATTCACTATCATAACGCACTTGCTGCGTCCTAAAATTTTTTGATTTATTTTTAATGAATTTTCATTAAGAAAAGTTCGCTAATAGATGAGTGCCAATTTGTGTCCCTAGAAGCCAAAACCAAGGTCCGTTAAAACTTTTTATATGTTTATATACATATAACTATTGTATGGTTTAGAAAAGGCTAGCATTAGAAGGACCAGAGGAACTGTTCTTTGTAGTTACAGATTTGTAATAACTACACGTGGTAAAACAATAACAATTTAATATTACAAAGTTACCAATTTAAATACAAGGGTAAATGCGGGTGTTGTGATCTAATAATGATACAACAAAACAGTGACTTACGGTTGGAGAGGTAGTTTGCCGTAACCAACACGTGGATGATGTCAATGGTACTTGACAGCGTTGACAAAAGGGCCAAGGTGATTCACGTCTCCAGGTGACGACTCTGAAGCTTGTGGTGATCAGCACGGGGTGGATTATGATGTTGCCGTTGAAGGGATCTCTAAGTCAGTCGCTCGTAGAAAGATTGGTTCTTCCCACAACGAGGCTCACTGACTTGTCCACGTGCCAATGGTGACAACCGAAGATATTGATGACTTGACTTGGCGTGTCGCGGGTCAGGCGATCTTCCTGTGATGCTCCCTGACCGCTGAACGACGACGGAGTTAACTTTGGTGAGACCACAGCATAATCAACTATTATGCCATGTCTGGCTACCACACACGGTTCAGCCGGTCTTGCGACGACCTTATTGGACGCTGGATGATGAGGAAGTGATCGAGTCTAGGGTTATCTTGTAGCTCCTTCTCTTGGTTGTTGACATTTTATTGATTTGTGATCTTTTTCATATATTTTTATATATGACCATTCTAATTTTTTATGACAGTTTTTATAACACAACAATTCTGATGGCATGCGACGCTCCATGACAACTCTCACGGGGGATTGAGGGTGAAGATTAACAATATCAGGACACAACAATATTTTAAGTTTTTTCCAAATTAAAAATGAAATCCCAAAGACATGTGTTGAGATGACTTAGTGGTTAAAGTCTAATGCCTGACAGACAGAGTAGTTAACTGCCATACAACAGGTATAAACCATACCATACCATACAGGTATAAACCATACATCAACGGTAAACAAACTAAATAAATACCAGGCATAAAACATACTACCCGAACCAAACAATCGTGAAATATCGGCCGCAATTATGGAAAATGACAGACGACATGAAACAAAAAATTTGCCAAGTGATTGTTATTTAACTGGGGGATTCAATCAATTATTAAAAGACTATATTTCTAGCTTTATTCACGGCCTCAAATACAGTTTTAGCGCAGAATAGATATATTACGCTGTCGCTTAATATAGTTGAAATATAAACAAAATCACGCCAAGTCTATAAAGATGATTCTAAGATAGTTTCTTTTATCTTTAAACTTAAACATATAATGTCATATAAGACGGAAACAGTCGTGGCATGTGTTTCAATGGTAATAATTCTACTAATTGTTACATATACTTTGAATATAATATCCCGGGCATGAAGCCGATCTAACGTATTACCTAAACAAAATGTTATTTGAGGTATGCCTAGATGGCTGAGTGGCATCGTGTTTGCCTCATAAGCAGAAGGTCACGGAATCGAATCCAGCTCGATGAATGTATGTTTTTTATGTTTTATTTTGATGTTTGGAGAAACAATAGTGCTCTGATTTCATACGTTTTGAACAAGATCTCACTTTTGTTTAAAACGCCTAAATAAGTTTGTCACCTTTGAGTCTGAAATTATAATTTTGCTATTGGTGATATTGAAAAATCCGGTTTGATTAAGTTGACTAAAACGAAATCAAACTGGTGACTAGCAAGGAAAAATAACTGCTACGTTTATAATTAGACAGATACTTTACTTTTCTAAATATGAATTAAGTTTCCTTCTGGAAATCTTCTGTATAACTTTAATGAAATTTGTAATACAATTTCTTTTAAAGAGACTTACCCTTATCTACAGATATAGCAAAATTTAGTTCTTTAGCTTCATAGAAAATTGAGTTTTGGACATTTTTCTCAAAAGGAGTTAGAACACTAGATTTTTTTGGTAATAGACATATCGGTGGTAACATTTCCGAAAGAATTCTTCAAATGTGCACGTACTAGGACCTCTAAAATCGATCTTTAAGGTCTGTATAAGTTTAAAGTATTAACTTTACTAATATGCTGTATATGCACAATAAACCAAAGGTTGCAGTGCTACCGGGGCGGCAAAGCCGCGGACGAGCCCTGAGGGAGGACAAAAATATGCTGTATAATAATAGTTTACAATTGTTATCAAAATTCGCTACCATAACGCACTTGCTGCGTCCCGAAATTTTTGTAAATGGGTTACCTGTAATTCAATAAATATAATAAATAAAAAACAAATCGTGTGGTTTGTAATAAAATGCCCACAGCCTGCCACCGCAGTCGGTTGATTTAATTAGTAAATGAAAATAGGGAAAGAGACTTACCTGACTGAGGCCAACCCTGTATCCAGATAGTTCCAGGTCCAGCGCTAGCAACATATCTTCAACAGCTTTCCTCTCATCTAATACTGGTGATGTCGCCTTCCCATGATCACCACCAGCCAAAAGCCTAAACCGTCTCCTGAACTCACCCAACGGAAGGAAATTAGGGTAACCTTGTTTGTACAGACGAACACAGTCCAGGATCTGGCCTCCACGGATCTAAAAAGAAAAAACACAAAGTTGTAGGCAATAAATACGGATTTCCAACATTTAAAAGCACCTAGAGAAACTACTTGAATTGACCTGGCCAGGGTAACATTTCCAGTGTAAAAACTTCTTGCATTATATCAAACCGTCTCCAAGCAATTGTTACTTTTTTCGTGGTTTTTGTTTTTTTTGTGTACCTAATGTATACCAAACAAAACAATAAGCATAAACACCCCACAAAGCACAAAAATAATAACAGAGAGCCATGTGCTAGATACATATTTCAACAACGAAGTAGTGTTCATCAGTAGCTGACGGTAAACTAACTGTATGAGCAAAATTTATCCTATCTATATACCTAAACTATACAATAAAAACTCTGGACGCAGCAAGTGCGTTATGAAAGTGAATTTTCATAAAAATGTTTTTAATTACAAATATATCGCTCTAATGCGAACAGGCATCAATTTGGTTATCGGTATAACCTATATAGTAGGAACAATGTAACATATTTTATCAAAATAATTATTTGAAAATGTACACAAATGTTCCGAAAATAAACTTTAAATGTTTCCTAGAAAACTGGTCTCCTAGCCAATGAACCTTAGATTAATAGCAAATTGAGTTAGTGAAATTTGAAACATTTAATGAAAATTCGCAAACAAAACGCCCTTGCTGCGTTCATACAAAAATTTTCCGAAAATAAAGTTAAATGTTGGTTTCCTAACCAACAAAACTTACGTTAATAGCAAATTGAGTTATTGAAATTTGAAAAATTTAATGAAAATTCTCAAACAAAACGCACTTGCTGCGTTCATACAAAAATTTTCCGAAAATAAAGTTAAATGTTGGTTTCCTAACCAACAAAACTTACGTTAATAGCAAATTGGGTTATTGAAATTTAAAGGATTTAATGAAAATTTGCTACCAAAACGCACTTACTGCGTCCAGATTTTTTTCTTACAAACATGCATCATATTTCGATAAAAAATGCTAAAATGCAGTATCTTGCATAATAAGGGATATATTGGGCTTTAAATATTTTTTACGAAAATTCGACAAAAATGATATACCATTATCCGATAAACTCTATAGCCAACACTACTGCCAAAGATCAGAGAAAGGGTCTATTTGAAATCACTTTTATGGGAAGATTTTAGTAAAATGAAGGACAATGACGATTGAAACTAAGACTTCAGGCTTTGTAAAACATTCTTCTTGAGACATTTTCCTCCCATAGCTCATATTATTTTCAGGTTCATTGCCTAAATATTACCAATTTTGACGTTTAAATTCGCGACTTTGACGTTTTGAGGCAAACCCAAATTTATTTTTCTTTAAATGCCTGTAACTTTTTTGTCCTTTTACCTACAGAGCTAAATTTTGGTACGTAACATACCTATAATGATATAAACCAGCGTACCAAATTTGGTTGCCCTTACTTTGTTAATTCCGGAGATATAATGTTTTTTCGATTTTTTTCGAAAGAAAACAAAATTTTCCGGGAAAACCTCGACGGATTTTCCTGGCTAACGAAATTATCCAAGCCACTCGCGAAAGGAAGGTACTCACCTAATTTTATCAAAATCGGTCCATTATTTTTTTAGTGATAGTTGTGACATATATATATATATATATATATATATATATATATATATATATATATATATATATATATATATATATATATATATATATATATATATATATACTTATGCCTATGCGGAAGTAGCTGGACCATTTCGTATACCAAGTGTATAATAGCTGGACCAACCGTGCAATAGCTGGACGTCCAGCTATTAACATGCTGGTATTAATATGTACATGCGTTATTGGCTGGACCTATTTCATGAGAACAGTAAAAGTAAAAATTAATGCGCCTGTGCGGTGTTGACAAATGCTCAAAATATTAATTATATTTAAATATTTACATGTTTTAGTGAATTTTATGTACACTAGGACCGCAAAAAGCATGATGTTACTTAAGACTTTATTTAATAATAATATCGTCAGGATATTTCTTACGAATTTCTGAATTAAAAATGATTATTGCATAAGTTACTATTCATGTAATATAGCAAAAAATCTACATGCGGTTTGTAAAAATAATGTTTTGGAAGAGACAAAATATGAATTATTTTTTGATATTTGCAGTAGATGTGCCAAAATCATAAACACACAAAATGATTACCAAGGTCCTGGTGTATAATAAGATTGCAAATTATATTTTGTCACCCTTTGCAAAAGTGAGAAAAATGCATATGAAGATCGGGATAGTAATTAAGACCTTTCCGAAATATGAATTATTTTTTGATATTTGCAGTAGATGTGCCAAAGTCATAAAAACAAACAAAAAATGATTACCAAGGCCTTAGTGTATAATAAGATATGCAAATTATTTTTCGTCACCCTTTACAAAAATGACAAAAATGCATATGAAGATCGGGATAGCAATTAAGACGTTTTCCAAATATTTATTATTTTATCGCGTTTGCAGTTAATGTGCCAAAATCATAAAAACAAAAAATTATTACTTAAGCCCTTATGTATGAAAAACCATGCAAATTATTTTTTGTCACATTTTCAAAAGCGAAAAAAATGCATATGAAGATCGAGATAGCAATTAAGACCTTTCCGAAATATGAATTATTTTTTGATATTTGCAGTAGATGTGCCAAAGTCATAAAAACAAAAAAAAAGATTACCAAGGCCCTAATGTATAATAAGATACGCAAATTATTTTTTGTCACCCTTTACAAAAGTGAGAAAAATGCATATGAAGATCGGGATAGCAATTAAGACGTTTTCCAAATATTTATTATTTTATCGCATTTGCAGTTAATGTGCCAAAATCATAAAAACAAAAAATTATTACTTAAGCCCTTATGTATGAAAAACAATGCAAATTATTTTTTGTCACCTTTTTCAGAAGCAAAAAAAAATGCATATGAAGATCGGGATAGCAATAAGACGTTTCCGAAATATGAATTATTTTTTGATATTTGCAGTAGAGGTGCCAAAATCATAAAAACAAAAAATGATGTGCAAGGTCTTAGTGTATAATAAGATTCTAGCAATTAAGACGTTTTCCAAATATGTATTATTTTTTCGCATGTGTCAAAATCGTAAACACCAAAAATGACTTCCAAGGCTCTAGTGTATAATAAGATATGCAAATGATTTTTTGTCACCCTTTGCAAAAGTAAAAAAAAATGCATAAACAGATCCGGATAGCAATTGAGACGTTTCCGCAATATGCATTATTTTTTGACATTTGCAATTTTTTAAACAGGAATCTTTTTTTAGATTTACATTTAAAATAATAAAATCACAAAACTATTACCAAAGCCCTAGTGTATAATACTACAGCATACACAACTCTCAACTCGGACAGTTTTAGAATGAATTGAATATGATTCTATTCCTATTTTTCAAGTTGCAGATTTTTTAACGCGCTAAAATCTAATATACAGTCACAGCATAATAATTGATTGATTATGCTGTGCTACAGTTACTTTTCAATTTTTTCTAAACATATGTTTGACAGGTCAGGTAAAAGCTTTGAAATTTACAAAAGGAAGGTACATAAACAGAGCTGTAAAACTTTCTGGGATCAACGTCGTAAAAGCGGTATATCAAAGCCCAAACGTTCTTTATCTATGCGACGCTTTTATATACAAATACATAATGTTTGAGAAAAAATGCTAGGTTTAATATTTGAATATGACCAGCCACTAACTGCTATACTAGAGTGACTAACATTAATTAGATTCTCATAATTTTTATGTTGCATTGTTCAAGTATGCAGTACAGCATAAGAAACAGTCTTCTTATGCTATTTAACCTAGATTTATGCCACTAAAAATAAGTTGCACTTTAAACCTAATTTATAGCAAATTTTTATAATAACCATATTCTTATAACGAGATTGGGGTAGTTTCTTTGTATACACAACATGTTTATTAAATTTATTTAAATTCATCATTTTTCCAAAACATAATAAAAATAATCTGTATCACTCACTCACTGACTGAAGGCAAAGTCGCTTAGTAGTCGCAACGATAGGTTAAAATAAGGTGGTTTCCCGTTGCCTTTCATGTGGCACATTGACTGAAAAAAAATACATTCTTGGAAAACCTGTTTACTGCTATCCCGATGTTTAAATTCTTTTTTTTTTTGTTACTTTTGCAAAGGGTGACAAAAAATAAATTTGGTGTAGTATTACATAATAGGGCTTTGGTAATGATTTTTGATTTTGTGATTTTACCACATTAACAGTAAGTATCACAGAATCATTAATGTTGAAATGAAAAACGTGGTAGTAACTATCCCGGTGTTAAAATGCATTTTTTTTATATTTCCAAAGGGTGACAGAAAATTATTTGCATGAGCTTTTATGCGTCAGGCCCTTAGTGATATTTTTTGTTTCTATGAATTTGGCACATTAACTGCAACTGCGAAAAAATAATACATATTTGGAAAACGTCGTAATTGCTATCCCGATTTTCATATGCATTTTTCTCACTTTTGCAAAGGCCGACAAAAAATAATTTGCATATCTTATTATACAGTAGGGCCATGGTAATCATTTTTTGTTTTTATAATTTTGGCACATCTACTGCAAATATCAAAAAATAATTCATATTTAGGAAACGTCTTAATTGCTATCCCGATTTTCATATGCATTTTTCTCACTTTTGCAAAAGGTGACAAAAATAGTTTTCATCTCTTATTATACACTAGCGCCTTGGTAATCATTTTGTGTTTTTATCAATTTGACACAGTTACTGCAAATATCAAAAAATATGACATATTCCAGAAACGTTTTAATTGCTATCCCGAATTTTTTATGCGTTTTTTCACTTTTGCAAAATGTGACAAAAAATAATTTGCATGGTTTTTCATACATAAGGGCCTTAGTAATATTTTTTTGTTTTTATGATTTTGGCACATTAACTGCCAATGCGAAAAAATAATACATATTTGGAAAACGTCTTAATTGCTATCCCGATTTTCATATGCATTTTTCTCACTTTTGCAAAGGGTGACAAAAAATAATTTGCATATCTCATTATACACTAGGGCCTTGGTAATTATTTTTTGTTTTTATGATTTTGGCACATCTACTGCAAATGTCAAAAAAGAATACATATTTCGGAAACGTCTTAATTGCTATCCCGATCTCCATATGCATTTTTCTCACTTTTTCAAAAGGTGACAAAAAACAATTTGCATATCTTATTATACACTAGGGCCTTGGTAATCATTTTTGGTTTTTATGATTTTGGTTAATCTACTGCAAATATCAAAAAATAATTCATATTACCGAAACTTCCTAATAGTTATCCCGATCTTCATATGCATTTTTCTCACTTTTGCAAAGGGTGACAAAATATAATTTGCAATCTTATTATACACTAGGGCCTTGGTAGTCATTTTGTGTTTATATGATTTTGGCACATCTACTGCAAATATCAAAAATTAATTCATATTTCGGAAACGTCTTAATTGCTATCCCGATCTTCGTTTTTGTGATTTTGGCACATGTACTGCAAATGCGAAAAAATAAACGTGGTAATAGCTATTTCGATCTTCATATGTATTTTTTTCACTTTTGCAAAAAGTGACAAAAAATAATTTGCATGAGTTATTATACATTAGGGCCTTGGTAATAATTTTGCGGTTTTATGATTTTGCACATTAACTGTAAATATCAAAAAATAAGTCATATTTGAAAAAACTTAGTAATAAGTATCTCGATCTACAAATGATTTTCTTTTATTTTCCAGAGTGTGACAAAAAATAATTTGCTTAGGTTGCTATACACTAGGTCTTTCGTAACTTGTTTTTGTGTCTATTTTTATATTGGGGCCTTGGCTTTATTGTCCAATATTTGTCATTTGGGTACATGTAATCAAAATAACAAATAATACATACTAAAATTTTGTTTTCCTCTATGACTATGTTAATAATAAACGATTAATTTAGTGTTATTATGTTATTGCAAAACACTAAAGACAAATTGTTTTTTCTTCGGTAAGGTGTAGTAGCATATAGCAATATATGGCTGGCATCTATGGCTAGCCATAAATTTACTACGTTGAATCCGCTTTACTGATATTGTGATCGCGACGATCCATCCCGCTTTCTGCTGACCCTACGTGTAAATCTATGGCTCGGAATTTATGGATAACTTCACGCAAACTTTATCCCAGTTATATTCAGCAAACATGTCTTATCTCTGCTGCATCGAACATGATGCAAATGCAACTATGTGAATCTTAAAATGCAGCGGCTTTCCAGGAAATAAAGCTTTTAAGTTAGTTACTTACCAATGCTACTATTTCTACCCCTACGACTTTTTATTTATAATAAATATGTACGTTGTTTGCCTAAACCTGCCAGTATAATTTTATGACAGCTATATACATATAGCGCGAGTTTAAAACATGGAATAAATTCAGTTAATCAGATACAGCTATCTTTTTCCAATAATTCGCAGACATGTCGATAGACATTTTATGTTGCGGTCTTTTCAAAAAATAAAATAAATATCATACAGTGTGTGCCAAATTTAAGGTACGACCCCATCGATATTTTTTTCAAATCCTACCCCAGTTTGTTTTTGTTAAATAGGTTTAACCTACACATTAATTTGAAAAAAAACTGCAGATTTTAAATTTTTATTTATTTTTTATTATAAATCTAAAGGAATTAGTAGCACGGATAAGAAATGAATGTTGACTTATTTTCCGAGATAACCAGAAATGTGTAAAACGAATTTCAATTCCGTTTATACTACTAACAAATAGTCAATCGACCACAACCTAAGCATTTATTAAAGAAAATTGATTTAGATTATCTATTTCTTATTTCTGTTTTTAAAATAATATAATGTATATTTTTGTGGGAAGGAATATAAACTTGGTGGTTTAGCATAACTTGACATGTACTTAAGAAATAGCCAACAAAACAATAGGAATGTCGGATAAACAAATTATCGACGTCATATCTCAAATTTGGGACAACTTCATATTATTAAAGAAAGATCACAGCTTAAAAACCACTAATTGACGTGTTCGCGCATTTGAAAAAGGTGTATTTGATTAACTGAATGTATTCTAAGTTACCAACATGCATTGTGTATAATGGCAATAATAATGCTGATAATTGTTTATCTTTTTTTGTCTTTTCCTCAACGGCGACGTATTTCTGCGACTATGGCCAATCACCGACGACAGGGAGCACTTTCAACTCACTTTCCTTTAAATTTGACCGAACCCCGTTTTTTCTATAAGGAGGGTAGGGATATTCAGCGTGCCCAACCTCGCACGGTACACGAGACTAACGACTTCACGACTCCTCAGTGAATCGGAACCTGCAGAAATTCAACCTGCTCCAACTAAATGATAATCTTACAGTAGGGGCTGAAAAATTGAATGGGGAACGCTGGAAATCCAACCCAGTACCCTTGGATCCAACGGCATACTTTCCTACCACTGGATCACTCAGGCTTTTTGATAATAATTGTAAAATATCTTTTGCAACAATTGGATACAATAATCTAAAATATATAACTTTATAACACTAAAAGTAGATCTTGTAAGTTTATAAAACAACAGTCATTATACACCTTGTCCTATTTTCGAATTAAGTCTTTGTGTTATCTTCTAAAAAAAGCAGGAGTTGGATTAATTTTAATTAAAAATACTATATTACAAAACAAAAAAAAAGGCACGAAAGATGCTCCCTTCTCTTAATACCAGGAAAGCCTCTGGCCTTGACGAGATCCCAGCAATTGTTCTCAAAAGATGCGCACCAGAACTTACTCCTGTCCTGACCTGTCTGTTTTAGACATCTTACAATAGAGGCATATTCCCTAGTAACTGGAAAACTGCTCGAGTACAACCCGTCCCCAAGTAAGGATCCAAAGCGCTTCCTAGCAACTACAGGCCTTTTTCTGTCCTTTCAGTCGTCTCTAAAGTGATGGAAAAGTATATAAACACCAAATTACTAAAATTTCTTGAAAAACACAGTCTAATCCACGACAGGTAGTATGGATTCCGTCAGCGCAGATCAACTGCCGACCTCATTTCCTTTGTCACCCATTATTGGAACAAGTCTATGAAACTACACGGTGAATGCCAGCTCTAGACATATCCAAAGCATTTGACCAGGTTTGGCACGCAGCGCTGCTTAATAAACCTCCGGTCTATGGCCTACCACCAAAACTCTGTACCTGGACAGCAAATTTCCTCTCCAACCGGAGAATTTCTGTTGTCGTGGATGGGCATTCCCCTAAACTGTATCCAATTAATGCAGAAGTCCCTCAAGGTTCAGCTTAGGCCCCTACTTTGTTTCTTCTCCACATCAATGACATCCTCTCTAGCACATCTAACCCAGTTTACAGTTACGTGGACGACAGCACCCTCCTCTCAAATATACAATATTCTAAGCCTGTCTCTTTAGCTCAATTAGATGAGGAACGCAGACTCATGGAGGGTTCTGCCTCTGTGGATCTTCAAAAAATATTATACTGGGGAAGTAGAAATCTTGTACAATTCAACTCCACCAAATCTCAGTCTTGCTTTCTATCTCATAAGAAATGCACCAGCCCTAGACCCATCACAATGAACAACCAAGTTATTCAAAGTAATGAGGCCTTTACACTTGTTGGCATATCTGTGGATCGAAATCTCAATTGGCACCAACATGTCACATCAATTGCAGAAGTGGCTGCTAGGTTTCCTCGTCCGGGCTCGCAAATACTTTTCACCAGATAATCTCTTATATACTTTACAAATAAGGCCAAACCTCGAATACTGCTCCCACATCTGGGGTGCCGCTGCCGCTTTTACACTCGCTATTCTGGACTCTATTTAGAAGAGAGATATACGTCTCATCGGTGACACTACCATCACCCAAAGGCTGCCATCCCTTGCCCACCGACGTGCCGTTGGTGACCTCGTTCTCTTTTATAGATATCTGCACGGGCACTGCTCAGAAGAGCTTTCTTCCATAGTTCCTCCACCTGCTGCCCCCAACAGATCTACCAAGAACAGAGCGAATGCACCGTTTTAGTGTTCAGGTCACCAGACATAGAACATCTTGTTATGCCCGCTCCTTTGTCCCGAGGCCTTCCAAGTTGTGGAATTCCTTGACGGCACATGTTTTTCCTTCTCCTCAGAACCTCCAAACCTTCAAGTCCAGAATTAACAAGTTGCCTCTTTCCTCCTTCTCGACACCCACGGCACGATAGTATTTAGGCTGTAAGCCCTCGTGGTGTGTTGTTGAAAAATAATAATAATAACCCTTTAAGTACGTTACGCCCCAACATCTACTATAATTACTGAAAATAGTCCAGGATCAGTTTGACTGACTTATTAATTTAGACACCATGTCGATTTATAAATTGCGGTCGGAATATTTTTTGAGAATAAACTTTGGCAGAAAATTTTTAAAACAAGTTTCATGTCTTAGGCAGACTAAATAGTTGTAAGTTTTAAATTACCAGTGCTTTCTTTAGACAGAGCCTACAATATGTTTTGTTGGTGTACTAATTAATCAAATGACCTTGTGGTTAGAAAACATTTTATGTCCGAATTTTCTTAAAGGGTTTCTTAAGCAATTACGGAGCAAGGGGGTTGGATACTGCCCACTAGACGATGTGCGTTAACTAAACATTTATTTTGAGGCTACTATAACAGTTAAATAATGTAAGTACATATATTTATAATCTCGGAACCAAGACACCCTACAAAAAGGCATTATGGGAGCCGAGACTATAATGTAATGTGTGGGAAGTGTCATCGTTGCATTTTGTATTATAAAATACATATTATCGTGTCGGATGACTCCTCCCCTGTTAGTTGGGATTTTATGGGGTGCATAAAATTTAATTTACAAAAATTTATATTCTAAGGTAAAACATTTAAAATGATCAAAAATTGAAAACAATTACATCAATAGATGAATAATTCGATAAAATTTAGAAAATATAACATATAACATGGTTATTCTTTAGGCAAAGGAAAAGCCTTTTGTTTGCTGCATTTTCGTTAACCTGTAGGGAAATTTAAATATCAAGTATTTAAAGTTAACAATAAACAATGATTATGAAACACCCGTTAAAAGTAGCTTCCGCAGTATACACTCTATCACTGTTGCACTTCTTACTATAAGCTTAGCATAAACAATATGCTACTGTTTTCCTCTAGGTAAAGGAATAATGTCTTTAATTTCTGCGTCTTCCTTAAAGTACTTTTTTAATTTTTAAAATTTGTGTCTTTTATTTATCCCCCTAATGACGCTAACTTTGTTAGCGAAACGATCGTCGGGTCAAAAAACTGTATTGTGATGAATTGGGTTCTCCAAATTGTACTTATCAGTGATCATCACAGGTTCCAATCTTCACCAATTGTACAAAGCTAATTTCTATGATTATTGTTTCACAGCAGCACGACCAAGATGGAGTTCTCCTCAAAGAGAAGCAGTTAAGGAGACCATAGAAGACATTTAAAGGACGGAAGCAACCCCTCGATAGCTGAGTGTGAACTTCTGATTGAAAATTGCCCAGTGTTAAACAAACGAACTCCCCAGTCTCTAAAACCTTACATTTCTAGTAGCACGAAAAAAGACAGACAATATGATAAATATTTCTTTTTAGCTATATTAAAATAAAATAACATAAAAATACATTAATGACTATTTATATTATATTTTACAAATTTGCCTACTTTGTACACATTTTCTTCTACTAAATTCCTGAGTTCTCCACTTTTTCTGCATTTTCTATTTATTTACGACAACTATTTTCACTGATTTATCACGTTAAATTCAAACCATAACACAAGAATTTTGTTTCATATGTAACTTATGCAAAAGCTTTGGTCATCATAGTTTTGTTAAGAGTTTGAATTATGTTACTTCCATTATGAAAACAGATCACATGCAATGTATTCAGATCCAGATAACTAATTACAATAATTTTGTTTTCTAGGAACTCAATGTATTACATTTTGAGATAAAACACGTGTGTTTTTAGACAAGACTGTCATAAATACATTTTTATACATTTAATTTAAAATAACTGGTTAAAAATTACAACACAAAATTTGTCTTTTATCATTTTTCTGCTTTACCACACCGGTGTGATAATTTATGTAGGCAAATAATTTAAAAATAATTTGGAGTCACTTTTTATAATTTTAATATTATTCACGAAGTGCTTCACTGTAAAACTGTCAAGGTAAAGAGAATAAATAATGTATTAATTAAAACATATCATCTTTGTATACTAGCACGCACACCTTAAAACCGTAATGCTACCTGTTTAAGCGTACAACATAAAACTAACCAGAAAACTTTTATATATCCTACTAAAAAGTGCGGCAACACTGTGAGGTTAGGTCCAGCTACTTCCTTTTGGACATATCAATTTTTATGGCTGAAATGTCCAGCTACTTCCTTATAAACATATATAAATCCCAAGAGAGAAAGGTCCAGCTACTTCCGCATAGACACAAATATATATATATATATATATATATATATATATATATATATATATATATATATATATATATATATATATATATATATATATATATATATATATATATATATATATATATATAAACATAGAAAGTCTGAAACCGACCTCGGATTTGGGTTCCAGGGGTCCAGCGCTCATTTGAAGACATTTTTTCAAAATTCAAAAGTCGAGATCTCCTCATTAGTGAATGTTTTTCAAGAAAATTCACTAAAATGATGTAATACCGATGATCCAATACCGGATGATGAAATACCGGATGATGCAACACCATATGATACAATATCACATGCCTCAGTACCGGATGATGTAACACCGGATGACGTAAAACCGGGTGATGACGTAACACCGGGTGACGTAATTTAAGGACTTTTGTTGTGCCACTGGATACGCCCAACAGGTTGTGTTGGTGTTGAAAGCAACCATGGATTATTTCCTGCTAGTTCAAAAAGTGCCGAATTGACCGGATCCAGATCGGAATTCATCAAATTCTGTGGATTTGCCTTGAAGATTTCCAAACTTTCCAAAGCATCTAACTTGCGATGTGTGGTTACCTTCAATGTCTTAGGATTTTTTTTTTTTTTTTACTATCGCCTACCTTATGTCCCTAGTCAATCATATGTTGGGCAACGCTAGATTTTTCTGCTCTATTGAATTTGAAATGAGCTATATGTTCTTTGAGTCTTGTTATTGATCTCCGCGTTTGCCCAATATAGATTTTCTCGTGTAACTATTACAAGACATTTGATAAACGCCCGATTTTTCTCGAATTTCAGTAGCATCCTTTGACGCACCCAAAAGTCTCTTCAAATTATCATTGTTATAAACAACTCTCAAGTCGTTATCTTTGAATATTTTCTCTAACCCTCTTGTAAGAAAAAGATAGGAAGGATGTACAGCGAATTTTTAGGGTGGCTCATCGGATTCAGGCTTCGATGTTCCCTCTCGCCACAGAGTCTGCATGCACGGAGCCCCTCGAACTGCCCCATTTTATGCAGGTGTTTCTTGACGGCCATGTTACTCGTCAAGAGACCTGTTATGTTTCTGAGCTGTCCTCTGCCAAGATTTAGCAGCTCCACAGCTCTCTTTGAACTGGGTTCGTCAATTATTGAATTCCCATGTCTGAGCCCTGGACAGTCTGCCCAGTACACCTTGTGTTCGTTTCTGACCCCGCACTTAATAGCTCCCCTGGTCGTGCTCGTTGTCACGCACAGAACCGGTTCTGGTCCCATAAATGGTTCTGCTGACCCTCTCTTCGCGAGTCTGTCAGCTTCTTCACTGCCTTTGACCCCCGACTGACCCGGCACCCAGATGAGGGTGACCTCATTCTGCCCAGCCAGGTCGCTCATCTCGTCTCGGCACTCACCAACCAGGAATTTACCTGTGGGCCACTTAGGGCCTTATGGCCTGCCTGGCTATCTGTGGCTATGAGGATCCGCTTGTTGGTGTAGCCCCTCCTCTTGTTCTCCCGCACACAGTGCAGCATGGCGTACATTTCGGCCTGAAAGACCGTTGCATGGGCTCCGAGGGAAATACTCTGACTTACCCTCGGTCCTTCCGAATAAACACCTGCTCCCGTCCCACGCTCCCCGCCGGATCAGTCCGTGAACCACACGTCCCGTAGTATGCCCGGCGTCTCCTCCCGCCATGCGACGTGGTCGGGGATTTCCACTGTAAAGTTGTTTTCCTTGCAGATTCGAGGGCTCGCGAAGTCTGACCTCATTTCAAGCATGGGCTCCTTCACGATCTCCTGAATTTTGCAGTGGCCCCTGAAGCCTGGGTTGATCTTCAGTCTACCATTGCAGGCTAGTCTGTGGTGTTGCTGAAGGCCCCCTCTATGTCTAGGAAGGCCCCCAGCGCCACCTCCCTGTTCTCCAGCGTATTCTTAAGTTTCAGCACCAGTTGGTGCAGTGCTGTTTCTGTTGAGACTCCTGCTCTGTATGCATATCATCTGCAGTGTAGTGGATATGGTTCCAGTACACTGCCCCTAATTTGCCGGTCGAGCAGTTTTTCCATTGTTTTTAGCAAGAAGGACATGATACTTATTGGCCTCAGGGACTCTGCCTGGTCTGTTGGACGCTCAGGTTTAGAAATGAATACAACCCTGGCCAGTCTCCATGCCCTCAGAATGTACCCCAGGGACAGGCTGGCCCTCATGAGGGTAAGCGCCGGCGCCAGTATATCTATACCCTGTTGGAGCATGATGGGCATTATTCCATCAAATCCCGGGGATTTGTATGGCTTGAAACTGTTAATGGCCCATCTGATTTTGCTCCAAGTAACCATCTCTTTAGCGACTGTCCAGTCTACTCTAGATGCCCGCCTATAAGGCACCTCTATTTCTAAGTGTTCCTAATTCGGAGGTGATTGGTTTATTATGTTACAGCTGGGGATGTGCGTCTGGAGTAAAACTCCCATAGTTTCCTCCCCCAAGCTTGTAAAGCCTCCCGGGGATGTTCTAAGGGAGCCTATGTTGGTCTGAGTGCCCTTGGGACAGGATCTTGTGTAGTTGAGCACTCTCTGATATGTTCTCCACTTCCTCGCAGTGCCACCTATGCTTAGTAACTAATCTAAACACAATGTCTGGAGTGAAACCGTAACAAATCGCAATATCTATAATTTTGTTCATCTCTGAATTGTATTGCTTACTGCTCAAAGGAGAACTGAGTAATCTCTGGACTCGAACCTTAAAACTAGAGATTTTGTGATCGAAAGCATGATTTGAATCTGATAGTATGAATCCGATGAGCCACTCAAAAAGTTCGCTGTAATTCCTTTCTATCCTTTTCTTACAAAAGTGTTAGAGAAAATATTCAAAGATAACGACTTGAAGGTTGTTTATAAAGTTGATAATTTGAAGAAACTTTTGGGTTGGCCAAAGGATACTATTTACTTCCGACAAAAATCGGTCATTTATCAAATATCTTGTAATAATTGCGAGAAAATCTATATTGGGCAAACGCGGAGATCAATAACAACAAGATTCAAATAGCACATAGCTCATTTCACGGTCAATAGAGCAGAAAAAGCTAGTGTTCTCCAACATATGATTGACTTAGGACATAAAGTAGGCAATAGTAATATTAAGTTCTTCAAAGTAACCACGGTTAGATGCTTTGGAAAGTTTAGAAATCCGCAAAGTGATTCCACAAAATTTGATGAATTCAGACATGGATCCGTTCAATTCAACACTTTTTCAAATAGCACGAAATAATCCATGGTTGCTTTCAACATCGACACAACCGGTTGGGCGTATCCACTGACATAATACTAGTCCTTGAATTACGTCACCCGGTGTTACGTCATCCGTTGTTACACCATCCAGTACTGAGGCATCTGATATTGCATCATTTAGTGTTGCATCAACCGGTATTTCATCATCTGGTATTGCATCATCATCCAGTATTGCATCATCAGTATTACATCATTTTTTGTGTGTAGTTTAGGGATATAAATAGGATAGATTTTGCCCATACAGTTAGTTTAGCGACAGCTAAAATGCACATTTTTGCATACAATTTACGTTTCTCCCACTCCTACTTTTCAAATATAACGTCACTGACTTTTTTCAAATGACAACTGCCATTCGCTACCATATCGCACTTACTGCGTCTGTATTTTTTATAAACAATATTTTACAATGTTAACATCATAACGAATTGAATTCTCTAAAATAGTCACGAGTCGGTTGTCTTGACCAATCACAAGGCAAGCAGCAGATGTTTATTTCGTCACAGTTATGTCAAAATGAGCAAATATTAAACAAAAATTCTGAAGCAGATGCATTTTGTTGCACGAAATGTGTTTCAGAAAGTCTTAAGTGTATGTTTCAATAGCTACTTTGCTTTATTTTTCTTTTCTTTAATAAACATTTTTGAAGAGAACTTATTTGAAATTTATTAAAATTTCACTTATCAGGCTGTTGAAATTGCATTTACAATTGAACACGCCTTAAACCAACCACTAGAGATTCCGTTAGTTTAATTGCCACCTTCAGAACCTCGGTGGTTCAGGGGTAAGAACGTGTGCCGCTGAACTGGAGGGTACTGGGTTCGATCCCAGGGTACTCCTTTCACTTTTTCAGTGCAAGCTGTAACATTAATATCAACCGAGGTTCTGGCATTGTATTTGAGTAGGTTGAATGTCTGCATGTTCCGCCCTTCGGAGGGGGCGTAAAGCCGGCGGTCCCGTGCCCATGCGATGTTGGGCACATTAAAGAATCCTACCCCCCTTACAGAAAGGCGGGAGTTCGGCAAAATTTCCAGGATAGTGAGAAGAAACTGCTCCCTGGCGTCGGTGATTGGCAATAGTCGCGGAAATAGGCCGACATTAAATAAACAAAAACACACACACAATTTCCACCTTCGGTAATAAAATATTTGCCACTGTGCATCTTTAAGTAGTAAATATCATTAATCATCTTATCGTCATGTTGTTAATGCCCTTAGTGGTCGACACAGTCTCATGAAGACAACTTCATTGTCTAAATATGTATCTAGCGCATCGACTAGATTAGATTTATAGTGAGTGGGCTATTTCAGTCCCTCCATCCGACTTTAGGTGTATTGTGGCTCACTTCTAATTATTTAAATGTCACCCATCAATTCCAGCTCCCTGCGGGGCTCGATCATTTCTTGAAGGTGAGAGTTTGTTTGGTAGGTGTACTGCCATCTGAGTGTAGTCGCTTGCCCGTTTCAAAGCTCAAAGAGAGATAACCTCTCTCCGAGTTCGTCTGGACCTGACATCCGTCACCCAAGCAACAAATTAAGGCATGTTAACCAGCACTCGAGTCCAAATAACCTAACCAAGTTGTAATTTAGTAATAATTAACTAAAATGTTGCCTTGATTGTCATAATGACTACAAATTTTGAAATGCGGCTCCGAACTAGCTTATTTTTGACTATTAAAATTATTCCAAAGTCAGTAACTTACAAGTAACTTAATTGGGAAAGAATTGGTTTAATTTTACTCATAAAATATACTTGAATATACTTTTGTGTTTCAATTCCAGAGTTGGTAATTTTTAGGTCGAAGTGTGCCCTAAATTGGACTGAAAATCGACTACCAAGTCCAGATACCTGAAATACCTACTTTAAGGTAATTTATTACCTAATATTAACCTGCAATATGTCTCTGTGGTATAGTAAATTGGAGGTCTTCTTATGAAGTCCAGCTTACATATATATTACCAATTTCATTGCAATACAGCACAGGAAATATTTTGGGCACTGAGCTAACCTAAAATGGCTTTCTGATTGGCTATAAAGTCATAATTACTGCAGAAATGGTCTTCCAAGTCAAATTGCCTACCTTCAAGTTGAAAATACCCATAAAATCTGACTTGAAATAAAAATTGTCCTCAAAGTTGAAAGTGTACAGCAGTGAAATACATTTGTGAATCATAAAGGTGTGTCAGTTGATAAACTTCATCAATAAAAGTTTATTCTTGTTGTTAATGTGCGTGCACCAGTAACAAATATAGTGTTTGAAACCAATAAAAGTTTACAGACATACTACAAACTATTATAGAGTAGTAAAGAATGCTCACAGAAAAATAGTGATAGATGCTGATCATTCAAAGTGGCTTACATCAAATGAAGAACTCATTTTTCGATCCTAAAAAAGTATGACAACTTTATCGGCTACTACTACTAGGTATATGAAAGTAAAACTGAATTTCAAATCTCTACTGGTATCAAATCAGCACGTTTCCCTCTTCAATATAATACATCCCTTTTCATGCCAAATGGAGTGAAGTATTGGCAACACGGTCAGCTGCCATGTTTATGTTTATTTACTTATTTTATTTTGTTTCTATTTTCTATTAATGTTTATATATTATGGAATCAAAGACCAAAAGCGCTGTATAATCATTCCTATATGTCTCTCCGCTGTGCACGGATATAAGTAATATATATTTCTATACACGAAAATGTTTCATTTCTAATAATTTCAAACAAAATTCGTTTACCATATAGTTGAAACTCCCATAATAGGACAAAATGCCTTCAAAGTTTGGTTAGTTTGCCCTGTCATTAGGAATTGTGACTTATAGGTAAAAAATAGGGCAAAATTAACTTTCAGGTCAATAATGTTAGAAGGGCAGCCATATTAAATTAATTTTGCGGTCTCCATCTTGATTGTATTGGAAAATGAAAAATAATATTTTGTTGAATATAGTGTAATCAAATTTTAGTTTGAAAAAAAAACATTAAATAATGATTGTATACCATGACGACAAGATAGTTTTGTGTTGTTTACATCACCAATCCTCCAAAATCAGAATTTCAAGAATTTTGAATAATTTTTTATTTTCACTAATTTTATCTTTTACACGGGCGCTAGAATTTTATCGAAGTATCATCATCATGTTAACAGAAAAAACATAACCGCAGTGGTTTTTTTCTTTATACAGTGCGAATCACCTTTATCATTGTTGCAAATATTTGAAGTAAGTTCTTTGATCATTCAAGATGTCATTTTTTAACAAAGA
Organism: Tillus elongatus; assembly: GCA_964006375.1. Lineage (NCBI taxonomy): Eukaryota > Metazoa > Arthropoda > Insecta > Coleoptera > Cleridae > Tillus > Tillus elongatus. The sequence continues at coordinate 13,702,569 of OZ023270.1, read as the reverse complement.
TGGACAATATCTCTACTACACTACTGTTTGTTTACACATACATAACCACAGATCCTGCAGAACCGAATAATGTCACATGCGTAGTTCGTTGTTAAGAACGTCACAGCACTCGGCGCCTAGATGTCAGATTCAAGTAAAGCGTAGCGCATATTTACCACTATATTACGTCCATTGGCCCAATGTTGAATGAAAATGCCCTAAATATAACTAAAACGCCTTGGTCGAAACGCCTTGCTGGACCTATTATCGACTTTCATATTACTTTGACTTTATTCCCCACATTGGTTATATACACTTAAATTTTACTTAAAAATGACCTGTGGTGATTTGGTCGCCGACCTATTGATAGGGCGATTTTACGTCAATTTGACTTTAAATGTTGCTTGGGCAGTGTTTGCCTCGAGGCGGTATTATGAAGTCCCACTCTCGAGGAGCATCCAAGCGGGATCGTTGAAGCTCACAGAGTAGGCCCAAGTCTCCAGGTGTAATCCACCCCTAGAGCTATAGCACATAACTCTCTGTTGTTATTTTTGTGGTTTTTGGGGTGATTCTGCATTTTGTTTCAGTTTCCAGGCACAGAGTCCAACCTTAGGCTTTTATCTTTTACTCTACATCAGACATAATCAAACTTAGATATTCTGTTTTTGAATTAAATGAATATTCAAATACATTATAAAAATAATAAAAAAGACACAACTTACCTGTGATCTCAATAGAGGAACATTAATCACACTATCATCAGAGTTATTGTTGCCTGGCTTTACTGCAAGAAATGAAGTACCAGCGTCACAGTGACCAGCATTGTGTTGTGGAAGAAGGCAGTGTACAAAACGCAGCTTCGTCCTTCTCATAGTTTCAATGAGACCATCAGTGGTAAATTTAGTCTACAAAAAAATAGAATAATAATTATTCAATATTATTGTTAACTAGATAATACTGAATTGTCATTCACACAGTTAAATAGAAGTTATAACACTACAATATCCCAACCTTCCTCGTTTTAAAAGATTTCAGCGATCAAAGACATATTTTTTGTATCCATAACCACAAAAAGATGTATGGATATGGTATTTAGAAAATAAACTTTTCCCAAATGGTTTTATGCAGAGTTGAGATATCTGACTTCACAGAAGAAAAGAGCACACATGAAATACTCTTTTCATTGAACACAAGAAAATTATGAGTTCTCTCGATTAAGAGAAGAATGCAAAGGATTATCAGTGATCTTGAGGGCAGAGTACTTACTGCATGCTGAAGCTGGATTTACTGATGACCCAAGCGTTTGCTGCCATTGGAGCATGAGAGGACTTTGTTTTTGATGTGGTTATTAAATGAGTTTTTGATGTGGTTATTAAACGAGTTTTTGATGTGGTTATTAAACGAGTTTTTTGCCTCAGAAAGAATCTGGACATAGCCGATTCTTGCGTTGTTAAATGCTTGACGGTTTTCTTGACTGGGATTGTGTAGAAGTGTTTCGTGAGCTTTGACCTTTTCAAGTCTGGCTTTGTCACGGGACTTAGAGAACCAGTGCTTTTGAGTGGCTGAAGAGGTTTTCTGTGTACGTGTAATATATAATTCCACGCCAGCTTGGATAATTTCAGTGACGTTTTGTGAGATATCAGAGGGGTGAGGATGAGAGAAGCAGACAGACGCCTATGGAAATGAGGAAAAGTAATCCCGCATTTCTTACCAGTTCGCGGAGTTGTAGTGCCAAACGATACATGGGTGTGGTGATGATTGTGTGACCTCAGGTGGCATTGCGCAGGAAGCAGTGACCACGCCGATGTCTTATAGCATTCAAGTTATGTAGTAAGGAGATCCAAGGAGTTTGAGCTGTGTGTTGGGATACGAGGAAAGTAAGTAGGTTTGTGAACCATATTGGGTAAAGAATTGCTGACTGCAAAGGCCTCCGCTGCTCTCCCTTCTGGATCGGTTTTTGAAGATCCTACCCATTCCTTATTATGGACATTGAAGTCACCAAGAATAGTGACCTCGGAGGAAGGATATTTAGAAATCAGATGGTCGGTTTTTTCAGAAAGTTAGTCAAAGAGCTGGACAAAGTTGTTGTCAGAAGGTGACCGGTAAATGCAACAGCTGAATTTAGTTTCAGCGCTGAGAGAGGGTTTCATCCAAAGTATGTTTTTTCTTCCAGCTTTTAAATTGGGGAGTCTGGTGCAGTGTAGATTGGTACGGACGTATGCGCACACACCTCCATGCAATCTAAAGGAAGTAAGGAGCTCATACCCCAGGAAATTAAGGTGATTAGTGGCTGTTTTGGCACTGATTTCGGTTTCGGTGAGGAAGAGGAGGTGGAGCCTATTAGCCTGGACGAAATGGTGGATGGAGTTCAGGTTAGAATTTAGGCCACATATATTCGAGAAGGATATGTTAAATCTTGATGCCGGCGCCCCCTGTACACCCCTCTCCCGGAGATCCGAATGGATGCGTATTTTATCTCCGGAATCTTTTGTACAAGGAGGAGCCATAATAATTTTTGTTTGTAAGGGAAACTGACTCATACACCAGAACCGGAAACGTCCGTTGGGACTTCACCGGCCCTTGATGTAAGGAGTGGTACCTCCTTGGGCGTGAAAAAATCATTTACTATCACGTAAAGATAAGGGCCACTACCACCTGCCCCCGATTAGTCGCCTTTTACGACATGCAGGAGTTACCTTGGGTCTATTCTTTTTGTTAGTCCCCGGACCCACAGGTGATATTGTTAATTGGTCTAATTTTTATGTAATTTGTTACAGGTGAAGGTGTAACAGAAAAAATCTCCACCACTATTTGGCTCTTGTCTTAGGACAAATGAAGCTCAACAGTCTGTGTGTGGGATACACGATTTGTATACCTGCATTAAAAACAGTTGTAATAATGTACTAAGTCTATTTATGTTGATATTTTCATTAGATAGAACCTGCTTTTATTGCTGTTATTATTAATTAGTCATTTTATTATGACTGTTATACTTATTATTGTTATAAGATAAGTTGATAGCATTTTTATATAAATATTGACATACATCACTAGATATTTGGGGTTGACAGTGCTTTCTGTTTCATAATTTCGATAGCTTTTTTATCACGTTATTAATTAGCCAAATTAATTTTAATTGAAATAAATCAACTTTAATGGGCAATTATACTTACTTGCAAACAAACACTCTTTCGTTTAATAGCTGCTGTCCCAGCTGTAAAAGTTCTTCTTATGCTGGAGGCCCTTCTTAACGACTGAGTACCTTCAATGCCAATTAAGGAACCACTGAAACTACATGCACCAAGTCCTCTTACTGCCACAAACAGTTTGCTTACTTCCTCTCTGAAAATAATATTAGTGATAAGAACAATAATATTTAAAAAAATGGTTGCAGTTAGGTCCAAAATGTTTAATTTAACATTAGTAATATTTTTCTTCATATTTTAATCTGTTGAATTAATTTCTTTTTAGTGAATTTTCGTAGAAAAAATTCACTAATGAGTAGATCCTGAATTTTGAATTTTCAAAATTTTTTTCCAAATGAGCGCGAACTGGGACCCCTAGAACCCATATCCGGGGTCAGTTTCAATTTTTATATGTTTATATATATATATATATATATATATATATATATATATATATATATATATATATATATATATATATATATATATATATATATATATATATATATATATATATATATATATATATATATATATATATATATATATATATATGTATCACATCAATAACTCAAAAAATAATGGGCCGATTTTAATAAAATTTGGCACGTACCTTCCTTTTGTAAATGGCTTTGACAAGTTTGTTAGTCAGGAAAATCGGACGAGGTTTTCCGGAAAAATTTTGAGTTTTCATTCGAAAAAAGTTTTTATCTCAGAGAATAATGGGCCGATTTTGATAAAATTTGGCATGTACCTTCCTTTTGTAAATGGCTTTGATAAGTTCGTTAATCAGAAAAATCGGACGAGGTTTTCCGGGAAAAATTTGAGTTTTCATTAAAAAACAATTCTTAAAAAATAAAAAATCTATGATAACCAAATTTGGTAGGTAGGTTTACGATATAAAAAGTAAACTATACACCAAAATTTAGATTTCTATGTTACAAGAAAAAAAAGTTGTAATAAAATATTTTGTGCCAGATCATTTCTGTGAAAATTCACTACCATAACGCACTTGCTGCGTCCAGGCTTTTTATAATTTACAGAACTCTATTATAAGGTTATTTAAATTTAATTGTCAATAGATGTGACACACTCTCACGATCTTTAATACAATTTAGTATCACCAAGAGAAGATAACATTATGATAAGACATTAAAAAAAAATCGGGACACAGCAAGTGCGTTATGGTAGTGAATTTTCATAAGAATTGTACACTATTAGTAAGATATATTATTAAAACTAATTCTTTAAATTTAAATGGACCTTGGAGATCGGTTCTAGAGTCCCAGTTAGCGATTATTTGAGAAAAATTATATTTTACATGTAGTTAAAAAATTAAAATTTGGTCTTGGATATATGTAAGTAGTGAAGATTGTCTTCAAAAAAATTGTATTAGAAATTTCATTAAAATTACAAAAGTCTTTCAGAAAAAAAAATATTTGCAAAGGGAATGTACCTGTCGAATTATAAATATGACAGGTATTTTTCCTTATTAATTGCTTGGATGGTTTTTTTTTTTTTAGTCAACCCATCCAGTTTTTGCAAACAATAAACAACAAAAAAGGTTTTCAAAAACACATTTGTAGTTATCCGCGAAGCTCATTATGTTATTTTTCTTTAATTTAGTACCCACAGTGCTTTTAGTGAATTTTCTTAAAAAAAATTCACTAATGAGGAGATCTCGACTTTCGAGTTTTGAAAAAATTTCTTCAAATGAGCGCTATCTAGGACCCCCGGAACCCAAATCCGAGGTCAGTTTCAGACTTTATATATATATATATATATATATATATATATATATATATATATATATATATATATATATATATATATATATATATATTTATGTGTCACACCTATAACTTAAAAAATTATGGACCGATTTTGATAAAATTTGGCGCATACCTTCCTTTTGCAAGTCGCTTGGATAAGTTCGTTAGCCAGGAAAATCCGCCGAGGTTTTCCCGGAAAATTTTGTGTTTTCTTTCGAAAAAAATCGAAAAAAATTTATATCTCCAAAACTAACAAAGTAAGGGCAACCAAAGTTCATGCGCGGGTTTATATCATTAGAGGCAAGTTACCTACCAAAATTTAGCTCCATAGGTTAAAGGACAAAAAAGTTAGAGGCATTCAAAGAAAAATAAATTTGGGTTCTCCTCAAAACGTCAAAATCGCGACTTTAAACGTCAAAATTGGTGAGTAGCTTCCTTTTGCAAGTGGCTTGGATATGTTCGTTATCCAGGAAAATCCAACGAGGTTTTCCCGGAAAATTTTGTGTTTTCTTTCTAAAAAAAATTATATCTCCAAAATTAACAAAGTAAGGGCAACCAAATTTTACACGCGGGTTTATATCATTATAGGCAAGTTACCCACCAAAATTTAGCTCTGTAGGTCAAAAGACAAAAAAGTTATAGGCATTTAAACAAAAATAAATTGGGTTTTTTCACAAAACGTCAAAGTTGCGATTTAAACGTCAAAATTGGCAACATTTAGGCAAATAACTTGAATCTAATATGGGCAATGGAAATAAAATGTCTCAAGAAGAATGTTTTACAAACCCTGAAGTCTTAGTTTCAACCGTCATTGTCCTTCATTTTAATAAAATGTTTCCAGAAAATTTATTTCAAATAGACCCTTTCTCTGACGCTTGGCAGTAGTCTTAGCTATAGAGTTTATCGTTAATAGTATATAATTTTTGTAGAATTTTCGTAAAAAAAATCAATAAAGCTCAATATATCTGTTATTATACCAGATATGAAAAAAAATTGTATATATTAATTATAGGGTGTCTTGAGCTACATCTTAAAAAAATATTTCTACAATCACAGGATGGCCCATAAGTCGTTGGTGATACAAATTTTCTTTTTTTTCAATCAAACACGCCTAATGTTATTGCATTTTTGCATTTTCCATCGAAATATAATGAATGTTTGTAAGAACAAAAATTCTGGACGCAGTAAGTGTGTTATGGTAGCGATAGCGTATCAAATGCTTAATATTTAAATAGCTCAATTTGCTATTAACCTATAAGGTTGACCAAAACACGAGTTTTTTCGGGAACACTTTAAGTTTACTTCCGGATTTTTTTTTACATTTTCAAACAATAAAGTTATTTTGATGAAACATGGCACATTGTTTTTACTATATAGATTATACTGGTAACCAAATTTGATGCCTGCTTTCTTAAAAAAACACATTATTGCTATTAAAAAATAGTTTTATGAAAATTCACTACCATAACGCACTTGCTGCGTCCCGAGATTTTTACATAGGTGTTACTATGGTTCAAGATTGAAGATTCTAGCTTAATGGGAAATTTATTGAGCTATCGGATTTGAAATATTTTTACGTAAATTTTCTACCCTAACATACTTGCTGCACCCAGACCCTTTCCAACACTTATTTACAGTTGCTGTATCCATACTTTTTGAAAATGATAAAATATTGCAGCTTACTATGTAAGACTGATAAACAAGGCAACCTCAAAATCATTTTTGAAAAAATACTTAAAAAAATGAAATTAGAACAATTTAAACATAAATTGAAAATCTTGGTTCGCTGCTTCGTCGCAGGGGTTCTCCTTCCCCTTATGCATGCCTACAATCACCCCCAATGCATAAACAAGAACAATGTAAACAAGAAAAATTCCTTTGGAGCAACCCCTAACATAGTTACGGGACCTGAGGTGAATATAGAGGTTCTGTGTGCGGTAAACAAGATTTTAAGGAGGTATAGCTGCAAAATGTGATAAAGGCAGCTTAAAGAGGTCCAGCTAAGCTGTTTCTTTCGCGCTTTCCGCTCACATTTCCTTTTTATATTCTTCTCCGCCCAGCACCCCTATTCACTCTTGGTCCTGCAACTTTCTTGGCTGTGCAAGAAGAATTTGCAAGAAATTCTTCTTGTGGTTTGGGCATTCAGAAAGGGTTCTAAGCATATTTCTGAGAAGATATTTCTAAACACCCACCATGATCGCTTTTAATCAACTCAATCGAACCAGTTTCTGCAAATAAAATAACAAAAAAGGTTTTTTAAAACAAATTTGTAATTATCTGTGAAGCTCATTGTGTTATTTTTTTAAATTCAGTATCCACGCTGCTTTTATATAGGTTTTACTATGTATCAAAACTGAAGATTCTAGTTTATTGGGAAATTGGGTTAACAACATTTGAAATATTTAGATGAACATTTGCTACCGTAACGCACTTGAACTCTTTTCAACACTTATTTACTATTGCTGTATCCATACTTTTTGAAAGTGAAATAAATATAAACAATACAAAATTCTGAAATTAAAATTTTAATAATTTAACCTAAACATCTGTTTATATAATTTTAACTAGGGATATATGTACTTTGTAGTACCTGCCTAGATATTAAAAGTACTTACTGTATTAGTTTGAGTTATGTATATTTTTTCTTAAAATAATTTTGTTTCACTTTGGTAATACCTACCAGTGAATTCTGTATAGAGTTCACTAGGTAATACATAGAATATCTACAATCTACATGCAGTTTACCCTATCACTTTGATATTTGTTTCATTGGATGTTACAATCATAATATACTACTACAGGCACTGTGTTACAGTTAAGTTAAAATTAAAAGTTGGGTTATTATTTACCTACTATTTGTCTTAGAACATAGGTACCTAGTTGTTTTATATTATAAGATCCTAATAAGTTATTAGCAATTAGCATCAGCGGAGTCGATTTCAAGGTTATGTGATGCGAAAGAGTATACGCTTCTCTGTGACACATAGCTATGTCTGGTCAGATTCAACTAGGGGAGGGATATATATATATATATATATATATATATATATATATATATATATATATATATATATATATATATATATATATATATATATATATATATATATATATATGACTTTTAATTTTGAATACCGTGAACGTGAAGAATGGGAAGCTTAATCTTTATACAAAATGAAACATCGTTCTAGTTTGCTTTTAAACAAATTGAATCACTTTCATGAAATTGTTTATTTATTAGTATACATTCGTATGCTAAAATTTAGGGCATCTTGAAATCATCTGCATCACAGATCACGAAACAAACTCATCGACCACATAAAATGATCGCCCACTTAAATATTTTTTTTAAACTGGCTTTAAAAGTGCTTATGTTTCCAGTGGATTTTATACTTTCCGGAAGCAAATTGTACAAAACACTACCTGCATACACAGGGGATTTCTTGTATGTCATTCTTTGAAAATGGTTTAAATTAATGTAACTGCAGTGCCTAGTGGAATACGAGTGATTCTCTGAATGTCTGGGCAACATATGTTTCTTGCTATAAATGAAACTCAGTACCTTATAAAGGTAAATTTCTGCCCAGGTCTTAACATTCGTTTGCTTAAAAAGTTCATGGCATGACTCGAGGTTGTGCATATCAACAATTAGCCTCAGTATTCTCTTCTGGAGCACAAAAACTCTGTTAACATCTATAGACTGACCTCAGACAACAATGCCGTATGACAGAATGCAAATGTGTGTCACTTAGAGAGTTCTTAAGATTATATATGATAATATATGCCGATTTAAGCCTGCCACAGACGTAACTAACGTGCGACTTCCAGGACAAGTGCTGATCGACCGTGGCCCCAAGGAACATTCCCTCCGTAGCACAGCAGTGGCATGCCATCCTCAAGCTGCAGAATGAGAGGTAGTCGGTGGCAACTCCTGGACTCTACAAACGATGTTTTATCACGGTTTATGATTAGGTGGTTTGCTGTGCACCACTCACCAAACTGTCGTATTAAAGTGTTTACCTTTTGACTTACTTCGCCACCATCACAACCAGACATAGCCACAGTTGTGTCGTCCGCGTACATGAACACCCTACCCACCTTTATGTAGTCGGGCAGGTCATTCATATATATATATATATATATATATATATATATATATATATATATATATATATATATATATATATATATATATATATATATATATATATATATATATATATATATATATATATATATATATATATATATATATATTGTAATTTACTGTAGACTATGTGAACAGTATAAGGTATTGCTTTGACTTCGTAAATAAACTCTATTGATAAATCACAATTAGAACTGAGTCATCTTACTTGCAGCTTTCCTGTAATATGGTCGCAGCAGATCTCGAAACGGGATTCTCCCTGCTGGATTTTAGCCACCCCTTGGCTGTGTAGAGTACTGGGTTGGTACCTTGAAGATGTTGCAAAATAAATTGGTTATTTCCCGGAGCCTTTCTGAGCAACAGTTGGTGATCTCTGTCCCCATAATGAGTGAACAAGCGTTCGAGGAAAGATTCGTCAGTAGAACCAGGATAGATGGCTTCTTCATCTAGCAGCCACAATAAACCACGTCTGTCACCTGTAAATAGACATGGTCTATTATAATAACCCTACCAAGGAAGCCTATAATAAATATGCAAACAGTAAAAAGTTTCCTTAGCCATTATTATTAATTTATTTTTTGTTTTAACCCTTTTTAGCGAATTTTCATTAAGAACAATCTGCAAATAGAGAGGTCACAATGAAAAGATTTTGAAAGAATTACTTCAAATGAGCGCGAATTTTGGTCCCTAGAACCCAAAAACAAGGTCCTTTAAAATATATATATATATATATATATATATATATATATATATATATATATATATATATATATATATATATATATATATATATATATATATATATATATATATATATATATATATATATATATATATATATATAGTTTTCTTGATCATAATAAAGAAATCATATTAAGCACCATGTGTTTTCTACTTTACAGATTGAGACGTTGCCATATGTATGTATTAATAAATGTTAAAATCTCGTTTTTTTTTGCAAATTTCTAACGGTTCTTTTCTAATGTGTGATACATCATTAAAAAGCAAAAATTATGGTCTTTTTTAGACTGTCAAAATCCACTATGGCGTCCATAAGAAAAAAAGTTGAATCGCTTAGCAATTATTTAACAATAGACATGACACTATGTGAAAACTGGAACCTGTGATGAGCACTGATAAGTACACTTGGAGAACACCCAAATCACAACAACACATATTTCAAAGACCTTACGATGTTCCGTTGACAATGTCATTGTCATCAGAGGATGAAAATTTCTTAATTTTTCGTCCTCTGATGACGTTGATATTGTCAACGAAACGTTCGTAAGGCCTTTGAAATATGTGTTGTGGTGATTTGGATTCTCCAAGTGTACTTAATAAACATGAAATATGACTAGATAATTTAATTCTACGTTAAAAGTCGCTGTCAAAATGTTTTTACAGAATTCAAAAATTTTGATAAATAAAGGTTATTTTAATTATTTTTTTATTTCAACAACACACCACGAGGGCTTACGGCCTAAATACTATCGTACCGTGGGTGTTGACAAGGAGGAAAGAGGCAACTTGTTAACTCTGGGCTTGAAGGTTCAGGGGAGAAGGAAAAACATGTGCCGGCAAGGAATTCCACAACTTTGAAGTCCTCGGGACAAAAGAGCGGGCATAACAACATGTTCTATGTCTGGTGACCTGGACAGTAAAAGGGTGCATTCGCTCTGTTCCCCTGGTAGATCTGTTGTGGGCAGCAGGTGGAGGAACTATGGACGAAAGCTCCTCTGAGCACTGCCCGCGCAGATATCTATAAAAGAGAGAGAGGTCACCAACATCACGTCGGTGGGCAAGGGATGGCAGCCTTTGGGTGAGGGTAGGGTCACCGATGAGACGTATAGCTCTCTTCTGAATGGAGTCCAGGATAGCGAGCGTAGAAGCGGCAGCAGCACCCCCGATGTGGGAGCAGTATTCGAGGTTTGGTCTTATTTGTAAAGTATATAAGGTATAGAGATTAGCTGGTGAAAAGTATTTGCGAGCCCGGAAGAGGAAACCTAATTTCTTAGCAGCCGCTTCTGCAATTGATGTGACATGTTGATGCCAATTCAAATTCCGATCCACAGAAATGCCAACAAGTGAAAAGGACTCATTACTTTGAATAACTTGGTTGTTCATTGTGATGGGTCTAGGGCTGATGTTTCTCTTATGAGAAAGAAAGCAAGACTGTGATTTGGTGGGGTTGAATTGTACAAGATTTCTACTTCCCCAGTCTAATATTTTTTGAGATCCACGGAGATAGAGCCCTCCATGAGTCTGCGATCCTCACCTAATTGGGCTAAAGAGACAGGCTTAGAATATTGTATATTTGAGTGGAGGGTACTGTCTCCGCGTAACTGTGAACTGGGTTGGATGTGCTAGAGAGGAGGTCATTGATGAAGAGAAGAAACAAGTAGGGGCTAAAGCTGAACCTTGAGGAACTCCTACATTAATTGGATACAGTTTAGAGGAATGTCCATCCATGACAACAGAAATGCTCTGGTTGGAGAGGAAATTTGCTGTCCAGGTACAGAGTTTTGGTGGTAGTACATAGGCCGGAAGTTTATTAAGCAGCGCTACGAGCTAGACCTGGTCAAATGCTTTGGATATGTCTACAGCGACAATCTGGGATTCACCGTGTAGTTCGATAGACTTGTTCCAAGAATCAACGGAATCTATACTGCCTGTCGTGGATTAGACTGTGTTTTTCAAGACATTTTAGTAATTCGGTGTTTATATACCTTTCCATCACTTTAGAGACAACTGAAAGGAGAGAAATAGGCCTGTAGTTGCTAGGAAGCGCTTTGGATCCTATTTTGGGGACGGGTTGTACTCGAGCAGTTTTCCAGTTACTAGTGAATATGCCTATATTGTAAGATGTCTACAACAGACGAGTCAGGACAGGAGCAAGTTCTGGTGCGCATTTTTTGAGAACAATTGCTGGGATCTCGTCAAGGCCAGATGCTTTCCTGGTATTAAGAGAAGAGAGCATCTTTCGTACCTTTTTAGTTTTGAAAATGATATCCGTCATTTTATGCGCGACATTGGGGACTGTTGGTGGTTGAACATTTGGAGGTGGGTTGAGAGTAGAATTTCCAGCAAACAGCGAGGCAAGAAGTTCGGCCTTGCCCAGGGCTGTAGAAACAATTTCATCCCCTAAGACAAGAGATGTGAACGTGCTCTTGCAGAAATTATTCCCAATAAATTTAGCAAGAGTCCAACTGCCGTTGGAGCTTGAGAGGACTTTGTTTTTGATGTGGTTATTAAACGAGTTTTTTGCCTCAGAAAGAATGCGGACATACCGATTTCTTGCGTCGTTAAATGCTTGACGGTTTTCTTGACTGGCATTGTGTAGAAGCGTTTTGTGAGCTTTGACCTTTTCAAGTCTGGCCTTGTCACAGGATTTAGAGAACCAGGGCTTTTGAGTGGTTGAAGAGGTTTTCTGTGTACGTGGAATAAATAATTCCATGCCAGCTTGGACAATTTCGGTGACGTTTTGTGAGATATCAGAGGGGTCAGGATGAGAGAAGCAGACAGACGCCCATGGAAATGAGGAAAAGTAATGTCGCATTTCGTCCCAGTTCGCGGAGTTGTAGTGCCAAACGATATGTGGGCGTGATGACTGTGTGACCTCGAGTTGCATTGCACAGGAAGCAGTAACCATGCCGTGGTCTGAGCGACCAAGGGGGGCGGTGACTGATATCTTATAGCAGTCAGGATTTGTAGTAAGAAGGAGATCCAAGGGATTTGAGCTGTGTGTTGGGATGCGAGGAAAGCAAGTGGGTTGCTGAACCAAATTGGCTAAAGAATTGCTGACTGCAAAGGTCTCCGCTGCTCTTCCTTGTGGATCGGTTTTTGAGGATCCCAGCCATTCCTTATTATGGACATTGAAGTCACCAAGAATAGTGACCTCGGAGGAAGGATATTTAGAAATCAGATGGTCGGTTTTTAGAAAGGTAGTCGAAGAGCTGGACAAAGTTGTTGTCAGAAGGTGACCGGTAAATGCAACTGATGAATTTAGTTGCAGCCCTGAGAGAGAGTTTTATCCATAGTATGTTATAGCACTTTGAAGAAATGCGACATTTTTCTTATTTTTAGAAAATACCACAAACGGAAAAAGTTAGCTTTGGATTGGTAATCAAATTGCCTACAACTTTCCCCATTTAACCGTTTCTCTATCTCTTATAGCTTCTGATCCCTGTACATGCATCACCAATTTGTGGCGCACTGTATAATATATATATATATATATATATATATATATATATATATATATATATATATATATATATATATATATATATATATATATATATATATATATATATATATATATATATATATATATATATATATATATATATATATATATATAAATTTTACTCAGTTACCTGTATTTTACTGACTTTGAAGTAATTTTATTAGTTAAAAATAAACTAACTAGGAACTAGATTCTCGGATTTATAGTTATTATGACAATCGAACCAACATTTTGGTTAATTATGACTCATTTACAATTCGGCTAAACCTATCCAAGTTGTAAATTAGCTAACCACATGGACAAAGGTTCGGGTTAACACTTGTTCTGTTATATTGCGATATTATTATAAATAAGAATATCAGATTAAAAGTATTTTAGAAATAATTAATTAAAACATACCTTCATGTAAGTCAGTCTGGGATGTCCTGACCACAGTATTCTGTGCTGCTTTATCCATCAGACTCACTAAAGGAATAGGGTTTATCAGGTTTTCGTTTTCACTCTCATCACAGGTCACCTCAATGTTTTCCTGCACATATCTATCCCTGGGTGCTACAAGGTTAGTGTGATGGTAAAGCAGCTGCAGACGTTCCTGCAAGTAGTTGTGACAGAGGTCTTCAAAAGAGGCTCCCGCTTGTCGGCCACAAGTTGCTGGATTTTGGAACCCTGGTGTATCTATGAGGAGAATAGATGATACGGTGTGTGCTGGGGCAGATATACACCTGAAATATAGCAATAAAACAGCGGGTTAAGTAATAATAATAATTATTATTTATTTAATAAGCATAAGCCCAAGTACAATAATATTCAATATAGGAGATAACAAAAACACACACAAAAACAAAAATACAAGCTTGAATAATTATCAGGTGAAAAGCGGTTCACTAAGAAGCCTCAAGAAGAAAGCCACACAGGTATAATTTATGAAAATACTGTTACCCCTCTCATTACAAGCTGAACACATAAAATAAATAGAAGATTTGAGAAGCATATTTGTTTTAGGGATGGGAAGGAAAAAAGTGTCACTACATCTCATACTGAAGGAAAACAGCACTGTGCAAAATGGCAGCCGGGAAAGGATCTCTGGACAGTCCACCGCTCCACCAGCCTGTATATAAAAATGATAAAGCCATAATGGTCCGCCTATCATCAAGGAATTCAAGACCAAAACAACTTAATAGTAAACCTTTTGGAATGTCTTGTTCAGAGGATAGTGTCTGTCTTCAAAATAAGCCAGGTATTTAAGACATTAGCTTTGCACTGATACTAGGAGGACCAGATGGCACAAATAAAAGGGGAACCGACATATATTGGTATATTTAAATCTAGACCATATCAAGGCATTACAAAGAACAATTAAAGCACCTACGGATACAAAGTCTCGGGATTTTCTAATAAAAACCCTAGGGATTTCATGGAAGCCATTAGCACGTCTGCTGCATGACGGTTAAAATGGCGACTAGTATCATACAAGACTCTGAGATCAGAAATTAGATACGAACTATGCATGCTATAACCTAATCGCACTGGAAGTTTCCTCAGAGTGAACGTCATGACACAGCACTTGTGAACATTCAGTGATAGCCGATTTTCATAACTCCACTTTACCACAGCATCAAGAGCTGCTTGAATTATATGACAATCAGACAAGTTATACACTTCCAAAAAAATCTTAAGGTCGTCAGCATACAGCAAATAATTGACATCATTGTCCACCACCACATCATTTATGAAAATATTAAATAATAAAGGACCCAAAATAGATCCTTGAGGGACTCCAGACGTAGCCATGAACTCTGACAATGTAACACCTCCCACCGCAACATACTGACTCCTATTACTCAGGTATGATCCATGACAATCAGGCACAGTTATTCACTTCCAAAAAAAATCTTAAGGTTGTCAGCATACAGCAAATAATTGACATCATTGTCCACCACCACATCATTTATAAAAATATTAAATAATAAAGGACCCAAAATACATCCTTGAGGGACTCCAGACGTAGCCATGAACTCTGACGATGTAACACTTTCCACCGTAACATACTGACCCCTATTACTCAGGTATGATCCAAACAGTTCTTTTAAAGGATCAGAGAAACCAAAAGATTCAAGCTTGTGCAATAGGATGCCATGGTCAAGCCGGTCGAAAGCTTTAGAAATATCCGTGTATATGACATCCACCTGAGATATATGCTGAAAAGATGTCGAAACGTATTGGGTGAAAGAAAATAAATTTGTTACAGTAGATCGACCGGGTATGAAACCGTGTTGGGCAGGATTGATCAACGCCTTTACGTGATTATACATTAAAAGATGCAGTACCGATTTAAAAAGCTTACCAAACTTATTCGAGATAATGACCTGCCTGTATTTAAGAACACTTGTCCTACCACCCTTACCGATAGGACACAATTTAGATCTCTTACAAAGAGACGGGTATTTGGCTTGTTGAATGCAGCTATTGAAGATTAAAGTAAGCGGGTAGGCAAAAACAGATGCACAGTCTAGCTAAATAAAGGAGGCGATCTCATCTGGGCCCGCAGTCAAGGCAGGTCATCTCAGAGCAGTAATATTATTTAAAATGACTGGGGAATAAGGCAGGTTGTCAGCTGAGGAGCTAGGTAAATAGGTCTCCTTGAAAACTCTGGCAAATGCCTCAGCAATGGATTTTGCACTCTAAATTCACTTGTGCCGTTATACATAACGTTTGGAATATTGTTAGAGCCTTTCTTAGAATTAATATAGTTCCAAAACTTCCAAGGTGCAGTTGAAATGCCAGAATCACACTGGGAAACATACTTTCTGAAGCATGTTCCAATATCAGTCTTGACTGAAGCTCTCACCCTACTGAATTCCACATAGATATTTTGATCGCCATGACGTTTAAACTACCTCCAGAGACGATATTTAAGCCTAATCTTACTGATAATATAATTTGTAAACCATGGTGGATAAGAACCGCGTCGCGACACTGTTCTCGGGATGTGCATATCCAAGACCTTGTATACTTTGCTGTAGAATAGTTCACAAAGCACATCGGGGCCTTCAGGACTATTCACCAGGAATGACCAGTCTACACGCAGGAGTGCATCATAAAGAAGTCTTAGATCCGCCTTGCGAAAGTTGTAAGACAGCACAACCCTGGACGGAATACATTTATTACGGGAGAACTCATCAATCAGTCCAGGGAAATTTTTAAAGAAGGATGAAAGGCGTCCTCCCTTACAAGTGGATCATTGCAACGCTCAACCGTGCACAGCCTATTACACAAAACGAGATCCAGTACTCTCTCAACACAGTTGATAATGTTGTGATACTCACTCAAGTCCAAAAAAGAAATGAGATTTCTAAGAGCCGATGCCGAGCCACTTGAAGAGTATGGAACACTACGCAAATGATGAAACTCAGGTAGATTGAAATCACCTAGAATTAGTACACAGCAATTATCATCAAATAATTCCAAGGAGCCAATGTATGAGAAAAGAGAATCGTAATCACCATGACTAATGTTCGGTGGAACATAAACAACGAAGACATACCACTTGCTCAACAACCCACTGATTTTAACGCAAAGGATATCAATGGCGGGATTTACTACGGGCACACCTGCCAGCCAAATCAATTTCAGTTGCTGAAAAGTCCCGACACACTGCCAACAACACACCCCCGCTCCTGGCCTGACCAGTGACAGAATACTTCATATCCTTCCTAAAAATATTATAGTGAGAAGGAAAAAACTCCCACGTACCCGTCTTCAACCAAGTCTCAGTCATAGCAACTGGACTGTAATATAGACTGTAATATATCAAAAAGTCAACAGTTTTTCTTCAGTACAACCTGAAATACTCACCTGTTAATAAGTGAAGCCACACAATTAAATAGTTCCGAGTACAGCCCCATGATCATTCCTTCTATGGCTTCCATACCCACAGCTTCTTTTTCCAACCCTCTGTCTGTAGGAGAGGGTGTTCTGAAAGCAGTTCTGGGTGCGCTCGGTGTCACTGTACCACCCGAAGTCGTGCCAAACATCACACGTGATAGTTCTTCCACTGTGGTTCCCAACAGGTGGGCTGCACGTTGGGCATACTGAGGGTTGGCGAACTGGTAACGAGAGGTGTTGGGGGCTGTTAACATAAAAAAAAATCGTTTATTTTAATCGTATAAACATATGTTGTTTAGTTATGTCATAACTTATTTTATTATATTGTCATTAAAAATAACTCAAAATACTTCTGATGGAAAAGATTCTTAAAAAAATATAACTACGACATTTAGAAAATCAACAGAATTTTCAAATCTGACATGTAAAATATTAATCATTATGTGACATGGTTGCCAAGGCATATACCGTATTGAAACACTGGTGTCATTACTTTACTTTTATAATCATTACTATTTTATTATATAGACTGTTGCGTTAGATGGTGATTCTGTTTCATTAGAAACGAGGTTAATCACCTTGGGATGCACTTTTTGATAAACACGCAATGTGTTAGGAGTATAATACCGTTATAAACACGCAATGTGTTGAATGACAAGTATATGTACATTTTATTGTTACACGTTACAAGCTTGCACACCAGCGACCGAACCTTGGCAGAGATGTTATATCCTCGGGATCACAGTTGACAATGTCCAGTGCCTAGTGGACTGAAAGCTACTTTCTTTTAGAAAAGGGACGACTACCTGCATCGGTCGGCTACCTGATACTCTCAAGGTTCAATAA
Organism: Tillus elongatus; assembly: GCA_964006375.1. NCBI lineage: Eukaryota > Metazoa > Arthropoda > Insecta > Coleoptera > Cleridae > Tillus > Tillus elongatus. Next base: position 13,684,509 of record OZ023270.1, on the reverse strand, counting down.
TAAACATAGACTATGGCAGCTTTTATCATTTTTCCTCTTAGAAGATCAAACTTGAATCAATTGGAGTCAAAGTACGTAAAGTTCTTGGAAATTTTACTGGATCAGGGACTTGTGTGAATAGAAGACATTGTGTCATCTCTGTACTAGGCTCTTAAAGATAATCTTTTTAATCAGAAATGCATTCAGTGTTATGTCTCGGGGGATGATGATTACAGTTGCTTTTCTTTAGTGACGTCTTAAATACGGATTCATTTAGTTAAGTACAGCTTGGTACCAATAGAACAATATATCTTTAGAAAAGGTCATGGCTGTACCACTGCATTGTTAGACATAACTGATGATGTAGTGAGGGCTATAGATGCTAAGCAGATAACCTTGTTGATACAGCTTGATTATTTTCAGGCTTTCGATATTATTGGTCATAAAATAATGTTGTCTATATTGCATTTTTCTGGTTTCTCATGTGATGCCATTAATATCATGTCTAGTGAAGAAATCAATATGTGGAAACATCAACTGGTCAAGCATGCATTGAATTTTTAAACCAGGGAGTAACAACTAGAGGTGCAAGAATATCATTGTCCCCTGTGGGTTTAGGGACTAACTAAAAGAATAGGCCCTAGGTAACTCCTGCCTGTCGTACGAGGCAACTAATCGGAGTCAAGCAGGTGGTAGTGGACTTTTCCTTTACGTGATAGTAAAAGATCTTTTCATGCCTGAGGAGGTACCACCCCTTACATCAAGGGACGTTTCCGGTTATGGTGTATGAGTCGGTTTCCCTTATAAACAAAAATGATGATGGCACCTTCTTGTACAAAAGATTCCAGAGATAAAATACCCCTCCATTCGGATCTCCGAGAGAGGGGTGTACAGGGGGCGCCGGCATCAAGATTTAACATATTCTTCTCTAACATATGTAGCCTAAATTCTAACCTGAACTCCGTCCACCATTTCCTCCAGACTAATAGGCCCCAACTCCCCTTCCTCACCGAAACCCAAATCAGTGCCAAAACAGCCACTAATCACCTTAATTTCCCGGGGTATGAGCTCCTTACTTCCTTTAGATTGCATGGAGACGTGTGCGCATGCGTCCGTAGCAATCTACCCTGCACCAGACTCCCCAATTTAGAAGACATACTTTGGATGAAACTTTCTATCTCAGGGCTGCAACTAAATTCATCTGTTGCATTTACCGGTCACCTTCTGACAACAACTTTGTCCAGCTCTTCAACTACCTTTCTGAAAAAACCGACCATCTGACTTCTGAATATCCTTCCTCCGAGGTCACTATTCGTGGTGACTTCAATGTTCATAATAAGGAATGGCTAGGATCTCCAAAAACCAATCCACAAGGGAGAGCAGCGGAGGTCTTTGCAGTCAGCAATTCTTTAGCCAATATGGTTCAGCAACCTACTTACTTTCCTCGCAATCCAACACAGCTCAAGCTCTCCTTCTTACTACAAAACCTGAATGCTATAAGATATTAGTCACCACCCCCCCTTGGTCGCTCAGACCACGGCATGGTCACTGCTTCCTGCGCAATGCAACCCGAGGTCTCACAGTCATCACACCAACGTATTGTTTGGCACTACAACTCCGCGCACTGGCATGAAATGCGGGATTACTTTTCCTCATTGCCATGGGCGTCTGTCTGTTTCTCTTATCCTGACCCCACTGATATCTCACAAAACGTCACCGAAATTAACCAGGTCTGGCATGCAGAGCTGCTTAATAAACTTCCGGCCTTGGCCTACCACCAGAACTCTGAACCTGGACAGCAAATTTCCTTTCCAACCGGAGCATATCTGTTGTCGTGGATGGTCATTCCTCTAAACTGTATCCAATTAATGCAGGAGTCCCTCAAGGTTCAGCTTTAGCCCCTACTTTGTTTTCTCCACATCAATGACCTCCTCTCTAGCACATCCAACCCAGGTCACAGTTTCGCGGACGTCAGCACCCTCCACTTAAATATACAATATTCTAAGCCTGTCTCTTTAGTCCAATTAGATGAGGATCGCAGACTCATGGGGGTTCTGTCTCCGTGGATCTTTAAAAAATATTAGACAGGGGAAGTAGAAATCTTGTAAAATTCAACCACACCAAATCTCAGTCTTGCTTTCTATCTCATAAGAGATACACCAGCCCTAGACCCATTACAATGAACAACCAAGTCATTCAAAGTAATGAGTCCTCTTCATTCGAGGCAGTATTCGAGGTTTGGCCTTATTTGAGAAGTATATAAGGTATAGAGATTAGCTGGTGAAAAGTATTTGCGAGCCCGGAATAGGAAACCTAATTTCTTAACAGCCGCTTCTGCAATTGATGTGACATGGTGCCAATTGAGATTTAGATCCATAGAAATGCCAACAAGTGAAAAGGACTCATTACTTTGAATAACTTGTTTGTTCATTGTGATAAGTCTAGGCTGGTGTATCTCTTATGAGATAGAAAGCAAGACTGAGATTTGGTGGGGTTGAATTGTACAAGATTTCTACTTTCCCAGTCTAATATTTTTTGGAGATCCACAGAAACAGAACCGTCCATGAGTCTGCGATCCTCATCTAATTGGGCTAAAGAGACAGGCTTAGAATATTGTATATTTGAGTGGAGGGTACTGTCGTCCGCGTAACTGTGAACTGGGTTGAATGTGCTAGAGAGGAGGTCAGTTATGTGGAGAAGAAACAAAGTAGAGGCTAAAGCTGAACCTTGAGGAACTCCTGCATTAATTGGATACAGTTTAGAGGAATGGCCATCCACAACAACAGAAATGGTCTGGTTGGAGAGGAAATTTGCTGTCCAGGTACAGTTTTAGTGGTAGGCCACAGGCCAGAAGTTCAACTTCTGTTATAAATAAGCCGTTCTAGTAGCTTATGAAACACTACAGCATAGCAAGGGAAGCGCAAAAGATATCTGGAAGTTTGTGAATTCTATAGGCCAGAAGGAAGAGAAAAAAGAGTTACTGGAGATCAAAAGTGATAATGTGGCCATAAAAGATGACAAACAATTGCCTGCAAATTCAATGAAAATTTTGCTGAGGTGGGTAAGAGATTGGCAGAAAAAAAATAAAGAAAGAAGAAGAAAACCATCAAAAGAGCAAAACAACTGGGCATCTAAAATCGTGTTTTTTTGGAGAGACGACAAAAGAGGAGGTTGGGGGGATTATTAAAACACTAAAGCTGGGAACCTCTCCTGGGTTAAAGAGCATAGGAGGTTGTTCTGCTTTAAGGGCTATTTCAAATACCATTTCAGCCCCGCTAACCTATTTAATAAATATGTCCTTTGGTAGTGGATGTTTCCCAGAGGTACTGAAGATGTCTGCTATTGTTCCCATACACAAAGGTGGTGACAAAACTGTAATGGAAAACTATGGGCCCATATCCCTGATTTCCAACATTGCAAAGATTTTTGAGGTTATAACGCTTAGGATAACCCACTATTTAAAAGAATTTAAGTTGCTGTCGAAGAAACAATATGGATTTCGTGATGGTAGATCGGCACAGAATGCCATAGCGTACGTTACTGAGAGGGTTATTGCCGAGATGTACAACGGATCTCCAAGCATGTGCATTTTTATTGATCTCACGAAAGCCTTTGACACTGTGGCCCATGGGAAGGTGTTGGATATTTTGGAATCTGTCGGGGTTAAAGGAAACACACACAACTTGCTAAAGAATTACCTTCTGGGAAGAAGACATTATGCAAAGAGAGGTGAACTCATTAATGAACAAAAAACAATAGAATATGGAGTCCTACAGGGCACAGTCATCGACCCCATAATGTTCAACATATACGTTAACGAATTGTTTGCACAGCCATCTCAGTGTACTGTTGTTGGCATCGCGGATGATACAGCCATATTCTACAAGGGAGAAAAACGGGAAGAGCTGAAACGTAAAGCCGAAGAGGACTTCAAAAACATAGAAACCTGGCTTGATTTCAGATTACTCACGATTACCTTCAGCAAGACTAAATGTTTGCCCTTTTGTAGCTACGCCAGCAGCTGCCATTCTACGTGGCTTTGCTGATTAAAGATGAAGAAAATGGAAACGTGTGGTTAGATGTTGTGAGGACGGTAAAATACCTGGAGTGACAGTGGACTCTCATCTGAGATGGGATGATCACATAAACAATCAGGTGTGCAAAATACGATTTTTGAGCAGCAGGTTTAAAGTGTACCATGATATGTTTAACCAAAAGCATCTAAAAATCCTATACAAATTTCTGGTTGAGACACATCTGCTGTATGGTAATCTCATCTGGGGAGGAGCTGCAAAATGTTATATAAAAAGGCTGAAAGTCACTCAGAAGTGGGCAATGAATGTCATTATTATTATTAATAATATTATTAATATGTAAACAAACCTTTGACAGCGCCAGCACACCCAAGATGATATATCGCCGCCAAAACGGCCAACACTGTCTTCCTCTCTTGTTCACTAACCCCTAGTATATTGAATGAGTTACACAACTTGATGAACTCCTGCTGTGCCCTCTGTTTCTCCTCATGTTTCTGTGGGTATTGGTAGAAAGCGTTATTCTCATTGCCGGACATGCTGTCTAGATATAGTTCTTTCCGTAAGGTACCCTCCACACCACTAAGTAACCGTTGCATTACGTGAAAGGTAGATTCACCACCCTCGGAACGCCTCACGATGCGGCTCTTCTCCAACATGAAGATCTGGAGTGAGGCGGAGGCTATCGAACCACTCTGGTCAAAGTCTAAACTGAAGATCTGGGTAAATCTGTAAATTAAGTTGTTAAAAATTATTAGTTTTAAATCAACCAATTTGTGGCATTTGTTTTACAATAGAATATAGGATTTTTCATTCAAGACAAAAACGCAGGAAAGTAAAAGAAGTATGGATGCAAAAAATAATACTCAAAATATGAACATTTTGAGCAAGTGAAATTAAATCAGGAGAAAATGGTATTTAAGACCAACCTGTAACATACTTGATAAATTATTTTGAGAATGTCAATTATTTGTTGTTAAAATTGCACCTCATTGGATAGCTATTGCAATGAAAATGTTTTTGAAAAAAAAATACTCATGTTACCTGAATAATTTTCCGAGAAAAGCTGACAAAATTTTTGCACGTAGATAGTTTCACATAAGCAAAGTGTTTATGAATTGTTGTCATTTCAAGCATAAGAACATAATGTTGGACAAATTATCCAGTCGAAACATTTCAAAAATATGAAGCAGATTTCTTGAAGAAATCATACGTACTTTCTGAGAGAAATTTTTTAAAATGTCATATCTCAAAAACAATTCAATTTCGGATAAGGCATCTTAGGGTCAAATTGCTCCTGACATCCTGCCTCATTACATTTCTGAAGGGATATATTAAATTACCACTCAGAAGCACACTTGAAGAACCTAAATCTACGGTTCTAATTGTGGTGAGAATATATCTAGCTTTACAATCGGTCACTACTGATTTAGGGAGGCTCAAAAACACCAAAAATTAACGAATTTCGTTTGGCAGAAATATCTCTATTCTTTTATTATCTATCGGACGTGCTTATGCCGGTATTTATTTTGTAAAGTAATCTATTTGGAGACTACCCATAGGCGGCAGAGCGAGATTCATACACTTCTTATTATTACTATATTTAGCAATATATATATATATATATATATATATATATATATATATATATATATATATATATATATATATATATATATATATATATATATATATTATTCTGATTGACGCATTATTTTTATATTATATTTTATATTATTTAGATTATTATTAATTTCTATTTTTAATGCCACACTGTTGTGCGCCAATTATTTTGATTTTTGTATAATTTTATATGTATTTATATTATTATCTCATATAAATAATCACCCTGTAGATGTGTGTAAACCTTTTTGGTTGTTTTTGTATTCTTTGTTTAAATTGGTATAATTTTAGGTATATTGCTTTTGTTGATTATAATTTTAAATGTAACTAGAAATCTTTTATATTAACAGTTTACACAATGTTTTATGGGTGACTCTGTATAGTTTATAATGTAAAATTTTTTATCTGAATAAAATGTTTATGACTGGTGTTTGAATTTTAGTATATGTATATGTATTTGTCATTTCCAGCTAGCTTCAGTGTTATATGGGTTGCCTACCCTTCTACTATATAAATTGTACTTAAATTATCAATGTACTTACGTTGTCTCAGTGGTAGGTTCTGCTAAATAGGGGAAAAGAAATAGCCTGCAAATATGTAATTAACCTTATTTTTATCTTATTATGTTTTTTTTGTTTCAAAGAATTATGTTTTTAGAAAATTTTTATAACAACTTTTATTGGACAGAATTTTTTAAATTTAAATCTAAACGGATCCGTTGTTATAATTCTCAAGCTTACTAGTAAAATTAAATGATTAATATTATTAACAGAATTTTCGACTGCTTTTCAAATGTTCGTGACAACTAATATGGCTCCCTGACCTGCACTCCTGACTCCCTCTAAGTTCTTAACTTTGAACTATGGTAAAAATGTAAACTAAGATTTCTGTTTATGCATTAAATCTTATTTTCCCATAAATGCCTTTGCTTGATGTATGATCGACAGAATATACTGTCTTTTAAATAAATTGATTTGCCTCCTTGTGCTGATTTAGATAAAAATAATTAAATCTCAAACCTTGGTTCCTCGCTAATGGTGGTGGGTATCCTTAAATGTAGGTATTCTTGATATATATATATATATATATATATATATATATATATATATATATATATATATATATATATATATATATATATATATTACTGTTTATCTTGTAAATTATTACGTTAAAAACTTCATGTAACCTCTTCTGTTTGTTTTAGTGACACAATGGATCTTCTTTACACAATATATACTTTAAAATATTTATATTCAAATGGGAAGCAAGAATGACGCTATTCTGGCGTCTGAATTTATTTAACGACCAACAACAATTCATAACAAAAGCGGAAATGTTCTCAAATTCATCTAATGTTTGATATCAAGGCATCCTTTCTTGACATTAATTAATACATATTTTGACAGCTGTTCATCCGGTAAGTTTAAACATCATATTCTTAAAAATGACATTTGGCCTAACCTTACTTCTTAGACATAACCATAGTCAACAATAAATTTATAAATTAATGAAGTTTATATGCTGCAATCTTGATTTAAAAGGGTCCACAACACAAACACTGTCTTTGGTAAACTCCAGTTCATTGTTCACATAAATAAAAAAATAAACTTACATCTAAGTACATTATACAAAGTGTTTGTTCATTACCTTTAGGTAATTGATTTAGAACATAATTCTTTGGTATGTATTTCATGCTTAAGAGTTTAATCTATTTGCATATAGATTTTTAGCTCTTTTAAATTCATTTAAACTGAGATACTTTCAAATTTGCTAGTTATAAATTTTAAAATTTTTAATTAATGTTCATTTTAACAAATTATGGCATTATATCTTTCATTGCTTATCCAAATAACACTGACTAACAATAATAAAGAATATGCTTGTATATTAATGTTATTATTTTGTTTTCTGTTTTAGTGTACAGTAAAATATGTCGAACGATGTGGATATGTATACAATCTACAGATAACCCATTTGCATTACGTGTAAACCGTAAGTATTGTACTTGGTACTGACCAGTGGTACTACTACAACCCCCCATTGCTAATCTGACCCTCCAATTTTGTAGATCTGACAATCTATATTATCAAAGTAATAATCGAAACTTAACGTTATCATACTAGTTTCCGTAAGGGATTTCATTTTTGTTTTTATAGAAATTTATTTGGCCTTTGCCTTTCCCAGCACAATATATACATACATACATACATACATACATACATATATATATATATATATATATATATATATATATATATATATATATATATATATATATATATATATATACACTTTCGAAGCTGTTTAATTGTCCTTATTGTCTAACATTTTGTATTAATTTTAGATTTTCCTCATTAATGTGGTGATTATTATCCCAGATATGTCGGGCGACAGAAGATCTGTCTATAGTACCGTCTCTTGGTTGTGCCAAAAGTTCTTTGAATCTAATTCCAATAGATCTTTTTGTTTGTCCGACGTATTTAAGATCACAATCTTTACAACTTATATCATAAATTCCTGACATTTTGGCCGTACTATCTTTGTCTTTTGGGTTACCTAGCAAGTTTTTCACGTATTTTTTGTCGAAAATGTTAGTTGCAAATTGGCTTTTTTTTTAAATGCTATCTAGACGTCTCGTGATTCGAGGTTTAAGTGGTAAGCACACAATGTATTTTTCCGGTTTATCTCTTCTAAAAGTCGTTGATTTCATTAATTTTTCTTTTTTTTTTTCTGTTTGCTAATTAATTTATCCTCTACAACGACTTTTAGAAGAGAGAAAGCGGAAGAAAACTTTGTTTGCTTAACCATTTGACCCTAGAATCACGAGCACTCTTTTATATGTATAAATGTATCATATATTTCCATGCTAGGGCAAATATAATTCGAACATGGCTTGGAGGTTGATGACTTTTTATCGAGTTATATACCTCTTTTCAATGGCTTCGGTAAGTAAAAAGTAAAACATTTTTATGTGAACTGTGGATGTCTCACAAGTTGATTTTTATTTTTTGTGGCAAAAGAATATGTATATGTATGTATGTATGTATATATATATATATATATATATATATATATATATATATATATATATATATATATATATATATATATATATATCAATGTTAAGGGATAAAGAAATTAAACTTATTAATATTTAAGTGGTTGAAAGGTTTTCTCAAATATTTAAATTCAATATTATCTTACCTCCCTTAATTTAGCTTCACCTGTTTCAAAACGACCTGCAAATTAATTATTGACATATATTTTCTGGCCCAACCCAAAGTAAGGCTTTTTGTAACATCATCACCATCAGTTCTATGCCCATTTTACATGCTAGAATTATTTTAAAATGAAATGTGACAACCCTTTTCTTATTCAGCATCATATGACATCGCCAGGAAGAAGCTAAAAAAGGCTGAAGAAGAATCCGATTTGAATTCAGACATTGAATTTTCCAAGTAAAATAGAAAAATCAAGAAAAAAAGAAAAATATCAAGCAGTGAAGAAGAAGACGAATTGCCTCTGCTGCCACCGTATCCTAAAGCTCCTTCATTACAGGTGTCCAAAAAGGCAGCAACTGATGTAGATTCATCAGAGACAGGGAGGCAGGAGAGTACAGTTCATTTGACGCCTACAACATTCAGTTTTAATAGGCAGTTTCCTGTTCCAACTGTAACTTCGACTCCTGTTTCAGATGATGCCTCCACTCCTAGAGGCATATTATGTTCACAAAGAATGACAAATAAGGCCAGGCCAGGACCTTTTTCTGAGACTCGTTCTGGTAAGATATCAAAACATATACATATGGTGAATGACTAATCAATTCTCAATTTATTACAGAATTCAGGTCGAGAATTTTAAAAGATCTGGAATTTATTAAAGTAAATGTCATCACATTGAACCAGAGATTAGCTCTTATCGAGCATTCGTTGAGCTCGGAAAGACAAGCAGCAGATGTGCCAATGAAACGCAATAATCCCCAATTGGACATCAGTATGTTTCCTCTTAAATCAATAGAGGAGTTGAATAATATGGAGAAAAAACTTGAGGATTCTCAATTCAAGTTGCATTTGGTAAGGAAACCTCTGCTAGTAAATATCTTCACAGCAATCGTTTTATCAATAAGATTTCACAGTTACGATTCTTTCTTCTTCAGATAAATGTCATCACATTGAACCAGAGATTAGCTCTTATCGAGCATTCGTTGAGCTCGGAAAGACAAGCAGCAGATGTGCCAATGAAAAGCAATAATCCCCAATTGGACATCAGTATGTTTCCTCTTAAATCATTAGAAGGGGTTGAATAATATGGAGAAAAAACTTGAGGATTCTCAATTCAAGTTGTGCTAAAATTGGGGGTCACCGAACTGATGAAATGAACAAATTAATTTTGAGAAGGCTCTTCACCAAAAAGTAGCCCAAGAATATAGTTGGGTGCGTGCCAAAAAAAAATATTTTTTTTCAAGTCTCCATCTCGCTGAGGTTGTGATATGTAAGTTATTCTCTTTCTGAAGTTTATACAATGAATGACCTATATATCTAATAATTTCTAACCTTTCTGCATGCAAATAAATTAGCAGAAAATGTATCAGAAAAAGAAGTAGTGGATAGCATTAAAAACTGGCTGCGTCAAGCTAGCACCAGAGAGAGAATTAATAAGTATCACTTACTTTACTATTAATTAATTATTAGATCTCTGAATTTGTTGCAAATGTTTGGAATATACTTTGATCTAAGCCACCTCATTAATGAATTCATTATTTAAAGTAGTGAATATCATTAATTAAATATTTTTACCTCTTATTGAAGTCAGCAAAAATTGTCTAGTTATATAATGGAAGTTCATGTATATGTAAAATTGTTCATTTTACTGAATATCTATCGTCCCTACTTGGAAGTAGATCACTTCCAGTAGATTATGGAAATAGATCACTTAGGGTAATTGAAACTATTGCGTATAGTCAATTCCGTCGTGATAGGCGACATTAATACCTGTTACCTCTTATTTTGGAATAATCACTAAACTGTTGTAATTATAATAGCTATAATACAGTACATTTTATAAACATTTGTTGATTATTTATTGGGTGGTCTTATGAGTTTATTAGCAGCCTTTTTTTCTTTACAGCAAGAATGCAGACCTAAGCCAGATCATAGATGAAAAGATAATGTTATGTAAATGATTTTAGAACAAAATAAAATATTTATTTGCTTATATTAGTGTTTTAATGAGGAGATGTGGTTAGAAAGAGAGGAGGGTTTAGGGCTAGCATCGAATATCCATTTCATGTAAAAGTAAAAGTGATATCCATTTTATGACCACATGTATATCCATGCAATATCTATTAAATTTATAATTGATATCCATTTCATGACCACATGCATATCCATACAATATCCATTAGATGTATAATGGATATCCATTTTATGACCACATGTATATCCATACAATATCCAATAGATATATAATGGATATCCATTTCATGTCCACATGTATATCCATACAACATCCAATGGATATCCACAGGGATATCCAGATCGATGGATATTAGTAGAACATCTATATGTCCATTGGATATCCATTGTATATCTGTGTATATCCATTGGGCATCCTGGATACTCATTGTGGATATCGGTTAGATATCTAATGGATGTCTGTGTGCTGTGTGGGTAGGACAGCTAAACGCCTTCTAAAGTATATATATATTGCTAAATATAGTTAGAATAAGAAGTATATGAATCTCGCTCCGCCGCCTATGGGTAGTCTCCTGATAAAGCACTTTACAAAATACATACCGGCATAAGCACTTCCGATAGATAATAAAAGAATACAGATATTTCAGCCAAACGAAATATGTTAATTTTTGGTGTCGTTGAAACTCCCTAAATCGTTAGTGACCGACTACCTGCAGAAGAATATAAATAGAGTTATAGATATAAGATGTTTAGAATTATTCATCCTCTGATGACGCTAAATTGGTTAGTGAAACGATCGTCAGGTTTTTTTAATGTGCTGTGGTGATTTGGGTTCTTCAAGTGTGCTTATAAGCGCTCCTCACAGGTTTCAATCTTCACTTAGTATCAATCACTCTGTATATGGACATAGATTTTTTAGCTATAATACTAACCTGGTGGCATTAGAATTCATGACTGTCTTACAATTTCCAAAGGCCTCAAGTACTGTCCATATGGCGGCCAGTTTCTCTACTGTCAATACTTTGTTCACACAACCAGCTGCGGTAACTAAATACTGTATAGAGTGGCGGAAATTAGACGTTTTTCCAGAACCACTGCGCCCAAGGAAGACTAGAGATTGGTCCCGACGTGAAGACAACATGCCATGGTAACTTGACTGGGCCATTGCGTAGATATGTGGAGGCATGTCTTCTGTCTTACATCCCTTAAATAAAGCTACCACCTGTGAAAGAATTCAAATTAGATATAATTCTAACATGAGACATAAATATGTTAAAAAATTAGGTTATTAAACCAGGCAATTGTTAGTCAAATAGATAAACAGTTTGCTTATCATATACTTGCCTTTTAAGAATAACATAATAAGAATGTAACTTGAAACAAAAGTGAATATTTTTTTTGTATTTTCACATGAACAGAAAAACAAAGTATGTGTGCAGACCAGTAGTTCTTAGTGTTTATATGTGCCATCATACTTATGATAGTCAAAATTTATCAAAAACAGATTTCTAGGCAAATTGCCATGATGTACTAGGTAAGACGAGCTTCCCTTACAAAGTCTCGAACATATAACAAGTACCACAGCCAAAATAGACACAAAATGCCACATGATTTTTGAGATCCACCAATAAAATAAATTATGGAGAAAGAAATGGATAAATACACACAATGCTAGCTTAATCCTAGGCTATATTGGCCTACCACCAAAACTCTGTACATGGACAGCAAATTTCCTCTCCAACCGGAGCATTTCTGTTGTTGTGGATGGCCATTCCTTTAAACTGTATCAAATTAATGCAGGAGTCCCTCAAGGTTTAGCTTTAGCCCCTACTTTGTTTCTTCTCCACATCAATGACCTCCTCTCTAGCACATCCAACCCAGTTCACAGTTACACAGACAACAGCACCCTCCACTCAAATATACAATATTCTAAGCCTGTCTCTTTAGCCCAGTTAGATGAGGATCGCAGACTCATCGAGGGTTCTATCTCTGTGGATCTCCAAAAAATATTAGACTGGGGAAGTAGAAATCTTGTACAATTCAACCCGACCAAATCACAGTCTTGCTTTCTTTCTCAAGAGATACACCAGCCCTAGACCCATCACAATAAACAACCAAGTTATTCAAAGTAATGAGTCCTTTTCACTTGTTGGCATCTCTGTGGATCGAAATCTCAATGGGCACCAACATGTCACATCAATTGCAGAAGCGGCTGCTAAGATATTAGGTTTCCTCTTCCGGGCTCGCAAATACTTTTCACCAGCTAATTTCTATACTTTATATACCTCACAAATAAGACCAAACATCGAATACTGCTCCCACATCTGGGGTGCTGCTGCCGCTTCTACACTCGCTATCCTGGACTCCATTCAGAAGAGAGCTATACGTCTCATCGGTAACCCTACCCTCACCCAAAGGCTGCCATCCCTTGCCCACCGACGTGCCGTTGGTGACCTCTCTCTCTTTTATAGATATCTGCACGGGCACTGCTCAGAGGAGCTTTGTCCATAGTTCCTCCACTTGCTGTCCCCAACAGATCTACCAGGGGAGCAGAGCCAATGCACCCTTTTACTGTCCAGGTCACCAGATATAGAACATCTTGTTATGCCCGCTCTTTTGTCCCGAGGACTTCCAAGTTGTGGAATTCCTTGCCGGCACATGTTTTTCCTTCTCCCCCGAACCTTCAAACCTTCAAGTTCATAATTAACAAGTTGCCTCTTTCCTCCTTGTCGACACCCACGGTACGATAGTATTTAGGCTGTAAGCTCTCGTGGTGTGTTGTTGAAATTTAAAAAAAAAGACATGGAGAGAAGATAAGGTGGTGTTTATACTAAAAAGGGACGTCTCCCTGTGGGCAAAGTAAAGTTACTGCACCATTAGCACATCCTTTTTTCCGAAGACCATGGAGAAAGCATTATATTAATATATTTGAAGTGAAATCCTTATGATTAAACCACTTCATGTACACAATTTCCCTAGCAGACAGACAAGTCCACAGAAGGCCCACACTGTTTATTACATACCCATAGTGGTCAAAAACGGAACAAGTCTCAGCACAAAGCCAATTGAAAAAATTGCAGAGGCACCAATAATATGTCGAGACTATTTCAAGCAGACAAATTCGACTTGGCTGGCCATTAAAGATCTTGGAAATTATTCCATTGAAGTCATTGACAAAACCAACGGACTCAATGCCAGCTAAACTGGACATCATAGTTCCATCACAGTGAAAAAGCGCCGGGAGTGGATGAAATCCCTCCGGAGGCAATTAAAGAAGCAGTAACAGTTGTTCCGGAATGAATATTCTCTGTTCTGAATATGCTGTTGATAGCACAGAAGTTCCCTGTGGAGTGGAAACTGGCCAAATTAGTGCTGATTCTAACAGGAGGAAAACCATTTGAAAGCCCTTCCGCGTATAGGCGGCTATGATTGCTTACTACACTCAGCTCTAGCTATATGAGCGGTTGATTCAAAAGAGGCTGGTGCAGGGGATAGAAGAGGGAGAAGGGCTGCCCAAAAACCAATAAGGCTTTAGGAAAGAGCGGTCAACAGTCCAGGCTTTCGAGGCCCTAATGAGAACAAAGAAGGAAGCCAGGAAGAAGTGGTGTGCACTGATAACACTGGACGTCAGGAATGCATTCAACACAGCCACTTGGAGTATAGTGATGGAGGAACTTCACAGGAGGGGAGGTTCCCAATACTTGATAAATGTAATAGGACAATATTCTTACGAAAAAATATAATAAGCAAGGGTGATGAGTTCACGGTAGATGCTTGACTTCCGCAGGGTTCGATAGTGGAATGTCCTGTACAACGGTGTTTTACGACTTGACCTACCTGGAGGAGTAAAGTCCATTGACTTTGCTGACGACCTGGCGATAGTAGTGTGTTCGGAAGACCAAAGTCAACTGGGGATTAAAGACAATGAATCGCTAAGGCGGATTGACTTGTCGATGACCCATAGTCAACTGGAATTAGCTCCGGAAAAGATGGAAACGGTGATACTGTGGGTCCTAGGAGCAGTGCGGACGTACGCTTCTTGTTGAAGGGAAACGAAATCAGACCTGAGACGGTGGTGCCTTATTTGGGAGTGATGATTGGCCAGAAAGGCTTATTGTTAGGGTTCAAAGGACAATACATGAACTTTTAAATATAATACCCATATGAACTAGGTATTTGCGCATGAGTGTGCAAAGAGCACCCCAAGAGACACTCAACAGGTGGTGAGAAACGCAACGAGAACAAGACAGAGTTTACTACCACGATTGTGAACACGTACACGCGGGTCGATACCTGTTAGTTAAGCTAAATTCCGTATTTGTATTGTTTTAAGTTGTTAGTGTTAATAAAAGCCCATAAAATTACAGTCAAAGTATCAATTCACGTATTCCACAGATCCTTCGAAACGGCACATATTGTTAAATCAGTTTATCCTCTCGTAGCATCAACTCGAGTGGACACCGAATATTTTGATTCCTCCAAAAAGGGGGATCGTACACGAAGTTTTATCAAGTTCGAACCCAACTCGAACACCTATGATGTAAGGAAAACCAAGGTAGAGGAAAGACAGCGCCTCACCCTGATGTTACCTCGCGAGACGGTTACGGGGCGAAAGAAAGGAAGGTTCAAAGGGCCCAATAATATCTTTATTACCATCAATCATACATGGTATGTCAAAAGCAATATATCAGTTACACATTATTCCATCTTATAGGCACCTATAAATTAGATAAACACACACACCGAAAATTCCACTATCTACAACACTTTACAAAAACTCAAGAAGTATCCACCCCACCTTCCCCCAAATATACATATACTTAATTCGTCCCAACCTTTAAAAAACTAAATAAAGTAAAACAGATATAAAATGAAACAGATATGTAAATCTGTATCAGACTTAAGATTCAAAATTTAACAGGCAGAAAAAAATCTTAACAACTACACAAATTATTCCATTAAGTATACAAGGGACAAAATTGGAAAAACGTACTGATACATAGGGTCAAAGAAACAATAAAACCAAGATATAACATTACTCTAACATTTGAATATTAAAAGGCTAACCGGTCACACTTTCACCACTTAAAATTTCCTCAACGCTATAACAGGTTCTTGAAAGGAGTAATCTCTTTGGTGGCCTAAGTCACTTTGTGGTATCGCAAGGGCCAAACTGTCTGATGATAACGGGAGCGATAAGCACCGCACCATCAGCCGCTCTGGAGGTCCTCCTTAATATTCCCCTCTTCACATATGATTGGAGAGGGTGGCGAGGTGGACTACGTACAGACTAAAGCAGACGGCAGATAACATGCCGAAGGAAGTCAGTCTGGGAGGGTCCGGACTCCTTGATGACATTGGTGGTCACGGGATTCTGGGAATGGTCTCAGACTGGATGCCTACAAGGAACAGCAGAGATCTGTCTTTCAAGATCGTCCTCCCGGAAAGGGAGGACTGGGACCGAAACCAAACGACCCTGTTGAGAGCGCACCTCTGCTGGTACTCTGACGGCTCCAAAACCAATTTGGGAGTAGGAGCTGGCGCATATGGTGGCAGCACCGATGCTAGACTATCAGCTAGCCTCGGTAAGTACGCAACCATACACCAGGCAGAAGTGTATGCCATCGAGATGTGTGCAAGGGAAAGTCTAAGAAACCTGGATACACACAAATCGATAAAGATATATGCAGATAGCCAAGCTGCAATAACTCTTGGTTCCTACTGGTGTAATTCAAAGACGGTATGGAGTTGTAAATCTGCCCTTAACGAATTGGGCAGCTGTAATGAGGTGTCGCTGGTCTGGATACCGGGTCACTCGGACCATGACGGCAATGTTGCGGCCGACGCGCTTGCCAAGAGTGGGGCGCAGAGTGACTTTGTTGGATCAGAACCGGTGCTGGGGATAACATCTTGCACAGCAAAACGCACCTTAAAGACCTGGACAGAAAGAATGACAATCCAATATTGGCAAAATCTTCCAGGATTAGCCCACTCTAAGGCCTTCATAAATGGCCTGTCTGAGTCAAGGGCTAAAAAGCTTCTAGAGTTGAACAGACAACAACTGAGTACTCTAGTCGGCCTGTATACAAGGACACTGCCGCTTGCGGCACCACATGCACCGTATTGGGGTCGGTCAGGAGACCGAGTGCCGGCTGTGCATGGAGAATGAAGAAACAGCAGAGCACGTGCTGTGTTACTGTCCGGCAGCGGACAGGACTAGATACCTGCTCTTTAGCAAGGTAAAGCTTGCTCCAGAAGACCTGGATCAACTTTCGCCCACAAAGATTATCGACCTCTGCAGGAGGCTGGATTTGTTGGGCGAAATATAGCCTTTAGGCGTGAGCCACAATAGACCTTAAGGTCGCGGTGGAGGGCCGATATGGCCCACTCACATACAAACCTAAGCTAACCTAATCTCTTGACCTGCATCTTAAAACCCTTGGTGCTATTTATGTCTTTGACATTGCCTGGCAACTTGTTATATAACTTCACACCAATGTATATCATATTTATCTGTGAGGAAGTAAGCTGAAAATGTTGCAAGCTTAAATAGTCTTTACATCGGGTGTTATAAGCGTGAAATTCTCTGTTCCTTACAAACTGATCTTTGTTGTCATGGACATAAACCACACAGTGAAGAATGTAAGCAATGACAACGGTAAGTATCCCTTCTTGTAAAAAAAGTCTTCTACAGCTCTTGCCTGGGAACACACCGCACAGAGCTCTAATTGCTGCCTTCTGTTGCTTTAGAACCAACTCAATACCGGCGGAACCTCCAAACACCAAAAGTCCATAGCACATCAACGAACGGAAGTTCGCAAAATAAGCAGTTCGAGCTGCAAGGTTTTTCAATGTGGGTTGTCCATTTTAGGCCACTGTCCACGAAGAGTCCCAGAAACTTGACTACGTTTTCAGATGCATGTCTTTTAATGAAAAATTGAAGACATTAGTCTTCTCTTTATTTAGTTTTAGGTTATTGCTTTAAAACCAGTCTTCTGCCTCATCTAGAACTTTAGCGGATCTGATTTTTACTTCGACTTCTGAATGAGCTCTAATTATAAAAGTGGTATCATCTGCAAACAGACACCATTTTGTTGAATTAGTATTAAGCATTAGGTCGTTTCTATAGATGACAAATAATATTGGACCCAATATGGAGCCTTGTGGAACTCCTTCTCTTACTACTCGTTCGGGAGAGTAGGCACTATTGAAAAAAACCTTTTGGCTTCTGTTGCTAAGGTAGGATTTAAATAGCTGTAACGTAATTCCTCGAACACCATAATATGCAAGTTTTTCCAGCAAGAATATGTGACTAACTGAATCAAAGGTTTTGCTTAAATCACAGAAAGTTATTTCTGCTTCCTCCTTACACTCCAAGCTGTCTATAATTTCTCTTGTCACATCTACCAGTGCTGTAATAGTTGACCTGTTTTGTCTATAACCATGCTGTTCTTTTGTCAACAAACTGTTCCTATCAAAGTATAGGATTAGCCTACATTTTATAAGAGCCTCCAAGATTTTGGAAAATACAGGTAGCAACGAGATGGGCCTATAATTTGCACTATTTTCCATGTCTCTTTTCTTATAAAGTAAAATTACCTTTGCCAGTTTGAAAAGATCTGGAAATATTCCACTAAGAAAACACTTGTTAATCAATGTTGTCAAAGGTTTAAGTATGATATCTATAATTTGCTTTATCATTTGTACTGATAAGCCATATATGTCCAAAGTTGTTTTATTTTTAACTTGTGTACAATTTCCAAGACTTCATCTTCGGTTGTTGGGTTTATAAAAAAGGAAAATGTGGGCTTATTAATGCATTCAAGCTTTTCCGCATTTTGTCCAATGTTAGGTCAGTACCAGCACTCAAGCTGGAACTCCTCGCCAAACTTTTTTGCCTTCCTAGATTTGTGTCATGCCTTATCACCTCACCAATGGCTCAGTTAGCCCTCTATAAAAAAGTACCATTCGACGTGGTCATCACTAGATCGACAAGTATGGAATAGACAGTGTAAGGCTGACAAACAATACAGGGTTGTCCTCCAGGAGGTCCCACGATCGATTGCGGGAAAACTATCAATAGGAAAAACCTGAAAATTGGATATTACAATAAAGTCGTTGGGGGCCACAGGTTAAAAATATTTTCAAGATGGTGGCACTTCCGGTTATAACGGAAGTAGATGTTGATTCGCTTATTTTAAATGGAACATCCTGTATTTTATTGCAGTTTCGGATTTTACAATGAATTCTGAACACTTTTTGTAAATAATGTTCTATACCTATCATTAACTGTCCAGAAGATATTTAGACATTAAGATAAAATTTGACATTTACGGCCAGTCATAAAGATACCGATATTTTTATAATAAGAACATATTTCGTTTCAATTTTTAGAATTATCTTGAAAGATATTTTACTTCATCTATTTCCACATCGAGACTAACGATAGAGTATACAGATTGTCCAAAAAAAAATCTTGTGGTTTGCAATGAGAAATTGAAAAATTCTCGCGATTTTCAAATTGGAATCCCCTTTTTTATAACACTATGGTGTTAAGCTTAAAAAATCACTGATACTTTGTATGTAATTGCCTATACCTAAATCAAACGGTTTTCATTTTATTTTGAAAAAACTCATTTCAAAGCCTAATATTTTGATAAATTTCCTACCATAAGCGTTAGCCATTGTCGAGTGTGTTTCTATGGAAACTTTGACAGTTTGTTGATTAACTAGCTAATAATGGCACTGTTAAATTACACACACAAATATTATTTAAATTTTATTTACTATTTATGGACAATGTAATAAAGTAATTTCGCGAACGTGTGATACATTTGCTGATAGATATCCAGATAAACAGAAACCGTCACATGAAACCGTCAAACGAATAGTAGACAATTTCAAAAACTGCGAATCTGTCAAGAAAAAGGGTGCAGAGGGCTAAACCCATTGTAGACAACAAACAAATCGAGACAGCAATTTTTAGGTATCTTGCCATATAACCTTATATAAAACCATCAAGCAGATGATAGAAAATTAAAAAAAAACAATTCACACACAACATGGACTGAATAAAATGAAACAAAAATTAACGTCCTAAGTGTTCAAATTGCCGACCTCTGGCGCGAAGACATTTTTCACACCTACGTGTCAATCCCTCATGTGTGGCCCTTCTTATTGAATCCGGATCCAATTAACGAAATGATTTTCGAACCCGCTGCATGCAATCTTCTTTAGTAGAAACTGCAGTGTTGTAGATTTTATTTTTTATAGCACCCCATATAAAAAAATCGAGAACAGATAAATCAGGCGATCGAGGCGGCCAAAGGTGTGACCCATTGTTGGCAATCCATTGGTCAGCAAATAGAAATTGTAAAAGATTGTTAACCATGTAACCATTATTAGGAGGGGCCCCATCATGTTGGTAAAATATTTGGCTATATTCATTCAATGGAAGGTTGTCCAAATAAGCTACTTCCAAATTTTGCAAAATTTCCAAATAACGCTCACCTACAAGTAAATAAATAGAGTTTACACAAAGTATTTTATGAATTTCGGATTAATTCTCACCATTCAAATTATCGTTGGGGCAACAACGCCGTCATTTCTTACAGCACAATAAACATTAAACTGCCAGCTTTCCTGAAAATGTCCTTCCCTAGAAGGATGAACGTTGGTGTCACTCCAATAGTGAGAATTACGACGATTGAAAAGTCCATTCTTTGAAAATTTTGCTTCATCCGTCCATATGATGTTATCTAAAAACAGTTCGTTTTCTTGGAATCGCATTAAAATAAAATCACAGAACGCAACCCTTCTGGGAAAATCAGTTTCCTTTAAATGTTGCACAACTGAACAAGCATAAGGATGGAACTTATGTTTTCGTAAAATTCGCAGAACGGAGGTTTTGGATAATCCTGACTCCAGTGCTACTTGCCTCGTTGACTTTGTAGGGTATGCGGCAAAATATCCAAAAATTGCTGTCTCAATTTGTTCATTGTCAACAATGGATTTAGCCCTATGCACCTATTTCTTGACAGATCCGTAGTTTTTGAAATTGTCTACTATTCGTTTGAGGGTTTTACGTGACGGTTTCTGTTTACCTGGATATCTATCAGCAAATGTATCACACGTTCGCGAAATTACTTTATTACATTCTCCATAAATAGTAAATAAATTTAAATAATCTTCGTGTGTGTAATTTAACCGTGCCATTATTAGCTATTTAATCAACAAACTGTCAAAGTTTCCATAGAAACACACTCGGCAATGTATTTTCCATGGCTAACGCTTATGGTAGGAAATTTATTAAAATATCCGGCTTTGAAATGAGTTTTTTCAAAATAAAATGAAACCCGTTTGATTTAGGTATAGGTAATTACATACAAATTATCAGTGATTTTTTGAGCTTAACACGATAGTGTTATAAAAAAAGAGGGTTCCAATTTGAAAATCGCGAGATTTTTGCAATTTCTCATTGCAAACTTCAAGAATTTTTTTGGACACTCTGTATACTCTATTGTTAGTCTCGATGTGGAAATAGATGAAGTGAAATATCTTTCAAGATAATTCTAAAAATCGTAACGAAATATGTTCTTATTATAAAAATATCGGTATCTTTATGACTGGCCGTAAATGTCAAATTTTATCTTAAAGTCTAAATATCTTCTGGACGGTTGATGATACGTATAGAACATTATTTACAAAAAATGTTCAGAATTCATTGTATAATTCGAAACTGCAATAAAATACAGGATGTTCCATTTAAAATAAGCGAATCAACATCTACTTCCGGTATAACCGGAAGTACCGCCATCTTCAAAATATTTTTAACCTGTGGCCCCCAACGACTTTAGTTGTAATATCCAATTTTCAGGTTTCTCCTATTGATAGTTTTCCCGCAAACGATCGTGGGACCTCCCGGAGGATCATCCTGTATATCTGGTATACGGACAGCTCCAAACAAATGGTGAAAGTAGGTTAGGTTAGGTTAGGTTAAATTGTAGGTCGGCGATTACGACCTCTGGGTACAAAAGTGCTTATAAAAAGGACTTAAAAATGAACTGATTTATATCATTTCCGGTAGTCAGGCAGCACTAAAGACTCTAGCATCGTCCAAAGTCGTGTATAAACTGGCCTGGGATGGCAAACAGCCCTTGAAGCAACTGGCCACAAACAACAATAACTTGGATGTGCGTGCCAGGGCATCAAGGCATAGAACGAAATGAAGCTCAGAGCGTCGCAAAAAAGCCCTCAGCAATACCGTTATACGGTTCTGTGGCCGAAAAGCCACATAATAAACGAACTGGAAGAGGTACCAAATGCTGTTATAATGGACAATATACATCTAGATAAATACAAAAACTGATAACATACCTTTTCGGAATAGATAGCCAATGGTGCCATTGGGTTGACGACCAACAGTGTCCCGCTGCCGGCATATGTATGTATAAGATTCGTTGCATATCTTTGTCGTAAAGTGTGCAAGATACTCGACTCGTTCAAATGTCTTAAAGCTGCTAAATCTTCGGCTCGATCAAACTGCGGTGGATTAGCCTGTTGAAAAATTATCAATTAGTAAACAAGATAATTAATTTAAGATATTTTTTTCATGGAAATTGCGTAAGATAAGGTATTTCTTTCATCTGTCTGTCCCCGATAAATGACTACTACAGCAGATGTCTATTGTTAATTTTGATCTGGCAACAAGGGGCTTCTACGTCAAGGATTGCAGTTTGTTTTGGCCAGTCTGATCCTCTTAATCCTTTAAGTGCCGTGACGGAAACCCCTGACTTAATTGAGCGTGACCAGACTCATTACACTGATAAAGAAGCAGGAGACGAAACGGTACATATAATACAAGACTTTCAACGAACTGCCAGATCTCTCTTAGGCAACGAGATTTATAACACGGCATTTCTGTACTATACAAGGAGAAGGGTTAAGGGCAAAGCCGCAAGGAGACTGTACTTATGATGGCTAATAAGCTTGAAACACGTGTATGCAGATGTCTCCTTGCGGCTCTGCCCTTAACCCTTCTCCTTGTATAGTACATAAATTCCGTGTTATAAATCCTGCTATAGTTAATATAACTTCCCGGGCTTCGGATGCTCACGCAGGTGATTTCTTTGCCTCTGTGGCTTTTTTGGTTGTTGCCCTCGGATTGAGGATGCTAAGACTTAGCAGTTCCACAGCTCTCTTTAGACTGGGTTGCCCAATTAATTACTTCCCGTGTTTGAGCCCTGGACAATCTGCCCAGTATGCATTGTACTGTTCCCTGACCCTGGACTCGATGGTTCTCCTGGCCCTGCCTTTCGATACGCCTAGGACCGGTTCTGGTCCCATAAATGGTTCTGCTGATCCTCTCTTCGCTTGACTGTCCGCTTCTCCATTGCGTTTGACCCCCGAGTGATCCGGCACCCAGCTGGGGGTGACCTCATTCTGCCCAGCCAAGTCGCTTGTCTCGTCTCGGCAATCACTGACCAGCCAGGAATTTACCCATGGGCTACTTAGGGCCTTAAGGGCTGCCTGGCTGTCTGTGGCTATGCGTATCTGCTTGTTGGTGTAGCCCCTCATCATGTTCTCTCGAACGCAGTGCAAGATGGCGTACATTTCGGCCCGAAAGACCGTTACATGAGCTCCTAGGGAATACTATGACTTACCCTCGGTCCTTCCGAATAAACGCCTGCCCCCGTCCCTCGCCCCCCCCCGCCGGATCCATCCGTGAACCAGACGAGCGCGTCCCGTGGTAGACCCAGCGTCTGCGCCCGCCATGCCTCGCTGTCGGGGATTTCCACTGTTAACTTGTTATCCGTGCAGATTGGCGGGCTCGCGAAGTCTGACCTCATTTCAAGTACGATCTCCTGAATTTTGCAATGGCCTCTGCAGCCTGGGTTGGTCTTCAGTCTATCATTGCAGGTTAGTCTGTATAGTCCTAGCCTGGCCTCCCCCATGGTTACTAAGTTGGGGGGGGAGATACAGCAATACCTCCATGGCGGCTGTTGGGGTTGAACTCATGGCCCCTGTGATGCCGAGGCAAGTCATCCTTTGGATATTGACTAGTTTTTGTTTGGCATTGGATTGTGACACCTTAGGACACCAGACCAGTTCCGCGTATGTTAACGATGGTCTGACCACCCTTGTGTACAGCCAGTGGGCCATACTAGGTCTTAGTCCCCTCGGTTTTCCATATAGCCGCCTAGTGACGGCTAAGGTCATAACTGCCTTACACAGTATTTTTTTCAACATGACCATTCCAGGTTAGCTTAGAATCCAATACGACCCCAAGATATTTTACCTCCCTGGCCATTGGAATGTTCTTACCATATAGAGTGAGAGTTCTGTGGCCCTCCCACTTCCTTCTCCTCCTAAACGGTATGACGGTTGCTTCCTCGAGGATCACCCCGAGCCCTTGGGCACTTTCAGTGCTTTCTGCATGCGCTCCCACACTGACTGTGTAACCTTTCCTCGGACTATGATGACAATGTCGTCCGCATAGCCCTCCACCTCGTACCCCCTTCCGAGAGCCTCACTAGCAGGTCATCCAGGACTAGGCACCAGAGCAGGGGAGACACAACGCTCCCCTGCGGACATCCCGCCGCGACCCCCGCCAGCAGAGTCCTTCCCGCAAGTGAGATGAATACTGCCCTGTCCCTGAGCACGGAACCGATCCACATGTAGCAGGTCTCGTCTATTCCCCGCTCCCTGACAGCTGCCATTGCCAATTCTCTTATTTATTTCTCAAAAATCGAAGACCGCAGCAGTGCCGAAGAAGCCGAAACATCGGACGACACTGGGAGGCCGAAAAAATAAGCCTACAGGTTTTATCCAATAACAGATAAGAACTATAGAGAGCATAACCCTAAGTATTTACCCGGTGCCATGAACAATACCCAAAAATGTCACTATTTTTGCAGATATCCAAGGTGCAAGAGACTAATCTTTGTTAAATGTACATGTACAATATTCCCGTGTTGCTCTTTTGATACAGTAGGGTGTAACTGATTTACTTTCTTTTCTGAAAACATAGTGCTACTTACATTTTCAACATCATCCTCATCGACAAAAAGGTCTTCATCTGTTTGTTCTAGCCTCACTTTCAGCTTGCTAGGTTCTAGGTTGGAGGATGTGTCTTTCTGCGCAGCTGCAAATCCGCCCCTGTGCATCAGCCATACCTTCTGTGTGTCCAACCATTGCTTCTCTTTCTCCAAATGTTCTTCGCTTTTTGCCTGCAACAATAAGAATGCCATAAATAGGTAAACTATACATTTAAGAACTGGGTTTAACAGAAGTATTCACACTTAAGGGTTTTATCATAGTATACAAGGTGTTTCTTAACATTTTACCCAACACACCGATTTTTAAGAGTAATTCTGAGATAGAAGGTTCTTGCAAATATGTGGTCAAGAACGTTTCGTTTCTAAGATACAACGTGTTAAAAATTGCAATTTTTTTTCGTTGTTTTTTTCTTCTTAATTTTGTTATTATTTTAAAGCTACCGAGGCTGCAGCGGCCACTGCAAAATTTAGGAGATCGTGAAGGAGCCCATGCTTGAAATGAGGTCAGACTGCGCGAGCCCGTGAATCTGCAGGGAAAACAAGTTTACAGTGGTAATCCCCGACGGCGAGGCATGGCGTGGGGACCACGGGACGCGCTCGTCTGGTTCAGTAACGGGTCCGGCGGGGAGCGCGGGACGGGGGCAGGCGTTTATTCGGAAGGACCGAGGGTGTCACAGTATTTCACTCTGAGCTCACGCAACGGTCTTTCATGCCAAAATGTACGCCATCTTGCACTGCATGCGAGAGAACAAGAGAAAGGGCTACACCAACAAGCGGATCCTCATAGCCATAGACAGCCAGGCAGCCCACGGGTAAATTCCAGGCTGGTAAGTGAATGCCGAGACAAGACGAGCGAACTGGCTGGGCAGAATGAGGTCACCCCACCATCAAAGGCAATGAAGAAGCTGACAGTCTCGCGAAGAAAGTATCAGCAGAACGATTTATGGGACCAGAACCGGTCCTGGGCATGACGAAGAGCACCGTCAGGGGATCCATTAAGTCCTAGGACAGGTCAGGAACCCAAATCACCACCTCACATCTTTTTAAACAGCTGACGATCGTTTCACTAACAAACTTACCGTCATCAGAGGATGAAAAATTCTACTTTCTACTAAAACACCACATTTTATATTGAGTCTTATGTAAAGTACGATACCGAGAGGGAGATTAAATCGCAGGCAAATTTTCCGTGTATTGTATTTTAAGTGCAGGACGAGGTTTTTGAACTTCCTTTATCACTTTACCTGACAGTTTTCGGAATGTTTATCTGCTTCAAACACAGAGCGCAACCAGAGGACTGAAAACCAGTGTCGGGGCTCGCTTTAAGGAACTTTTGTGTTTTAATGCCCTAGAAATATAACAACATTTGATAAGTTTCAGATTTTCTTAATCAGTGTGATGGTTGTTATCTCAAATATGTTGTGTCACGCATGACTTGTCTATTACCGAAATGTACCAGATGTTCACGAAACCTAGTCTCAATGGTTCTCTTAGTCTGCCCATTGTATTTAAGATTACAATCTTTACAAGCTATCTCATAGATACCCGACATTTCAGTGACTTTATCTTTATCTTTCGTATTACCTAACAAATTTATGCAATTATTTTTGTCAAAAAGGTTAGCTGCAATTCGGCTTTCTCAAAAATACTCTCGAGAACCCTAGTGATACACGGTTCAAAAAGTAGGCAAACAAATTTGTTCCCTACTTTATCTTTCCTGAATATCGTGGATTCCGCTAACATTTTCTTTGTTCTGTGTCTATTAACTAATTTTTCCACATTCTATACTATATCCACTTTTACTTAAGGGAAAATTTATCAATCTATTTACTAAGAAATTTAAACCGGCCGTTTTTTCTGCAAACGTATGTGAGTCATTTGGAATGTAACTTAGACAGCAATATTAGACAGCCAGCGAAGCTCGATGCGTACGAAAGTATTTATATTTCTAGGGCAATAAAAAAAGTTCCTTAAATCAAGCCACGCGATTTGTGTGCAGTCCTCTGTTCACGCTCTGTCTTTGAAGCAAATAAACATTCCGAAACCTAAAGGTAAAGGTAAAGTGATAAAGCAAGTTAAAAAACCTCTTCCGGCAATTATAATACGATATAGAGAAAATTTGCCTGCGATTTAATTTCCCTCTCGGTATCGTTCTTTACCCAAGACTCGGTATAAAAGGTGGTGTTTTAGTAGAAAGTGGTTTATAATTTTTCATCCTCTGATGATAACTTTGTTAATGAAATGATTCTTAGGTCTTTAAAAAGACGTGTTGTGTTGATTTGGGTTCTACAAGTGTACTTATAAGTGCTCATCACAGGTTACAATCTTCACATGGTGAATAAACACAGTAATTAGTCTACAGTTTACGTAATAATTTTGTACAAACAATGACGAAAGAAGATAGGTAGGTATTCTTGAACTTCAATGTTTTACCTTGACCGGTAATTTCATCAATTATAGTTATTTATATTAATGGAATTATTTACAATTATATAATTATAAGTTTCAAAACTATAAAAAAACACGAAGTAACGGAAATTTGTCAGCACAGCCCACGAGATAATCGATTGGTTTATTTAAGATCAAAGTGTGTGTTTTTTTAATACTTTTTTTTCGGTTGATGTTTATGGTGCATTTATTTTGTTTACTTTACATCCATTTATCTAAAGAAAAAGTCTGGACGCAGCAAATGCGTGATGCTAACGGAGTTTCATAGAAACGATCTACGGTATTTTACTAAAATTATATATATATATATATATATATATATATATATATATATATATATATATATATATATATATATATATATATATATATATATATATATATATATATATATATATATATATATATATATATATATATATATATATATATATATATATATATATATATATATATATATATATATATCCACATTAAAACTGACGTCGGTAATCATATAGTTGAGCCCTCCTTGCCAGCCAGGTTCTTGCGCACACGCATTTCCGTGTTCGAGTTTATGCACTGTTTTCAATTACTTTCTCTTTAACGACCTAATTAGGTATTAGAGTACGTATTGTGATTCAATGGCAGTGGGTTACGTCATTATCCTGATTCATAAAAAATAAACATTAACGGGTCAAGTGCGTTGTGGTAACGAATAGGGTTACTATCAATTGGAATACATTTAGTTTTTCTGTAAAAATGTAAATACCCTAGTTACTTTACGTTTTCTTTTTATGGCCAAATAAAAAAAAAGATTGTTAATGATGAATTACCATAAGAATTTTTTTTGCGGGCATGTTTAATAGAATAAATAACTACTACTGGAGCCGAGAAAATCTCATGTTGAGCAAGGCTCACCACCCACAAAGGAGGTTCAGCATCAATGTTTGGTGTGGTCTTATGGGCTCCAGAGTAATTGGCCCAATTGAGCAACCTCACAGCCGAGCGATATATAGAATTAATCATGCCCGTACTGGAAGATCTTCTAGATGACATGGACTTGGCCACCAAGGGAAGTATGTACACGCAGCAAGATGGGGCACCTGCTCATAATTCCTCAGTTGCAACTGAGATGCCTGCAAATATGTTTTCAAGTAGGTGGATTGGTACCAGTGGTCCCATCCGATGGCCACCGCGCTCACCGGACCTTACACCTCTAGACTTTTTCATCTGGGCTATATCGCGAATATTGTGTACAAAAGCAGATACGAAACTGTTAAACCACTTCAAAATGCCATAACTACCTCTCTACATATAATTGATGGAAGAACCATTGTATAAGCTACTAGGAGCATTCACAGACACTGCCAAAAATGCATTGACGTGCGAGGAGAAGTCTTCGAACATTTACTCTAAGCTCCGTGAGCCTTCCTCTGATTTTAATTTATAGTTATTATTGTTCTCATTCTAATGTTATCTTCATTGCAATATTTATTTAAAATAATTCAATACTAATAATATTTTGTTCTATCAAACAGTAAACGTTTTGCTTCAAATTCATGGCTACCTAATTTGAATTCATAAATTTGGCGATATCTCCTTTATTTTGAGACTTTAGGCCCTTTGGGCATTAAAAGTAATTTGTTCAGAATTAGATTATCTATCGAATGCTGATAAGATATGTGGGGTGTTCCATTAGAACAAAAAACATGTGTTTGTCAATATCTCGGAAACGCGATGCTCGATTGTTTTTTTCCAGTAATAACTAAGTTAGCAATAGTGTCGACTTAACTCCAAACAGCCTGTATATATATATATATATATATATATATATATATATATATATATATATATATATATATATATATATATATATATATATATATATATATATATATATATATATACAGCGTGCCCAAGATAAGGAGAACCACTATGGTAGCTCTCCAAAACGGTAGCAGATGCAGACTTGGTTAAATTAAAGTTGCGCACTCAAAAGCCCAACAAGTTGGCTGTTAGACATCTCTGAATTTTTGTTTTAATTTTGAGACATTTTGAAAATTTTGGATTTTTCGATTTTATATAAAAAAACTCTGGCCCTAATGGTGGGCCTCCACCAATACCGATGACACTTCTTCCAGCAACTTTTCAATTTCACAGGACCATCACCAACTTTTTTTTAATCGGCCATCATTTTCT
Organism: Tillus elongatus; assembly: GCA_964006375.1. NCBI lineage: Eukaryota > Metazoa > Arthropoda > Insecta > Coleoptera > Cleridae > Tillus > Tillus elongatus. The sequence continues at coordinate 13,654,989 of OZ023270.1, read as the reverse complement.
GCTTTCATATTCTGAAAGCCCTTTTTATTTCAAATTCAGCTATATGTTACACTTTGTTTCTACCGCCCTGGGCAAGGCTCAACTGTTTGCCTCATTGCTCGCCGGCAATTATACTCTCAACGCACCTCCAAATGTTCAACCACCAACATTCCCCAATGTCGTGCATAAAATGACGGATATCATTTTCAAAACTAAAAAGGTACGAAAGATGCCCTCTTCTCTTAATACCAGGAGAGCCTCTGGCCTTGACGAGATCCCAGCAATTGTTTTCAAAAAATGCGCACCAGAACACCATCTTGTCCTGACTCGTCTGTTTCAGACATCTTACAATAGAGGCATATTCCCTAGTACCTGGAAAACTGCTCGAGTACAACCCGTCCCCAGGAAAGTATTCAAAGCGCTTCGTAGTAACTACAGTCCTATGTCTCTCCTTTCAGTCGTCTCTAAAGTGATGGAAAAGTATATAAACACCGAATTACTAAAATTTCTTTAAAAAATAGTCTAATCCACGACAGACAGTATGGATTCCGTCAGCGCAGATCAACTGCCGACCTCCTTACCTTTGTCGCGCATTCTTGGAACAAGTTTATGAAACTACACGGTGAAACCCAGATTGTCGCTCTAGACATATCCAAAGCATTCGACGAGGTCTGGCACGCAGCGCTGCTTAATAAACTTCCGGCCTATGGCCTACCACCAAAACTCTGTACCTGGACAGCAAATTTCCTCTCCAGCCGGAATATTTCTGTTGTCGTTAATGGCCATTCCTCTAAACTGCATCCAATTAATGCAGGAGTCCCTCAAGGTTCAGCTTTAGCCCCTACTTTGTTTCTTCTCCACATCAATGACCTCCTCTCTAGCACATCCAATCCAATTCACAGTTACGCGGACGTCAGCACCCTCCACTCAAATATGCAATATTCTAAGCCTGTCTCTTTAGCCCAATTAGATGAGGATCGCAGACTCATGGAGGGTTCTGTTTCTGTGGATCTCCAAAAAATATTGGACTGGGGAAGTAGAAATCTTGTACAATTCAACTCCATCACATCTCAGTCTTGCCTTCTATATCATAAGAGATACACCAGCCCTAGACCCATCACAATGAACAACCAAGTTATTCAAAGTAATGAGTCATTTTCACTTGTTGACATTTATGTGGATGGAAATCTCAATTGGCCTCAACATGTCACATCAATTGCAGAAGAGGCTGCTAAGAAATTAGATTTCCTCTTCCGGGCTCGCAAATACTTTTCTCCAGCTAATCTCTGTGCCTTATATACAAATAAGGCCAAACCTCGAATACTACTCCCACATCTGGGGTGCCCCTGCCGCTTCTACGCTCGCTATCCTGGACTCCATTTAGAAGAGAGCTATACGTCTCATCGGTGACCCTACCGTCACCCAAAGGCTGCCATCCCATGCCCATCGACGTGCCGTTGGTGACATCTCTATCTTTTACAGATATCTGCACGGGCACTGCTCGGAGGAGCTTTTTTCCATAGTTCCTCCACCTGCTGCCCCCAACAGATCTACCAGGGGAACAGAGCGAATGCACCCTTTTACTGCCCAGGTCACCAGACATAGAACATTTTGTTATGCCCGCTCTTTTGTCCCGAGGACTTCCAAGTTGTGGAATTCCTTGGCGGGACACGTTTTTCTTTCTCCTCCGAACCTCCAAACCTTCAAGTTCAGAATTAACAAGTTGCCTCATTCCTCCTTGTCGACACCCACGGTACGATAGCATTTAGGCTGTGAGCCGTCGTGGTGTGTTGTTGAAATAAAAAAAGACGGTTCTTTTACAACACCTGTAGTTTCTCTGCAAAAGCCTAGCAATGAGGAAGCAGTACATAATGTTTTGTTAGCAGTTACTGCGGATGCCGGTACATTAGTCCGGCGGATTGAACGAAACGTTGGTATATCAGTTCTTGTATATGTACAGTATATGCACAAGGCCTCTGTATTATGCCTATATTGATAATAATAATAAAATAAATAAATAATAAGGCACCTGCAGCCTCTCAACCATTTGTTTTATTTTAAAGAAGGTTCTTCTAGTTCTCTATTTTTAATTAAGTCGTTCAATGTCTAATGAAGCAGTATATAACACACTCCAGAATATGATAATATAAATGTTGAAGTGAACTAATGACTCAGTTGGGTTGAGATAATCAGTCATTGGCACGTTGCCTTCGAGTGGTCTTAATAGCTCTTATCACTTAACACTTACTTTATGTATTTATACATGAGTTAAATGCTTCTTGCTCGATTAACTTGCATGCAAGATTGATAAAACACAAGCAGATATGTTTACAATATGTTCCAAGTTGCCGTTTCATTTTCAAATCAGTTTCTTTGCTCCGGATTGTCTCATTTGCAATTCAGGTAAATGTAAATTTAATAAAAATCCACTATTCTAGTCAGACAAAAATGCAGATATAATGATATGTTTAATAAAAGTCTGGACGCAGCAAGTGCGTTATGGTAGTGAATTTTCATTAAAATGTTTTTATTGCAAATATGTGTGTTTTCTTTTTAAGAAAGCAGGCATCAATTTTGGTTACCAGTATAACCTATATAAGAAAAACAATGTGCCATGTTTCATAAAAATAACTTTATTGTGTGAAAATGTACAAAAATTTCCAAAAGTAAACTTAAAGTGTTCCCGGAAAAACTCGTTTCTTGGTCAACCTTATAGGTTAATAGCAAATTGAGCTATTCAAATATAAAGCATTTGATCAAAATTCGCTACCATAACGCACTTGCTGCATCCAGAATTTCTTTTCTTACAAACATGCATTATATTTCGATGGAAAATGCAAAAATGCAATAACATAAAGCGTGTTTGATAATAAAAAAAAAAAGGAAATTTGTATCGCCAACGACTTATGGGCCATCCTGTGATTGTAGAAATATTTTTAAGATGTAGCTCAAGACACCCTATAATTAATATATACAAATTTTTTTCATATCTTGTATAATAACGGATTTATTGAGCTTTATTGATTTTTTACGAGAATTCGACAAAAATTATATACCATTAAACGATAAACTCTATAGCTAAGGCTACTGCCGGGCATCAGAGAAAGGGTCTATTTGAAATGAATTTTCTGGAAACATTTTATTAAAATGAAGGACAATGACGGTTGAAACTAAGACTTCAGGGTTTGTAAGACATTCTTCTTGAGACATTTTATTTCCATAGCCCGTATTAGATTCAAGTTCTTTTCCTAAATGTTGCCAATTTTGACGTTTAAATCGCAACTTTGACGTTTTGTGAAAAACCCCAATTTATTTATGTTTAAATGCCTATAACTTTTTTGTCTTTTGACCTACAGAGCTAAATTTTGGTAGGTAACTTGCCTATAATGACATAAACCCGCGTATAATATTTGGTTGTCCTTACTTTGTTAATTTCGGAGATATAAATTTTTTTCGAAAGAAAACACAAAATTTTCCGGGAAAACCTCGTCGGATTTTCCTTGATAACGATCTTATCCAAGCCACTTGCAAAAGGAAGGTACTTACCAATTTTGACGTTTAAATTCGCGATTTTGACGTTTCGAGGAGAACCCAAATTTATTTTTCTTTGAATGCCTGTAACTTTTTTGTCCTTTAACCTACGGAGCTAAATTTTGGTATGTAACTTTCCTATGATGATATAAACCCGCGTATGATATTTAGGTGCCCTTACTTTGTTAATTTTGGAGATATAAATTGTTTTCGATTTTTTTCGAAAGAAAACACAACATTTTCCGGGAAAACCTCGGCGGATTTTCCTGGCTAACGAACTCATCCAAGCCACTTGCAAAAGGAAGGTATGTGTCAAATTTTATCAAAATCGGTCCATTATTTTTTAAGTTATAGGTGTGACACATAAATAAATAAATAAATAAATATATATATATATATATATATATATATATATATATATATATATATATATATATATATATATATATATATATATAAACATATAAAGTCTGAAACTGACCTCGGATTTGGGTTCCGGGGGTCCTAAATAGCGCTTATGTGAAGAAATTTTTTCAAAATTCGAAAGTCGGGATCTCCTCATTAGTGAATTTTTTTTAAAGAAAATTCACTAAAAATACACTGTTCTAGTCAGACAAAAATGCAGATCTGTTTAAAACTTGGTTTAAAATTGTTGAAATTCACTGCCCCAAAATGAGTAATTTTTACCTCTCTTGGAACGCTGCCCCACTCACCTCCGAGTCTATTGTATTTGTAGTGCAGACTAATCTCCTCTGATCCCCGAAGTACAAGCATATCTCATTTGTAAGATACAATGACAATTTTTGATTACAAATACATAGATAAGCATAAGTATAAATAGAAAAGTTCGAAAGGAGTTTCAGTTCCATTTAGGGTACTACCAAATAGGGAATGGACAACACTTTAGCAGCATTTATTAAAGAAAGTCTGGACGCAGCAAGTGCGTTATGGTGGTTAATTTTCATTAAAATGTTTTAGATAGCAAATATGTGTGTGTTTTTTTAAAGGAAAACAGGCATCACCTTTTGGGGGGTGTGGTCCCTTAGCCTGGTCGTGCGCTGGTCGTTCTCTTGCGTGATTGATCGACGCGAGACTTAGCTACTGGATTCCTAGAGACTGGCTCCACGTGCCACCCCTGCCGTGACTGTCGGCAATGGGAATAACGCCCAGGGTTGATGGTCTACCAAAGTCTCGCTTTTTCTCTTTGCAGGTGGTAGTAGAATATTCTTTTACGTGATAGTAAAGGTTTTTCACGCTCGATGAGGTACCACCCCATGCATAAAGGGGCCGGTGAAGTCCCAACGGACGGTTTCCCTTATAAACAAAAATGATGATGGCTCCTCCTTGTGCAAAACATTCCGGAGGTAAAATACCCCTCCATTCGGATCTCCGGGAGAGGGCTGTACAGGGGGCGCCAGCATCAAGGTTTAATATATCCTTTTCGAATATATGTGACCTAAATTCTAACCTGAACTCCGTCCACCATTTCCTCCACGCTAATAGGCCCCAACTCCTCTTCCTCACCGAAACTAAAATCAGTGCCAAAACAACCACTCATCACTTTAATTTCCCGGGGTATAAACTCCTTAGTTCGTTTAGATTGCATGGAGGCGTGTGCGCATACGTCCGTAGAAATCTACCCGGCACCAGACTCCCCAATTTAGAAGCTGGAAGAAAAGACATACTTTGGATAAAACTCTCGAACTGGAATGAAATGCGGGATTACTTTTCCTCATTTTCATGGGCGTCTGTCTGCTTCTCTCATCCTGACCCCTCTGATATCTCACAAAACGTCAAATTCAGAATTGAAAAGGTCAAAGCTCACAAAACGCTTCTACACAATCCCAGTCAAGAAAACCGTCAAGTAACGACGCAAGAAACCGCTATGTCCGCATTCTTTCTGAGGCAAAAAACTCGTTTAATAACCACATCAAAAACAAACTCCTCTCAAGCTCCAAGGACAGCAAACCCTTCTGGACTCTTGCTAGATCTATTGGGAATAATTTCTGCAAGAGCACGTTCCCACCTCTTGTCTCAGCGGATGAAATTGTTTCTACCGCCCTGGGCAAAGCTGAACTTTTTGCCTCGTTGTTCGCCGGCAATTCTACTCTCAACCGACCTCCAAATGTTCAACCACCGACAGTCCTCAATGTCGCGCATAAAATGACGGATGTCATTTTCAAAACTAAAAAAAAAAGGTACGAAAGATGCTCTCTTCTCTTAATACCAGGAAAGCCTCTGGCCTTGACGAGATCCCAGCAATTGTTCTCAAAAAATGCGCACCCGAACTTGCTCCTGTCCTGACTCGTCTGTTTCAGACATCTCACAATAGAGGTATATTCCCTAGTAACTGCAAAACTGCTCGAGTACAACCCGTCCTCAAGAAAGGATCCAAAGCGCTTCCTAGCAACTACAGGTCTATCTATCTTCTTTCAGTCATCTCGAAAGTGATGGAAGAGTATATAAACACCGAATTACTCAAATTTCTTGAAAAACACAGTCTAATCCACGACAGGCAGTATGGATTCCGTCAGCGCAGATCAACTGCTGACCTTCTTTCCTTTGTCACCCATTATTGGAAAAAGTCTATGGAACTACAGGGTGAATCCTAGATTCTCGCTCTAGACATATCCAAATCATTCGACCAGGTCTGGCACACAGCGCTGCTTAATAAACTTCCCGCCTATGGCCTACCACCAAAACTCTGTACCTGGACAGCAAACTTCTTCTCCAACCGGAGCATTTCTGCTGTCGTGGATGGCCATTCCTCTAAAATATATCCAATTAATGTAGGAGTTCCTCAAGGTTCAGCTTTAGCCCCTACTTTGTTTCTTCTCCACATCAATGACCTCCTCTCTAGCACATCCAACCCAGTTCACAAGTTACCCGGACGACAGCACCCTCCATAAAAACCTATATAGTAGAAACAATGTGCTGATTGCATACGTACTGTTCCTGTGTGAAATAATTAATTTAATAACATAACTTATTTTACCGGTTAGGATCTTGGAACAACTAATATGATCAAACAACTTTGATGTTTCCGGTAATGATTCAAACTTTTCATATAAACTAAAATTATTAATCGAAAAACAACCTATTCTCTCATTAACCTAAAATAAAAACAATCACTGACCAAATTTGAATTTCATGTCGTCTGTCATTGTCCATAACTGTGGCCGAGATTTAACGATTGTCGGTTCGGGTAGTATGTTTATGCCTGGTATATATTGAGTTTGGTTACCGTTGATGTATGGTGTATACATGTGAATCAATTTACGCGTGGCAGTTAAATACTCTATCTGTCAGGTATTGGACTTTGACCAGTAAGTCGTCTCAACGTATGTCTTTGATATTTTAAGTTTAATTTGTAAAAAAACTAAATATTGTGTACCAAAGTAATTAAGATTCACAACATAGATTTATTTGTGCTATTTCTAGCCACATGTAAAGTATCATTCCAGTTACTCTAATACTTACAAAAATATAGCGTTTTCAAACAGTTTCCCCGATTTTGCACTGGAAAAACTTGAGCATAAAAGCTGATTAACGAACTCGACCTCGCTTTTCGCCCAAACAAAGATTTCTGTCAAGTTTGATTGAAATCAGTTTAGTACTTTGATCGCTCGGATACACACACACGCACGCACGCACGCACTCACGCACGCACGCACGCACGCATGGTCCTGAAGTTACCTCTACAGCAACGTTTTTGAACAGCCATCGCTCTATTGTTCAAGTCACCGACAAAAACAGAAAATCCAAATACGAGCGACTCCTGCACCTTCACTATCAAGTTGATGACCCGCTACTTGGTAAATGGACAGACGACAAGATACACTGGTTCTCCTTTTACTCTCTCCCAACCCTTGGTTATGAAGGTGATGTTTCTTTTAGATTTGCGAAGAACAGACTAGCAGATTCTATCTTCACCCATAACGCCGGTTACACAGCAACTGCTAACTGTCGGTGGTGTGGAGTGCCTGGCACGTCTTGGCATGTCATTATTAGTTACAGTCAAACGAAGGAATTGTGGGCTTTTGTCAGCTCAATTAAGCTGAAGTTTCTGAAATCCCCACTACGACTTGTATACATCTACTCAGGCCTACAAAACAGCCAAGGCGGCAAAACACATATAGTAAACTATCTCTGCAGTTTGGCTAAGCAAACTATATACAGTGTCTTTAGATCAGTGATAAAGGACAATATCCCTTTTAAGCCATATCTGGACGTTTTCAAAAACCGTTTGAAATCAAGAATTTTAACCGAATACACCTGGTATTTGAGCAAAAACTTACTAGTGATTTTTGAAAAACGATGGTGATACAACAATACACTGTTTACGATACATAACGAAAATTTATTATTTTGTTTTTGAGTGCCAGGTCCTGAAATGCCCGGAACTGTTTCAATAGGTTTAGTATAATTTTATATTACATCTGTGATATTTATGAGTCCTTTTCACTTGTTGGCATTTCTGTGGATCGAAATCTGAATTGGCATCAACATGTCACATCAATTGCAGAAGCGGCTGCTAAGAAATTGTGTTTCCTCTTCCGGGCTCGCAAATACTTTTCACCAGCTAATCTCTATGCGTTATATACTTCACAAATAAGACCAAACCTCGAATACTGCTCCCACAACTGGGGTGCTGCTGCTGCTTCTACACTCGCTATCCTGGACTCCACTCAGAAGAGAGCTATACGTCTCATCGGTGACCCTACCCTCACCCAAAGGCTGGCATATCTTGCCTACCGACGTGCTGCTGGTGACCTCTTTCTTTTATAGATGTCTGCACGGGCACTGCTCAGAGGAGCTTTTTTCCATAGTTCCTCCACCTGCTGCCCCCAACAGATCTACCAGGACAACAGAGCGAATGCACCCTTTTACTGTCCAGGTCACCAGGCATAGAACATCTTGTTATGCCCGCTCTTTTGTCCCGAGGACTTCCAAGTTGTGGAATTCCTTGCTGGCGCATGTTTTTCCTTCTCCTCCGAACCTCCAAACCTTCAAGTCCAGAATTAACAAGTTGCCTCTTTCCTCCTTGTCGACATCCACGGTACGATATTATTTAGACTGTATGCCCTCGTGGTGTGTTATTGAAATTTAAAAAAATGTGTATTACATAGTTCCTTAGAATGTAGATAAATATCTTTTTTTTTTAATTGACTGTGATAATAAATAATAATAATAATAATAATAATAATAATAATAATAATAATAATAATAATAATAACGCACACACACATTTTTTCAAAAGCTTTTCATCGTGACCTCTCTCTTAGCGAATTTTCTTAATGAAAATTCGCTAAAACGTAAACTATGTACCACAATTTAGATCTATAGGTATAAATTCTACCCAGCTCGGTATAATAGTCGTAAGTTTGTCAACAACTAGTGACCACAGCAGAGGTGATAGCACTCCTCCCTTGGGATAACCTTTTGCCTTTTGAAGATGTGGTTAGGGTTCGGATACTTTCCAGACACACCTTGTACATTTATCTAGACTCGTATCAAATATAAGGATATCAATTTATAATCGAGTAAGGTTAAGTCCATAAATATAACTAAATGACGACCGTGCATCTAATTTATTAAATAATAGCCGTAATTTAAATATGTAAAAGCGAAAGACAAAATTTATGCATTAGATTGACATATTCGTGAGATAAGCAAATTTTATTGCTGAACATTTGTTGTTTATTGTTATATAAATTATCCGCCGGGTTAAATTTAATATTAATAGGATATTAATCTCACTGCTGAAATTAAATAACAATAATAAATTCATAAATACTAATACGTTAACAAAAAATTTATACATCCGGTGTATTATACCCATGTAATGTCTTAACGTGTGTTTCTTGGTAATTAATTATTCAATTGAATTAACCTGCGATTTCTTTTAAGAAAATCAAATTATATTCTCTTGTGAAAGACAACGTAATTCTACACACGATTTTGACTTTATTCGTTTGGTCTTAAGCTGAACTTATATTATAAAAAGTTCGGGACACAGCAAGTGCGTTATAGTAGTGTAATTTCTGAACGTCACAACGTCTGGCTTAGACATATTTCCAAGGTAAAAAACTCGGGACGCAGCAAGTGCGTTATGGTAGTGAATTTTTATTAAACACTTCAAATTTAAATAACTCAATTTTCTATAAACTCAGAGACTTTAATTTTAATACGTAGTAAGGTCTTTCCTAAGGCAAGATATCCACAAAATTTCATTAAAATAACTTTGTAATTTTCGGAGAAAAAAAATTTTTTCGAAAGAAAATTTAAAATTTGAATATCCCAATTTTCTCTTAACTTAGAAAGTTGAATTTTAGTACGTAGTAAGATCTCTCCTGAGGCAACATATATACTAAATTTCATTAAAACAGCTTTGTTATTTTCGGAGAAAAAGAAATTTCGAAAGAAAACTCAAAATTTTCCCGGAAAACCCTGTCCGATTTTTCTGACTAACGAACTCATCCAAGCCATTAATAAAAGAAAGGCACTTGCCAAGTTTCATCGAAATCGGTTAATTATTTTTTGAGTTAGCGGTTCGATACATATATGTATATATATATATATATATATATATATATATATATATATATATATATATATATATATATATATATATATATATATATATATATATATATATATATATATATATATATATATATATATATATAAACATATAAAATTTTAAACTGACCCCGGATATGGGTTCTAGGGGTCCTAAATCGCGCTCATTTGAAAATTTTTTTGCAAAGTCTCACCATCGATACCTCTCTATTAGTGAATTTTTTTAAATAAAAATTCACTAAAAAGAACAGAACAAGGCTATACTCCAGACTGAATTTGTTTAGTAAAAGCCCTACGCGTTTCGGCCCATATATCTGACCATCCTCAGCGGTTTCCTGAAACATTACAAAAGGTGGTTGTGTCAAAAACAAAGTTTCTGGTAGGTCGGCAAGTATCACACGATACAAGCAGTTACAAAATTCTAAACAGTCTTACAAGCAAAGTCTAAAACACAAACTATGGTCAAAGCTAACATGCTCTACAACAATTACACTAATAAAATCAAAGCTAAAAGCTAAAAGTTGAGAAATTAAAAACATCAAAATATCCAAAGCTCAGTCGAGGCAACTCCAAGCAGCAAAAATAACAATGTAAAAGCAGTAAAAGTTACTAAAACAGGTAAAAACCCGTGTAAATTAAGATTTAAAAAATGCACTGACACATCATAATCTAAGGTCTCTAAACAAATAGATAAGGAAGCTGCAAATGCAGGCTAACCAGAACGGAACTTTCAGAGAAAACACTGAGTTAAACCTATGATACCTATTAAAAGCAAAACCAAAATGGCCAAAAGTACTTACGTTCTGTTTTTTTTTTTAATAACTTGTAACGTTCAGTTCTTGTTATATAAAAAACAGAACGTAAGTACTTTTGGCCATTTTGGTTTTGCTTTTAATAGGTATCATATGTTTAACTCAGTGTTTTCTCTGAAAGTTCGGCTCTGGTTGTGCAGCCTGCCTTTGCAGCTTCTTTATCTATTTGTTTAGAGACCTTAGATTGTGGTGTCAGTGCACTTTTTAATTTTAATTTACACGGGTTTTTACCTGTTTTAGCAGCTTTTACTGCTTTTACATTGTTATTTTTGCTGCTTGGAGTTGCCTCGACTGAGCTTTGGACATTTTGATGTTTTTAATTTCTCAACTTTTAGCTTTTAGCTTTGATTTTATTAGTGTAATTGTTGTAGAGCATGTTAGCTTTGACCATAGTTTGTGTTTTAGACTTTGCTTGTAAGACTGTTTAGAATTTTGTAACTGCTTGTATCGTGTGATACTTGCCGACCTACCAGAAACTTTGTTTTTGACACAACCACCTTTTGTAATGTTTCAGGAAGCCGCTGAGGATGGTCAGATATATGGGCCGAAACGCGTAGGGCTTTTACTAAACAAATTCAGTCTGGAGTATAGCCTTGTTCTGTTCTTTTTTACCTTGGAAATATGTTATAGTAGTGATTATTCATAAGAATTGTACAGGGTGAGTATTATAAATGATAACCCCCTTTTATTTTCGTTATTTCTGGGCGAATTGATCCGTTCAAAAACTTATTTTGAACAATTTTTAACGTAGTTTCTGAATCTGCTATCGCCTTTCAAGAATTTTGAAACATCTACGAGATGGAACAAAAAATATAGTTTATTTAAATGGAACACCCTATATTTTTTTACATATTATACTTTGTCGATTTTTTCTGATTACAAAAATATATACTTATAGCACATTTGGATAAGTAGTTTTTAAGTTATGATGAAATATGGAAAACGACGAATCTGTTTACGTATTACTCAATAATATACAAAGTAGCCTTTGGAAACAAAATTTTAATTTTGTATACAAACGTCAAACTATTAGTTTATCCTAAAAATATGATTTGTCAAGAATTAGTTAATTATTATACAAAACTAGCTAAGATATCTATTCAATGTTTGTCACAACAAAATATATAACAAAACCATACACAAGAAAACAAATAAAATAAAAGTATCTAACTTACAAAAATTAGAAAATAATATAAAGATTTACATTGTATCTTCTACATAACTTCCGTTGTTTTCTAAGCATTTGAAACATCGCCGTAAAAAATTAGATCGCACATCTTCAAATACTGCTGCATTTTCGTTAAAAGAATTAATTTCTCGTCGTATAAGCTGTTTTAATTGCACAGTGTCCCCCGACAGTTCTTCACTATAAAAATCTAGCGGATTTAAATCGAGGCTTTTAGCCGGCCAATGCATGGGACCATTTTTTCGTATCCAGAGGTCATATTTTTGGTTTAAGTGGTTCGTCACAGGTCTAACGTTATGTGGGGGAGCTCCGTCTTGCTGCCAGATTGCTCTTAAATTTATAATAACTGGCAAGTCATCCAAATATTCCTCAACTTGCTCTTGTAGCAAATGGAGATAAACTACACCTGTGAGATTTGTATGTAAAAAAATGGACCAATTATTATGTTTTAGTGTATCCCACACCACACATTGACAGTTTTACGTCCTTGTTTTTTTATTTGCTTTACCATATGTGGATTTTCTCCAGCCCAATGATGTTTGTTATGTCTATTAAACAAACCATCTGTAGAAAATGACGACTCATCAGTCCAAAACACATTTTGCAAAAAATCATTGTTTTCATTATATTTTTCAATAATTTGTTGGCAAAACAGTATTCTCTGTCGACGATCATTTTCGGTTAAGTGTTAAACAGGCAGAATGTGAAAAGGTTTATACTTATTTGTTTTTAAAAGTTGCATAATGCTGCTTTAGCTTACATTTAAATCTTTAGCTACAAAATAAGTAGACCGACTTGGCTCTTCTATAACCGATAATAGAATATTCATTTGTATTTCCTCACCAATAGTATTCCTTGTTTTTTCTTCTATTTGCATTCTTTAATGAATTTGTGTCACAAAATTTATTGTAAATTTTCTTGAATGTTCCTTTGCCAGGCATAGTCTCATTCGGATACAGTCTTCTAAACTCCCTTTGTGAAGCAGTCATGTTTTTATTACAATATAAGAATATTTCTAAAATTCTACGCCTATTCACTAAACTATGATAAGGCATTAACCCTTTTTTGCACACAATAAAGATTCCTAATAGAAAAAGCACTAAGAAAACTTAAACTTTTTGACGTTTATACAAAGTTACAATTTTATTTCCAAAGGCTACTTCGTATATTATTGAGTAATACGTAAACAGATTTGTCGTTTTACATATTTCATCATAACTAAAAAACCGCGTATCCAAACGTGCTATAACTATATATTTTTCTAATCAGAAAAAATCGACAAATTATAATATGTAAAAAATACAGGGTATTCCATTTTTAAAAATATTTTTTGTTCCACCTCGTACATTTTTCAAAATTCTTGAAAAGTGATGCCAGATTCAGAAACTCGTTAAAAATTGTTCAAAATAAGTTTTTGAACGAATCAATTCGCCCAGAAATAACGAAAATAAAAGGGGGTTATCATTTATAATACTCACCCCCACAAATTTTAACGGACCTTGGTTTGGGTTCTAGGGACCCAAATTTGCGCTCATCTGAAGAAAAGCTTTTCATTCTGACCTCTTTTTACAGAATGTTTCTTAATGAAAATTCGCTACAAAGAGCCGCTAGGCACACACTCGCGGTTGCGACGAACTATTACATCGCATTTAGACTGTGATAACGAAGTTTATTTAAAATAATGCAACCGTACGCCCACTTTACACCTTTTTTTTTTCTAAAAGACAGACTAAAAAACAGTTTGTGTGAAATGAGATGCAAATCAATTAGCTTGTCTAATGCCAGTGTAGACATATACATCCACACCTACGCAATAAAACGAAAGGTCGTTAGTTTTATCTATTTAACCTGTAAACAGTCATTCCATTTTTACGATTATTGGCAAAAATACATATCCGCATTTAATATATTCACCTGTCTGGAACGTGAGATGTTTATAACAATTGTCCAAATATGATAAACATCATCGTTAGTTTTGAGAAATAAATGGTTATTTCTTGATTTCAATATGCAGGTGCTTCACGGTGAGTGGCCTATTAGACGTTTCTGGAGAACTACATCTATTTAAATTCTGAAAATTTGTATCCGCACGTTCTTGATATTGATCTTTCTAACTAAAATATTTTCAATTAACCTGCACTTCCGGTTATACCGGAAGTCGCCACAAACTTTGTTTTTGTTGAAATGAAACACCCTGTATATTATTAGCTTTTTGAATTACACGTTCAATTTAAGGGCCACTTTATGACAACATATTTGGGCTAGTTCGTACCGTTTCCGATTTATTCGCCATTTTGTAAAAAAGATTACGATTGGAGCGCTTTAGAAAAATTCCGATATCTTTAAAGACATGTAAGACAGAAACATGCGGTTTTCACTATCCAATAGAGCGTAAAAATTTCTACATACTGTTATAAACACAATACGATTTTAAGATAACTGTTATTTATAAAATACACTTGAATTTGAAAATTTTCAGGGATAAATTGATTTTTTTTTAATGGAAGGGTATCCATATGTCCCCAGCATCTGTTTCGGCGTTAAACTCCCTATCATCTAAGTATACATTACCCTATACCTATCTCTTATAGTTTTCTTTGAAAATTGATTTGAAAATATTAATGGTCAGCGGGGTAGCGCTAACCTTTGACTACTTCAGCCTTTAATGAGTGCCGTATTTTAAAAGGGACATACAGTAACTTGCAGTTCCAACCGATTCCTTTTTGTTAACTTTCCGACCTATATTGGGTATTTCCTATAGCTAAAAAGGACAGTTTTTGAGGTATTTAGAGACATTTAAAAACATAACACAGCATAATTTTTCCTTATACTACGGTTGAACGTCAACGTTAAGGCAAGTGTGCCATGATGAACAATTTATATTACATACTTGTCATTCTAAATTATTCGATAAATGTCAATGTACTAATGTTCACAGTTAACATGGAAAATCATTCTTCCAATGCAGATTATTTGAATTTATTTTACATCCATGGAGAATGTAACCGAATTATTAGTAGAACATGTGGAAGGTTTAACGAGTTAAATCCTAATCTGCCACCCATGAGTGAAAAGAAGTTTAGAAGGATTGAGTCAAATTTCCTAGAATTTGTTACTTTTAAAGCATTCACAGTTACTCCCAGTCCAGTGACTAGAGATGAAGATAACGAAATAACTGTCCTGGCTTATTTCGAAGCATATCCACATGCCTCTTTTTACACTGCAGTGAACGACATAGGTATTCATTACTCCTCTGTGGAAAGAATCTTGTGGAAGCACAAAATGCACAACTATAAGTTTACTTTAGTGCAAGCTCTGCATCCAGAATATGCTAGTAAAAGGGTCCAGTTTTGTGAAACGATGTTAATTCATATTCAAGGAGATGATGACTTCAAAAAAAAAATTATATGGGCTGATGAATCAAAATTGTCTCATGAAGGAGTTTTCAATAGACATAACAGTCATGTTTGGGCAAATCAAAACCCTCACGCTATTAGGGAAAGGGGATTTGAAGTAAAATTTAGTTTCAATGTGTTTTGTTTATTGAAAGGTAATAACTTTTTTATTGCTCTAGAAATGTAAATACTCTCATACGCATCAAGCATCGCTTTCTGTCTAATATTATTGATATGTTTCAGATTTTCCTTATCAATGTTGTGGTTATTATCCCAAACATGTTGTGCCATGCATGACTTGTCTACACGACCGTATCGTAAATATGCCAGATGTTCACGATATCTAGTACCTATGGTTTTCTTAGTCTGCCCAACGTATCTAAGATTACAATCTTTACAACGTATCTCATAGATACCCGACATTTCAGTGGCTTTATCTTTATCTTTCGTATTACCTAACAAATTTCAAACAAAACTAATATAAAAATTTGAAATATAGCATAAAATAAAATATGTCAGCAAATAAAACGCACCGATAATTGAAGACAACATACGAGATCAATTTTGCATCGCTGCCCGTAAGTACACTTGGAGAACGCAAATCACCACAACACGTTTTAAAAGATCTGACGATCGTTTCACTAACCAAGTTAGCGTCATCAGACGATGAAAAATTGTAACTACTTTAAAAACTAACATCACCTTATATACCGGATCTCAGGTAAAGAGACGGGACCGAGAGGGGAACGAGTCGCAGGCAAATTCTGCATTTTATCGCCCGACGAGCTCTTGGAACTGTCTTTATTGACTTATCTAAAAGGTGCCCATCTCTAATAATTTTGAGAAGGTTCAACGACAACTAAATTAACATAGTTTCGTTTGGCGGAAATATCTGTATTATTATGTTATCTTTAGTACATATTGAAACGTGGGAATTTATTTTACAAAGCAATCGATTAGGGAACTCGTAATCGGTGGTGGTGAAACGTTCATACATTTTTTGTTGTAACTATATTTCGCAATATATATATATATATATATATATATATATATATATATATATATATATATATATATATATATATATATATATATATACTCTCGAACGCGTTTAGGTGTCCTGGTTGTCTAACATTTTTTATTAATTTTAGATTATCTTCATTAACGTGATGATTATTATCCCAAATATGTCGGGCGACTGCTTGCCTAGCGGAAAAATTAATCAACAAACAGAAAAAAAATGCGCATATACAGGGTGAGTTATTTCGTTGTTAAGTACAGGGATCTCGTAAACTACTGCAGTTAGGGAGACGGTTAAATGGGGAAAGTAGTGTAGTTTTATGAGTGTAATTCAGAACTGTTTTTGTTTCCATAAAAAATGTCACGGATTACTAGATTGAAAAAACTGATAATTTCCGATTTCTTTAAATGCATTTAGCTGCGTTAGTATTGGGTTTACTGAAAAGGTGTAAAAGAAAAAGTTGTAGATAAATATGTTCTAAATAAATGAAAAATATGCAAATTTTAAAAAGATCTGTAACTTTTGAGTTATGATATAAAACTTTTTTTTAATGGAAACCATAGTTCGCTGTGGCTTCATTAAAGAGGTATTTTTCTTCTTTACATTGATATGCAACACGATATGATTATTCTAATAAATAAAAAATTTACAGCGGTTTTTTTTTTTTTCAAAAAAAAAAACAGTGGTTACCACGGACACGCTTGCTTATTTCAAATAGCGAAAACCTGAATCTAAGTTTTCGCACATAGTTAACATAACATTTCTAATTAGAGATTTAACATAATAATTAACAAAAGAAAATTTTCGAATTAAAATAGAAACCAAAACAAAAGTTCAGAGAAAATATTCAAAAGATTCTCCATTATTATTGAGACAGCAAATACTCCTACGCAAAACTGAATTTGTCGCTTTTTTAATAGAATGTCTATTGATATTTGAAAAATTGTCTAGGACGGCTTCTCTAAGATCGCTCACTGTATCATAAAACTCTCGATACACCTTATTTTTTTACAGTTCCCCATAAAAAGAAATCTAAAACGGACAGATCAGGAGACCGAGGTGGCCATGTAGTTGGTGCATTTCTTCCGATCCAGGAGTTAAAAAAACTTTGGTCTAAGAAGTTCCGAACTTGTAGCTGGTTATGGAGCGGCGCTCCATCATGCTGGAACCACTGTAGTGATAGACGAGTTGCCAAATTAATATTATCTAGCATATCTTGAAAGTCATTCTGGAGAAACTGCAGATGACCGGTTAATGTACCTTAAAAAGTGCACGGCCCAGAATTTTTGAACCAATGACACCACACCAGACATTAAACCCAAATTTTATTTGTGGTCTCCGTTGTTGAACATAATGCGGATTTTCTTTCATCCAGAGATGCTCATTACGCCTGTTGAACATACTTCAGTTTGTGAATCCAGTTTCGTCCGTCCAAAGTATTTTAGATGGAAACTATGGGTCGACTTCACACATATTTCGAAACCAGGTGCAAAATTCAATTCGCTCAAGAGGATCATCATTGTGCAATGTTTGCGATGTTGATATTTTATAAGGATGATATTTGTGCATTTTTAGTATCCTGACGGCAGTATCTTGGGATGTACTGGCTTCTGCTGCGATCTTCCTAGTTGAAGTTGTAGAATTTTCAGTCACACTGGCCAATAAGTTTATTTGTGCCACTTCACTAATGGTATTTATCCTGTCTCTTGGCCTAGTGAAGGAACCACATGCTCCAAATTATCATAACGCCTTTAAATGTAGGCCAACTGGGCTGGCGGCGATCAAAATATTGTCCAAAATATTGATCCATAGCACGCACTGCATTTTTATCACTTAAAATGTAACACTCAAACATATCCCGTTTCTCTTGATTGGAAAAATTCATAATTAATTAATTACAAACGTATCTAAAAAAGTAAGACTTTTTACAACGAAAACGTCACAGTAATATTTGCAAGTGTCAAAAACAATCATTTCCATAGTTACCTGTTAGATTTGACATAAAAAATTAACATCGACTGCCTCTTAAAAAAGCCGCCCTAGATTGTTTTGCTATTAGTGGTATAAGTTTCAATAAATAAGCGACGGATTTGATTTTGAAAAAGAAAATTAGGTGTATTAGTAATAACTCAACGCTTTTTAGACATTTTCTTTAAATGTTTTCAAACTTTTTACAAATCTGATTTAAAAATTTAATTTTGTTAAATCTCTAATTAGAAATGTTATGGAAACTATGTGCGAAAACTTAGATTCAGGTTTTCGCTATTTGAAATAAACAACCGTTTCCATGGTAACCAATGGTATTAAAAAAAAAACACTATAAAGTTTTTATTTATTAGAATAATCATATCGTGCTTCATATCAATATAAAGAGGAAAAAATACATCTTTAACGAAGCCACAGCGAACTATGGTTTCCATTAAAAAAATACAAGTTTATGCCATAACTCAAAAGTTACAGATCTTTTTAAAATTTGCATATTTTTGCTTTATTGAGAACATATTTATCTACAACTTTTTTCTTTACACCTTTTCAGTAAACCCAATACCAACGCAGCTAAATGCATTTAAATAAATCGGCAAATATCAGTTTTTTCAAAATATCTAGTAATCCGCGACATCTCTTATGGAAACAAAAACAGTTCTGAATTACACTCAGAGAACTGCACTATTTTCCCCATTTAACTGTTTCTCTAATTGCAGTAGTTCACAAGATCTTGTACTAAACATCGAAGAAAACTCACCCTATATATATATATATATATATATATATATATATATATATATATATATATATATATATATATATATATATATATATATATATATATATATATACGGTGGCGCATTGAAAACGAAACAGACCGATTTGCGTCCAGAGAATTTTTTTTAAGAAACGCTGAAACACGTCAATTTTAATATTTTAATATTGAGGTGGTGATAACAACCCTTATATTTTAAATAGGGAACATGGGTCGAGTGTTACATCATTTGAAAGCTCTTTCTTTTCTGAATTCTGCACATTAATTTTTTTGGAAGTTTTATCAACTCGTTTAAAAATTATTGGCAGTTTTAGTTGCAAGAACGTATTTCATTCATTGTGATAAGAATGCACTAATTAGTCAATTTTTCGTTAAAAAAAACTAAAAAACAATACCAAACGTTCAAAAATGTTTATTCAGTTAAGTAAGTGTTCAAATTGTTGACCACCAGCTTCCATACAAAAGTACAAATTTTGTTCAAAACGAGCTCTGACATTCTGAAGCATTTGTGTAGTTATTAGACGGCATTCTTTAACAATCTGTCGTCGTAATTCTTCCAGAGACACCGGTTCTGTTGCGAAAATTCTACTCTTTAAATAGCCCCATAGAATGAAGTCTAAAGGAGGTAAATCCGGTGATATATGGGGCCACTGAATAGCACCTCTACGCCCAATCCATTGCTCTGGAAACTCTCTGTTCAAAAACTCCCTAACACGTTGTGAAAAATGCGGAGGAGCTCCATCTTGTTGAAACACTAATTGATTTTCTTGATAGCGATCATCATTTTCAACAATGTCAATTAGTAGAGGGTAAACGATATCTTCTAGTAACTCCAAATACGTTTCGCCACTCAAATTGCCATCAAGAAAAATTGCTCCGATTAGACGGTATCCAAAAATGCCAGTCCAGACATTCAATTTCTGTAGAGTTTGAGTGTGGAATTCGCGAAAATTTTTTGGATCATTATCTGCCCAATAACGACAATTATGACGATTGACTGTAGAGTTTAATAAAAACGTACACTCGTCGGAAAAACAGATATTGAACAGAAAATTCCCGTTCTCAGCTATTCGTGCAGTCGTAACTTCACAAAACTCGAGCCGCCGATCAAAATCATCTTCATTCAGTTGTTGTACAAGATGAATTTTATACGGGTGAAATTTACGATGCTTCAATATTCGCTGAATAGTTCTTCTTTTGATGTTTGAAACAGTGGCCAATTTTCTCGTGCTCAAAGTTGGGTCTGCAGCAATTTGTCCGAAAACTTCAATCTCAGTAGTCTCATTTCTAACCGGAAATTCACGTTCAGGATCCGGTTTTTTGTTGGCTACTGAAGCACTTTGTCAAAACTTCACATTTCTCTCATTCCGATAAGAAATGTTCTGATAGTCAATTTTTTGTTTACAAACCAACAAAACATTGACTATCAGCACATTTCTTATCGGAATGAGTAAAATGCGTTTTTGCATCTTCAACTGTGAATAATTTTTAAACGAGCTGATAAAACTTCCAAAAAAATTAGTGTGCTGAATTCAGAAAAGAAAGAGCTTTCAAATGATGTAACACTCGACCCATGTTCCCTATTTAAAATATAAGGGTTGTTATCACCACCCTTAAGGGGTTGATGTGACTAAGTTGAGTATTATGTGAAAACATGTCCCCCCAATATTAAAAATTGACGTTTCAGCGTTTCTTAAAAAAAATTCCCTGGACGCAAATCGGTCTGCTTCGTTTTCAATGCGCCACCACCCTATATATATATATATATATATATATATATATATATATATATATATATATATATATATATATATATATATATATATATATATGTATATATATATATATATATATATATATATATATATATATATATATATATATATATATATATATATATATATATATAGTTGTTATTTTGTTTTTGGCAAATCCTAAATACTATATTGTACTATCTCGATGAGATAATACATAATTATTATTATTACTATTAACCAGTATTTTAACTTGCTTATAATTGAACATGTTTTTTAAACCTAAACTAAATTTCAACTTACCAGCTTATTCGCCACAAGTTCAGCAAAGTTCTTGAAGCAATCACTTCGGTCAAGTTTATAGAAAAAGCCAGGGCTTTTCTTATAGTTCGACAAAAATACTATATTTTCATAATCAACACTTTCAAGACCATTTAACACTTTGAAACTGTTCTTCTTTAAGTTGCTTCTGGCGTTTTTGACTTTTTGTATAAAGTTACTGTCTTGATCTGAAGAAAATTTTGCGCTCCTTCTTATGGAACCTTTTCTTGAAAATGATTCCCGATTTGCATTTCTTTTGACACTAGCTGCTTCGTTAGATTTCAAAATATGTTTGTTACTGTTGATGTTGCCACTATTATTATTTTTGGTTGAGTCTTGTTGATGTGTTTCTTCAGTAGTGGGATGTCTATTTTCCTTTATCCTCTCAGGAGTTTTGGAAATTTTGAAGCTACTAAATCCACTTTTTAATTTTTCGGTTTGGTCTACAGCTTCTGGAGGTTTACCATTCGATTTGTCTTGCTTCTTTTTGATTATATCACCATTTAAAACTTTCTTTAACATCTCCCTTCGTTTTTTATTTTTATCGCTATATTTGCTTTTGTCGCTGTCACCTTTTCTAAGTAGGTTCGTCCATTTAGAATCGTCAACATCAAAAATATCCAGATGCTTCATTTTTGCATCTTTAGCTGCCGAAGCATTTGTCTTTGCATTGTAAAGCCTTTCTGTTACAGAACTTTTGCTTTCTCCGTCGATATTGTCGATAGCTTTGTGTTTGTCACCCAAAGAATCTAAACTGCTGGTCTCGCTGAATCCTTCTGAGCCTATACTAGGTGTGTCGCTTTTGTTTTTGTTTTCTACACAAGGCGACGCTTCAATCTGTGTCTTTTTGACTGGAGCCTGTCGCCCGTATCTTTTGGAGGAAACTCTTTGGAATGGACTAGACTTATTATTTGCCGGGCATTCGCTCGGTTCTGTTGTAACTATGTTATAATTGCCTTTACCATGGACGCTGCCTTTGCAGGATGTGTGTTGTTCTGTGGATTTTCTTCTTTGGCTGGAGTAAATGTCCCTTCCACGGAGTGAGTTTTCGAACGAAAACATGACGGTGGAATTTTTGATGATATAACTATTGATTTGAAATGAAAAATCATGTAATATAAAATGAGACTCAGTAAGAACACAATATGAAATCAGCAGTGCGTTTTTTCTTAACAAAACTTATAAATAATTGCAGGTATTGTAATGAAAGAAAAAGTTCGAGACGCAGCAAGTGCGTTATGGTAGTGAATTTTTATTAAATCCTTCAAATTTGAATAATTCAATTTTATATAAACTTAAACACTTGAATTTTGGTATGTGGCAAGGTCTTTCTCACGGCAACATATCCACCACGTTTCATTAAAATAGCTTTGTAATTTTTGAAGAATTTTTTTTTTCCGAAAAAAAACTCAAAATATAAATAACTCAATTTCCTATACACTTAGAAAGTTGAGTTTTGGTATGTAGTAAGGTCTTCCCGGAGGCTATATATGCACAAAATTTCATTAAAATATATTTGTAATTTTCGGAAAAAATTTTTTTTTCGAAAGAAAACTCAGAATTTTCCCGGAAAACCTTTTGGATTTTCTTGGATAACGAACTTATTCAAGCCATTAATAAAAGAAAGGCACGAAACCGGTTAGTTCTTTTTTGAGTTAGCGGTTGGATATATATATATATATATATATATATATATATATATATATATATATATATATATATATATATATATATATATATATATATATATATATATATATATGCATATATATATAAAATTTTCCCGGAAAACCTTTTGGATTTTCTTGGCTAACGAACTTATCCAAGCCATTAATAAAAGAAAGGCACGAAACCGGTTAGTTCTTTTTTGAGTTAGCGGTTGGATATATATATATATATATATATATATATATATATATATATATATATATATATGCATATATATATAAAAATTGAAACTGACAGCGGATATGGGTTATTGGGATCCTAGTTCGCGCTCATTTGAAAAAATTGTTGCAAAGTCTCACCATCGATATCTCTCTATTAGTGAATTTTTTTTAATAAAAATTCACTAAAAAAGCAGCCTTCTAACGGAAAAATAAATTTAAAAAAATTCAGGACGCAGCAAGTGCGTTATAGTAGCGAATTCTCATAAGAATTGTACACCATTATTATACGGCATATTAGTAAAGTTAATACTTTAAACTTGCACAGATCTTGAAGATCGATTTTAGAGGTTCTAGTACGCGCACATTTGAAGAATTCTTTCAGACTCAAAGCTGACAAACTTATTTAGACGTTTTAAACAAAAATGAGATCTTGTTCAAAACGTATGAAATCTGTGCACTATTGTTTCTCCAAATGTCAATAAAACATACATTCAGCGAGCTGGATTCGATCGCGTAACCTTCTACTTATGAGGCAACGCAACGCCTCTCAGCCATCTAGGCATACATCAAGAAACTTTTTGTTTACATGATACATTAGATTTGCTTCATTCCCGGGATATTATATTCAAAGTGCACCTAACAATTAATTACAAAATTAGTAGAATTACCATTGAAACACATCCGACTACTGTTTCGGTCTTATATGACGTCTTATGTTTAAGTTTAGAGACAAAATAAACTATTTTAGAATCATTTTTATAGACTTGACTTGATTTTGCTTACATTTCTACTATATTATGCGGCAGCATAATATATCCATGCTGCGCTAGAACTGTTTTTGAGGCCGTTCATAAAGCTACAAATATAGTGTCTTTTAATAATTGATTGAATCCCACAGTTAAATAACAATCACTTGGCAAATTTTTTATTTTATGTCATCTGTCATTTTCCATAATTGCGGCCGAGATTTCACGATTGTTGGTTCGGGTAGTATGATTTATGCCTGGTATATATTTAGTTTGGTTACCGTTGATGTATGGTTTATACCTGTTGTATGAATCAATCTACGCGTGACAGTTAACTACTCTGTCTGTCAGGCATTGGACTTTAACCACTAAGTCGTCTCAACGCAAGTCTTTTGGGATTTTATTTTTAATTTGGAAAAAACTCTAAATATTGTGTACCAAATTACTTAAAATTCACAACACAGGTTTACTTGCACTATTTCTAGCCACATATAGAGTCACATTCCAGTTACTCTGATACTTACAAAAATATAGTGTTTCCAAAAAGTTTTTCCCGATTTTCCACCCGAAAACCTTAAGCATAAAGGCTGACTAACAAACTCGACGTCGATTTACGCCCAAACATGATTTTTGCCAAGTTTGATTGAAATCAGTTTAGTATTTTTTTGAGTTATCGCTCGGATACATACATACATACATACATATATATATATATATATATATATATATATATATATATATATATATATATATATATATATATATATATATATATATATATATATATACATATATACATACATACATACATACATACATACATACATACATACATACATACATACATATATATATATATATATATATATATATATATATATATATATATATATATATATATATATATATATATATATATATATATAGAGAGAGAGAGAGAGAGAGAGAGAGAGAGAGAGAGATACTTCAAAAGCTTTTCACCGTGACCTCTCTATTAGCGAATTTTTCTTAATGAAAATTCGCTAATTATGAATTATTTTATACAAGTTGGTCCTTTTCAGGGATTCATATGGAACCTTTTTCAAATGCCAACAACGAGAAAAAGCCTGGACGCAGTTAGTGGGTCATCATTCCCTTTATTACACCAGATGACAGCTTAGTGATCCCTTGCTGATATTTTCGTTTGTCGGAAATATCTCTATTATTTCCTTGTCTCCCGGGCAAGCTTTGGTCGGTATTCAGATATTTTTTACAAAGCTCTCTATCAAATGACTAGATATGGGAGGTGGTACGAGATTTATACATTTATTATTATTACTATTATTATATTTAGCGATATATTTATATATATATATATATATATATATATATATATATATATATATATATATATATATATATATATATATATATATATACACTTTCGAAGGCGTTCAGTTGTCCTGGTTTTCTAAAGTTTTTAATTAATTTTAGATTCTCCTCATTAACGTGGTGATTATTATCCCAAATATTTCTGGCGACGGTAGATCTATCTATAGTCCCGTATTTTAATTGTGCTAAGTGTTCTTTGAATCTAATTCCAATAGGTCTTTTTGTTTGTCCGACATATTTAAGATCACAATCTCTACAACTTATTTCATAAATTCCCGATATTTTGGCCACACTGTCCTTGTCTTTTGAGTTACCTAGCAAGTTTTTAAAATATTTTTTGTCGAAAATGTTAATTGCTAGTTGGCTTTTTTGAAAATGCTATCTAGACCCCGCATGATTCGAGGTTCAAAGGTAAGCAAACTAAGTTTTTTCCGCTTTCTCTCTTATAAACGTAGTTGATTCTACTAACATTTTCTTTGTTTTCTGTTTGTTAATTAATTTCTCCACTAAGCAAGCAGTGTATCTACTTTTACTTAAAGGAAAATTAACTAACCTGTCTACTTAAAAGTGGCGGCTAGCCAATTTTTGTGCATACGTATGATGTTAGCCATTCGGAATGTAGCTTAGAGTGGTGGTTTCTTTTCTATGGACATCGAATTGTGGAAGCCATAGGCATATCACATGGCTTAGTGGTTTCGATTTTGCATGATCACTCGGGTATGAGAAAGCTATCCGCAAGAAGGGTGTCACGTTTGCTCACAATCGACCACAAACGCAATCGTGTGACAACTTCGAAGGAGTGTTTGGCGTTGTTCAACCGCAATAGGGACGAGGTTTTGCGCCGTTTCGTAACCGTGGACGAAACATGGATTCACCGCAACATACCAGAGACCAAGCAGTAGTCAAAACTGTGGGTTTCTCCTCGCGAATCGGTGCCGAAGAAGGTCAAGATGGGTTGTTAGCCAATAAAGTCATGGCGGCCGTTTTTTGGGATACACGTGGTATAATCCACATTGATTAACCTTCAAAAAGGAAGAGCAATCAATGGCGAATATTATACCAACTTAATGGACCGACTCAATGACGATTTGAAGAAAAAGCGACCGCATCTGGCCAAGAAAAAAGTTCTTTTCCACCAAGACAATGCAAGGGTGCACACATGTGTAGTCTCCATGGCGAAATTGCATAAATTGGGCTACGAATTGCTCCCTCATCCACCCTATTCTGTGGGTTTAGCCCAGAGTGACTATTTACCGTTTCCAAACTTAAAGAAATGGCTCGGTAGAAAGAGATGGGACTCCAATGATGAAATCATCTCACAAACAAATACCTATTTTGAGTATATCGACAAATCTTATTTTTTTGGAAGGGATAAAAAATTGGAGAAACGTTGGACGCAGTGTATAGGGCTCAAAGGATACTATGTTGAGAAATTAAATAATTTTTTGTCAAGCCTAATTTGAATTTTCAAGTAAATTATTAACATTTTTTCCCTATCAACATGGAGCTTTTTACCTGTGGTTTTCTGAACGCAGGTGCGCAAAGTAAGTAACCATGCAATGTTGAATAATAATTTATTAGTAAAATACAAAACGCTTATTGCTAACAAAAATAAAAACGAACAACGAAAAATAAAGAAATTATTCAAATGTGCTGACACCAACCGATACACATAACTCATCCCGTTTAGTAAATGCTTTGTAGGCATTTTGAATATGTTGAATTGGAATACCGTCAATTGCCTCTCTCAACCTCAGTTTCAACAAATCAAGATCGTTGTTTAATGGAGCCGCGTGGACTTTCTGTTTGAGATAACCCCATAAACAAAAGTCCATTAAGATACGATCGGGACTTCTGGGAGGCCAAGGTATTGGCCCATATCGCCCAATCCACCGCCCAGGAAATTCGCAATTTAACCATTCTCGAACGAGTCCTGTTGCATGTGCTGGGTGGCCATCATGCTGAAAGTATGCTGTTTGTCTATCTTCTAGTGACAAGTTATGCAAATGGTCTTGAAGAATATTTTGCAGCATTTCCAGATAACTGTACTGGTTCATATTCCGCCCAAAAAAAATATGGCCCAATTATCCCAGTGTAAGAAACAGCACACCACACATTTACTTTTTGATGGCATTGTCTTCTGCAATTAACTCTATAATTTGGATTCTCCATAGACCAATGCCGTGCATTTTGGGAATTTACCACCCCATTAGTAGTGAAAGTGGATTCGTCCGAAAAAATAATACTTGTGCCAAAATTGTGATTTTGTAGGTATTGCTCGCCGTACCATAAACAAAAATTTAATCGTTTTGACTCGTCATTTTCTTCCGAAGTGTGTGTAAGTTTTGCTTTGAAAGGTTTCACCTTGTTGGTACGATAAATTTGTTGCAAATGCGATTTGCTAATATTGCCAATTTCTAATGACCTTCTTCTTAATGATAATTTCGGAAAACGCCTAACAGAATCCATAGATAATGCAGCTACAGCATTGTCTTCTTCATTTAGGTCGGATTTTGTCTTCTTAACATTTAAAACACTCCCAGTACGCATAAATTTTGTAACAACTTTTTTACACCAGTAGCGGAAACCGAATAATTTGGCCAGCGTTCAAGGAATATTCTTATTACTCCCTGATGAGAATGTTCTTCACCCAAACCATAGCACTGCACAATAAACACTTTTGGTTGTGATGTTAACATTTTTAAATACAATAGCTTACCGTTCGTGACAAACAAAATTGACGCTTCAATTTTACAAATAAGTAGTATCCCGGGAAACGAACAACAAGGCAGAGCTCAAGTAGCCATGCAACTCGCCAATTATTGCTTCGAATGTCCAATTGTGCGTTTACTTTACTTTTTTTATTGGTTGAGATGAAAGTAAACCTACCTCAAGTTTAATTATGGTAAAGACTTTTTTCAATACAATTTCAAGTATTTTTTAAAGTACACCTAATCACAGAAGCCATCGAACGTCACTTAAATAAAGTCGCAGCTAAAAAACTTTCATAGTAGCCTGATCTGTTTGAAAATTGAGATCCTGTCATAAATTTTAATTCTAAACAATTTTTGTTATTAACTTTTTGCGGTATCTTCATAAACGAATGTAACATTTCATTACATCAGTTATAAACCACCCTGTATATTAATTGATGTTGTTCGTTTTCTTAGCATCTCAGTTTAAGATAAGGCAGGAGCGATTCCCAGAATATCATAATCTAATTAGAATTTTTTTTTTCACTTATACCTTACCCACACTCAATCCGTGGACACACACTATATATATATATATATATATATATATATATATATATATATATATATATATATATATATATATATATATATATATATATATATCGAAACTGACCCCAGATATGTGTTCTAGGGGGCCAAGGATGCGTTCATTTGAAAGAAATGTTTTCAAAATTGAAAAGTCGCGATGCCCTTAGTGAATTGTATAAAGAAAATTCACTAAAAGCTGTATGAATTCGACACCGCAGCCTATGTGGAGTTTATTGATTGACCACTTTACGAGAGATTCCGACAAATAGCGTCGGAATGAATGTAAAAGAATTCGAGTAGCGCAAATTTCCGGTAAATAATCTGTGAAAGTTTGTTTGTTTGAACCACCCTTAAGCGTCTAGGCCAACTATCTCCATAGAATAAAAACACAATTTTAGTCGTCGAAAGTTTAGAGCATTTAAAACATGCTGTGGTGATTTGGGTTCTCAAAGTGTAGTCATTTTTAAACTAAGAAATCTAAATTTCGGTATATAACATAGGTTTTATAATAGAAACCTGCGTACCAAACTTGGTTGCCATAGCTTTGTTAGTTACAGAGATACAAAAACTTTCCGAAAAAAAAAACCCAAGATTTTACCCGAGAAAGCTGGTTCTATTTTCCTGGCTAATGAACGTATCCAAGCCACTTACAAAAGCAAGGTATTCACAAAATGTAATAAAAAAATTAAATATATATAACTCAACTTTGAATAAAGCTAAAGATTTAAAGTTTAATTGGAAAACTGCTCGAGTACAACCCGCCCCCAAGAAAGGATCTAAAGCGCTTCCTAGCAACTACAGGCCTATTTCTCTCCTTTCAGTCATCTCTAAAGTGATGGAAAAGTATATAAACACCGAATTACTAAAATTTCTTGAAAAACACAGTCTAATCCACGACAGGCAGTATGGATTCCGTCAGCGCATATCGACTGCCGACCTCCTTTCCTTTGTCACCTATTCTTGGAACAAGTCTATGGAACTACACGGTGAATCCCAGATTGTCGCTCTAGACATATCCAAAGCATTCGACCAGGTCTGGCACGCAGCGCTGCTTAATAAACCACCGGCCTATGGCCTACCACCAAAACTCTGTACGTGGACAGCAAATTTCATCTCTAACCGGAGCACTTCTGTTGTCGTGGATGGCCATTCCTCTAAACTGTATTCAGTTAATGCAGGAGTTCCTCAAGGTTCAGCTTTAGCCCCTACTTTGTTTCTTCTCCACATCAATGACCTCCTCTCTAGCACATCCAACCCAGTTCACATTTAAGCGGACGACAGCACCCCCTATTCAAATATACAATATTCTAAGCCAGTCTCTTTAGCCCAACTAGATGTGGATCGCAGATTCATGGATGGTTCTATCTCCGTGGATCTCCAAAAAATATTAGACTGGGGAAGTAGAAATCTTGTACAATTCAACCCCAGCAAATCA
Organism: Tillus elongatus; assembly: GCA_964006375.1. Taxonomy (NCBI): domain Eukaryota; kingdom Metazoa; phylum Arthropoda; class Insecta; order Coleoptera; family Cleridae; genus Tillus; species Tillus elongatus. The sequence goes on along the minus strand of OZ023270.1, from coordinate 13,624,922 downwards.
CAGTCTTGCTTTCTTTCTCATAAGAGATACACTAGCCCTAGGGCTAGACCCATCACAGTAAACAACCAAGTTATTCAAAGTAATGAGTCCTTTTCACTTGTTGGCATCTCTGTGGATCGAAATCTCAACTGGCACCAACATGTCACATCAATTGCAGAAGCGGCTGCTAAGAAATTAAGTTTTCTCTTCCAGTCTCGCAAATACTTTTCACTAGCTAATCTCTATACTTTATGTACTTCACAAATAAGACCAAACCTCGAATACTGCTCCCATATCTAGGGTGCTGCTGCCGCTCCTACACTCGCTCTCCTGGACTCCATTCAGAAGAGAGCTATACGTCTCATCAGTGACCCTACCCTCACCCAAAAGCTGCCATCCCTTACCCACCGACGTGCCGTTGGTGATCTCTCGCTCTCTTTTATAGATATCTGCAGGGGCACTGCTCAGATGAGCTTTCTTCCATAGTTCCTCCACCTGCTGTCCCCAACAGATCTACCAGGGGAACAGAGCGAATGCACCCTTTTACTGTCCAGGTCACCAGACATAGAACATCTTGTTATGCCCGATCTTTTGTCCCGAAGACTTTCAAATTGTGGAATTCCTTACCGGCACATGTTTCTCCTTCTCCCCCGAACCTCCACACCTTCAAGTCCAGAATTAACAAGTTGCCTCTTTCCTCCTTGTCGACACCCAAGGTACGATAGTATTTAGGCTGTAAGCCCTCGTGGTGTGTTGTTAAAAAAAGTTTCTATAAAGCCAAATTTCATTAAAACAACAAAGTTATTGTAAAGTTATTTTCAGAGATCCAGAAACATATGGAAATGTATCGTATCCAAGCCACTTACAAAAGCAAGGTATCCACAAAATGTAATAAAAAAATAAATGTATATAACTCAACTTTCAATAAAGCTAAAGATTTAAAGTTTTAATAAGCCAAATTTCATTAAAATAACAAAGTTATTTTAAAGTTATTTTCAGAGATCCAGAAACATATGGAAATACATTTTCTTAAAGTCATATCTCCTTTTAAGCAAATATTTTTCAGGAAAATTCGCTAAAATATACGTGAGGAAATATGAATTACATGGAGAATTTTGGAACACGCTGTATATAACCAATACCTATAAAATTAAGCAATAATCCATTTGCATAAGCAAATTACCAAGTATACATTAATAAACGCATATAATTATTAGGAAAATATATTCTCGTATTTCACAAAAAATAAATTTAAGTGGGTTATATTTATGTTTAAATAACTTTTTACAGTTATAACGTTTCACTTGCCAAACGACCAGCAACATCTCCATCGGGTTTTGAAGAAATTAACGATGAATGTTTGTAAAAGAGGTGAGGCCTGTCTCATACATTATTATGTGAACTTAACAGGATTGTGCCAAGGCTTTTGAAACACAGGTTGTATTTATCTGTTGTTTATTAGCCTAAATATACACACAAGTATGTTGCCTTTAACGTAAGAAATGCATCGTATCTTCTATTTAGTACACTTCTCTTCAAAAGTAATGAATACTGATATTTTCAGTCACAATGATCTTTTTTATTTTATTTCAACAACACACCACGAGGGCTTACAGCCTAAATAGTATCGTACCGTGGGTGTCGACAAGGAGGAAAGAGGCAACTTGTTAATTCTGGACTTAAAGGTTTGGAGGTTTGGGGGAGAAGGAAAAACATGTGCCGGCAAGGATTTCCACAACTTGGAAGTCCTTGGGATAAAAGAGCGGGCATAACAAGTTGTTCTATGTCTGGTGACCTGGACAGTAAAAGGGTGCATTCGCTCTGTTCCCCTGGTAGATCTGTTGGGAGCAGTAGGTGGAGGAACTATGGAAGAAAGCTCCTCTGAGCAGTGCCCGTGCAGATATATATATATATATATATATATATATATATATATATATATATATATATATATATATATATATATATATATATATATATATATATATATATATATATATATATATATATATAAGAGAGAAAGAGTAAGAGAGAGAGATAGAGAGAGATAGAGAGAGAGAGAGAGAGAGAGGGAGAGAGAGAGAGAGAGGGAGAGAGAGAGAGAGAGAGAGAGAGAGAGAGAGAGAGAGAGAGAGAGAGAGAGAGAGAGAGAGAGAGAGAGAGAGAGAGAGAGAGAGAGAGAGAGAGAGAGAGAGAGAGAGAGAGAGAGAGAGAGAGAGAGAGAGAGAGAGAGAGAGAGAGAGAGAGAGAGAGAGAGAGAGAGAGAGAGAGAGAGAGAGAGAGAGAGAGAGAGAGAGAGGTCACCAACGGCACGTCGGTGAGCAAGGGATGGCAGCCTTTGGGTGAGGGTGGGATAACAATTGAGACGTATAGCTCTCTTCTGAATCGAGTCCAGGATAGCGAGTGTAGAAGCGTCAGCAGCACCCCAAATGTGGGAGCAGTATTCGAGGTTTGGTCTTATTTGTGAAGTATATAAGGTATAGAGATTAGCTGGTGAAAAGTATTTGCGAGCCCGGAAGAGGTAACCTAATTTCTTAGCAGCCTCTTCTGCAATTGATGTGACATGTTGGTGCCAATTGAGATTTCGATCCACAGAAATGCCAACAAGTGAAAAGGACTCATTACTTTGAATAACTTGGCTGTTTATTGTGATGGGTCTAGGGCTGGTATATCTCTTATGTGAAAGAAAGCAAGACTGTGATTTGGTGGGGTTAAATTGTACAAGATTTCTACTTTCCCAGTCTAATATGTTTTGGAGATCCACGGAGATAGAACCATCCATGACTCTGCGATCCTCATCTAATTGAGCTAAAGAGACAGGCTTAGAATATTGTATATTTGAGTGGAGGGTGCTGTCGTCCGCGTAACTGTGAACTGGGTTGGATGTGCTAGAGAGGAGGTCATTGATGTGGAGAAGAAACAAAGTAGGGGCTAAAGCTGAACCTTGAGGAACGCCTGCATTAATTGGATAAAGTTTAGAGGAATGGCCACCCACGACAACAGAAATGCTCCGGTTGGAGAGGAGATTTGCTGTCCACGTGCAGAGGTTTGCTGGTAGGCCATAGGCCGGTAGTTTATTAGGCAGCGCTGCGTGCCAAACCCGGTCGCATGCTTTGGATATGTCTAGAGCGACAATCTAGGATTCACCGTATAGTTCCTTAGACTTGTTCCAAGAATGGATGACAAGGGAAAGGAGGTCGGCAGTTGATCTGCGCTGACGGAATCCATACTGCCTGTCGTGGATTAGAATGTGTTTTTTAAGAAATTTTAGTAATTCGGTGTTTATTTACTTTTTCATCACTTTAGAGGCGACTCAAAGGAGAGAAATAGGCCTGTAGTTGCTAGGAATCGCTTCGGATCCTTTCTTAGGGGACGGGTTGTACTCGAGCAGTTTTCCAGTTACTAGGTAATATGCCTCTATTGTAAGATGTCTGAAACAGATGAGTCAGAACAGGAGCAAGTTCGGGTGTGCATTTATTGAGAACAGTTGCTGGAATCTCGTCTAGGCCATAGGCTTTCCTGGTATTAAGAGAAGAGAGCATCTTTCATACCTTTCTAGTTTTGAAAATGATATCCGTCATTTTATGCGCGACATTGGGGACTGTTGATGGTTGAACATTTGGAGGTGGGTTGAGAGTAGAATTGCCGGCGAACAACGAGGCAAAAAGTTCAGCATTGTCCAGGGCGGTAGAAACAATTTTATCCCCTGAGACAAGACGTGGGAACGTTCTCTTGCAAAAATTATTCCCAATAGATTTAGCAAGAGTCCAGAAGGGTTTGCTGCCGCTGGAGCTTAAGAGGACTTTGTTTTTGATGTGGTTATTAAACGAGTTTTTTGCCTCAGAAAGAATGCAGACATAGCGGTTTCTTGCGTCGTTAAATGCTTGACGGTTTTCCTGACTGGGATTGTGTACAAGCTTTTTGTGAGCTTTGACCTTTTGAAGTCTGGTCTTGTCACAGGATTTAGAGAACCAGGGCTTTTGAGTGGCTGCAGAAGTTTTCTGTGTACGTGGAATAAATAATTCCATGCCAGCTTGGATAATTTCGGTGAAGTTTTGTGAGATATCAGAGAGGTCAGGATGAAAGAAGCAGACAGACGCCCATGGAAATGAGGAAAAGTAATCTCGCATTTCGTCCCAGTTCGCGGAGTTGTAGTGCCAAACGATACGTGGGTGTGATGACTGTGTGACCTCGGGTTGCATTGCGCAGGAAGCAGTGACCATGCCGTGGTTTGAGCGACCCAGAGGACGATGACTGATATCTTATAGCAGTCAGGATTTGTAGTAAGAAGGAGATCCAAGGGATTTGAGCTGTGTGTTGGGATGCGAGGAAAGTAAGTAGGTTGCTGAAGCATATTGGCTAAAGAATTGCTGACTGCAAAGGCCTCCGCTGCTCTTCCTTGTGGATCGGTTTTTGAAGATCCTAGCCATTCCTTATTATGGACATTGAAGTCACCAAGAATAGTGACCTCAGAGGAAGGATAGTCAGAAATCAGATGGTCGGTTTTTTCAGAAAGGTAGTCAAAGAGCTGGACAAAGTTGTTGTCAGAAGGTGACCGGTAAATGCAACAGATGAATATAGTTGCAGCCCTGAGAGAGAGTTTTATTCATAGTATGTTTTTTCTTTCAGCTTCTAAATAGGCGAGTCTGGTGCAGGGTAGATTGCTGCGGACGTACGCGCACACGCCTCCATGCAATCTAAAGGAAGTAAGGAGCTCATACCCCGGGAAATTAAGGTGATTAGTGGCTGTTTTGGCACTGATTTGAGTTTCGGTGAGGAAGAGGAGTTGGGGGCTATTAGCCTAGGGGAAATGGTGGACGGAGTTCAGGTTAGAATTTAGGCCACATAAATTCGAGAAGGATATGTTAAATCTTGATGCTGGCGCCCCTTGTACACCCCTCTCCCGGAGATCCGAATGGAGGGGTATTTTACCTCCGGAATATTTTGTACAAGGAGGATCCATCATCATTTTTGCTTATAAGGGAAACCGACTCATACACCAGACTCTACAACAAATATTAAATTGTGTATTTGCTGAAGATAAAACGATTTTAAGAACTGGAGACCAATTACTATTTGCTCGTTAATCAGAAAAATCATTGAGAGAGCCTTTCAAAAACAAATATCTTCAAGTTTGTCCTTCTCGCTTTGTGGTGTCACTGTCGCTATATTTTGGGGTTTGCGATAAATTCCACCATAAGTACACTACCGTTGATATGATAAGTATTCGTCACAACTGGTCCATTTGTCTGGTAACAAGATTGCGACTCCATTCCATCCAGTCTTCTCTTGTTAAACAAACGACAACCAAAGACGATTCATGAAAATACCCAGTTGCTATATTAATATATTGTTCTAGAAAATATCCTCGTTCAGGCCAAATTATTCAAAAAGAATGCTTGGCTTATGTTGGTGAATTTTCTATAGAATGAATCAATACTAAGGAGATCGCAACAGAAATCTCCGGAACTAACAAAAGTCTGGACGCAGCAAGTGCGTTACAGAAGTGAATTTTTAATTTAAAAAAATTAACAGCAAATATGTCTCTGTAATGCAAGCAGGCATCAATATGGTAACCGGTATAACCTATATAGTGTCTCCCAAACTGGATGGGAATGTATTGCTATCTCCGTTATTATTAGAGACAGGGAAACGGTTAAATTAGCAATGTTTTGTAGAATTTCATGCTCGTTCCCAACATGACTTGTATTTTGCCCTGCCACTTTTCGTTTTCGAGTTATTTTGAAAAAACAAAATTTGTCGATTTCTTTTTTCTTCAATATCTAAGTACGCGTTGATCTGACATGTCTAAGACTTGCAGATTATAAAGACACTTTTTACAGATTAACCTTTTTGTGCTAGTCTCAACTTTGAATTGTCAATTGTTTTTAAGCAAAATGTATCAGCGTTTGTTTTTATTATGACAGTCATATTGGATTTTTGCTAATGTGATAACCTGTAAAAACAGCTTTCCAATTATGTACAAACATGCTTGAGAAATCTTGTAATTGCACTGACAATTTGGAGAAAAACCGTTTTGAAGATAGTAGTCTATGAAATCCAATACTAGAAGACAAATGACAACAAAAAGGTGTTCAAAAAGCAGTAGGCCATGGAGTCTAACAATAGACTTCTACTTTTAACATGATTTTCCGTAATGATTCACGATCAAAAAAATAGGAACTTTGAGCACACCAATGAATCGCCGCATTATTACAAATGATATTTTACATTACAACATTATCCTAAAAAAATGGTTATAATTTAATTGAATAGGTAAACCTAGTAAATAACTAAATTTACTAACAGAACTCAATAAAAAGGAGATTAATGATTTACGAAGACGCCTTTGAAAATTGTTTGATTTTTAAACATAAGTCAACTGAAAAACAAGAGAATAAAGGGTGCTATGGATATAACACTATCAAAGACGACAACCAAACACCAAAATATTTCGCAGGATAGTGACCAATCAATTAAACGACGGTAGCTTCCACCCAAAGAAACTACCAATGCCTAGAAATGAAGAAAGTAATAATACCGTCTTACAGGTTTCAAACGAAAATCCTCCGCGATCTGTTCGGTTTTATGGTAAACAAATTGACGTTCCAAAAAGTACGGCACACCGTGTATTAAAACAAAGTCATTACCATCCATACAAACCTGCAATCGTACAAGGCTTAAATGTTGACGATTACCCTAATCGACTTCAATTCTGCAGATGGTATCAAGGACAATGTCAGCAAGATGAAAATTTTCATTTGAAAATAATATGGACTGATAAATCCAGATTTACAAATTGTGGTGTGTATAATCGCCATAATAGGCATTATTGAGCACATGAAGATCCCCATCTAAAGGAAGAAAGACGATTGCAAGATAGATTTGGTATTAATGATTGGTGCGGCTTATTAGGTAAAATCTGTTATTTTTATTTGTAGATTAGACAGTTAATTTTTAAAAAATTCAGGTAACTTCATTGTTGGTCCGTTCTTTTTTGAAAATAATTTAACTGGGGAAAGGTATCCTAATCTATTGAGAAATGATATCTCACCAACAATTAAAAGAGTTCATGATAATTTTGACGAGATTTGGTACCAACAAGACGGCTGTCCAATGCTAAGATCGTCAAAGAATGTTTGTACCAAAATTGTAATAATCGTGTCATTTGTAACAATGGTGTGTTCGAAGTCCTGATATAACACCCATGGATATTTATTTTTGGGGTACTCTGAAGAATTATGTATTTAAATTTGATCCGCCACAAAATATCAATGAATTATGAAACAGAATCACGGAAGCTATAAATCATATTAACCAAAACACCCTCACCAGAGTTTGCAGGCATGTTTCAAAAATGTGTATAAAGTGCATTGAACGAAACGGTGGCCATATTGAACAATTTTCTATTTAGTGTATTTTTAAGTGTCTATTTTATGACTTGTTGAGTTTCGTTTCTAATTGTGTTGTTTTGTGGAGTTTAAGTTTCTATTTGTTATTGTCGGGTTTCGTTATTAAACTGTTTCACATAATATTACCTAGCATTATTACCTAATTAAGTATTGTAAATTAAATCACAATATTTTTTTGTCGTGAATCATTACGGAAAATCATGTTAAAAGTAGAAGTCTATTGTTAGACTCCATGGCCTACTGCTTTTTGAACACTTTTTTTGTCATTTGTTTTCTGGTATTGGACCATAGCCAACTATGTTTTTCTCAAAGTTGTCAGTGCAATTACAAGATTTCTCAAGCATGTTGTACATCATTGAAAAACTCTTTTCACAGGCTATCACATGAACAAAAAATCAAATATGGCTGCCATAATTAACACAAACGTTGATACCTGTAGCTCAAAAACAAATGGCAATCCAAAGTTGAGAATAGCACAAAAAGATTACTCTGTAAAAAGTGTCCTGATAATGCGCAAATCTTAGACATGTCAGATCAACGCTTACTTAGATATTGAAGAAAAAAGAAATTGAGATTTTTTTTAATAACTCTAAAACGAAAAGAGGTAGGGCAAAATACAAGTCATATTTGGAACGAACATGAAATTCTACAAAACATAGTTAATTTAACCGTCTCCCTATCTCTAATAATAACGGAGATACCAATACATTCCCATCCAGTTTGGGGACACACTGTATAGCAAATTTAAGATGGGGCCCAGTACGCTGCCTTGAGGGACTCCAGATTTGATGGAATGAATATCAGACAGTTCTTCAATATACTTTATTTGGAAAGAGCGGTTGATTAGGTAAGATTTAAGTATTAGAAAATAATGGCGTGACGACAGTTTTTTAATTTTGTAGAGCAGTCCTTCATGCTAAACGTTTTCGAACGCTTACTTAATATCTAGAAATATTCCTCAGTTCAAAAATAGAGGCCAATTCTTCTGACGCCAAGATGTATTCGTTCCCTGAGCAATTATCACTTTCGAAATTATCTTTCTAGACATGAGAACCTATATTGGTCACTAATCATTTCAAATCAAAACCCTGGTTCAATGAAGCTTGCCAGAAAAAAAATTGAATTGCTTGTAAACGTCAAAGATAAGCTAAGGAAGTATCACGCTTTTGTTGGCGAGTGTACAATTACCTTGTTATTGGTAATACTAGAACGCCCACGTCCAAGAAGTGAACAATATGAATACTGTAAATAGATATCTTATTGTCATATTGCCGACTGGTTGCACAAATTAAAAGATTAAAATAGGTGTGACAGCGACAAGGTACTGCTTGAAAAATAATACGCCGTGTCAAGAACTATTACTGTGAAATATGTGGTTCGTGAGACAATTAAATAATACGCAAAACTGAGGTCGCCTGTTTATAAAAACTTCATTTGATATTTATTTTTCATTTTCAGCGAATTTTTTTTTAATGTTCGGGACGCAGCAAGTGCATTATAGTAGTGAATTTTGATAAGAATTGTACACTATTAGTAAGGTATATTATTAAAACTAATTCTTTAAATTTAAAAGGACCTGGGAGACCGGTTTTAGAGGTCCCATTTAGCGATTATTTGAATAAGTTTCTATTTTCTATGGAGCTAGAAAATTATAGTTTGGTAGAGATATATGTAAGTACTGCAAGTCTCTTTAAACAAATTGTCTTCCAAATTTCATTAAAGTCACAAAAGTTATCCAGAAAAAAATTAATTATTTACAAAGGGAATGTACCTGTGAAATCATAAATGTCGCAGATATTTTTCCTTTTAATTGCTTAGATGGTTCTGTTTTAGTCAACCCAATCGAATTACTTTTTGCAAACAAAACAACAAAAAATGTTTTTTAAAACCAACTTGTAGTTATCCGCGAAGCTCATTATGTTATTCTTCTGTAATTTACTACCCAGGCTGAGTTTACATAGGTGTTACTATGGTTCAAGATTGAAGATTCGAGCTTAATAGGAAATTGATTTCTCGGATTTCAAATATTTTTATAGAAACTCTTCGCCTAATGTGTTTGCTGTATCCACACCTTTTTCAACACTTAGTTTTTAGTCCACTCATCGAAACACTTTCAGCAAACAAAATAACAAAAATGGTTTTCTGAAACAAATTTATCGTTGCCTGTGAAGCTCATTGTGTTATTTTTTAAATTTAGTAACCACGCTGCTTTTATATAGGTTTTAGTATGTATCAAAATTGAAGATTCTAGTTTAATGGGAAATTGAATTATCACCATTTGGAACATTTTTACGAAAATTCGCTACCATAACGCATTTGCTGCATCTAAACCTTTTTAACATTTATTTGCTGTTGCTCTATCCATACTCTTTGAAAATGAAACAAATAAATATAAACAATAAAAAAAATTGAAATTATAATTTTAATAATTTACACTGAACATATATTTATAGTTATAGATTAAACTACTGCATGATATTATGTAGTTTCATTTACCTGAAATTTTCCATGAAGAGTAAATAATAATGAAAATTCACTAAAAACTAAAACCAAACAATAAGTACCTTATTCTCAGATTCTAAGGTATTAGCTGAGTCTTATTATTTCTTTATGACGTATGTAAACAAAGAAGAAGAAGAAGACCTCTCATTCGACTCCTCTCACTGATAGTTTGCAAAATAACAAATGACACTAGCAAATAGCTAACTGGCGTTGTCAGATTTAACTAAGAAAGGGCGATGGGTTTTAAATACCTTGAAGAATAGGAAGCTTAATATTTATACATAATAAAACGTAGTTCTCGATTGCCTTTAAACAAATTGAATCACTTTCATTAAAATTTTTATTTATTACTATATATTTTTCTGATAGCTTAAAATTCAGATGACACATATATATATATATATGTATATGTGTATATATATATATATATATATATATATATATATATATAGAATATGTATATATATATATATATATATATATATATATATATATATATATATATATATATATATATATATATATGAGACATGCTTGGTTCTCGGGTTAAACCGCGTCCAGAATTTATGGAAACTCGACGTTTCGGCTCCTGTTTTGGAGCCATTTTCAAAAGGTAAAGGAAATATGTAAGGACACTCTAAGGCCTCAATCTGCCAACTCCTTAGAGTAATGGACAAAGGTGGGTAAAGGAAATATGTAAGGACACTCTAAGGCCTCAATCTGCCTACTCCTTAGAGTGGTGGACAAAGGTGGGTAAAGGAAATATGTAAGGACACTCTAAGGCCTCAATCTGCCTACTCCTCAGAGTGGGGGACAAAGGTGGGTAAAGGAAATATGTAAGGACACTCTAAGGCCTCAATCTGCCTACTCCTTAAGAGTGGTGGGTAAAGGAAATATGTAAGGACACTCAGAGAGATCTCTCTGAGGCCTAGGGTTGAACACACTGAGACCTCACAGACGATCTCCGGCGAGATTTGGGGAGTAGGCAGATTGAGGCCCCGTAATCCAGCTACAACAACCCAACCTACCTTTATCCACTGCTCTAAGGAGTAGGCAGATTGAGGCCTTAGAGTGTCCTTACATATTTCCTTGAGAGATCAGAGAGATCAGATCAGAGAGATCAGATCAGAGAGATCAGATCAGAGAGATCTCTCTGAGGCGTAGGGTTGAACACACTGAGACCTCACAGACGATCTCCGGCGAGATTTGGGGAGTAGGCAGATTGAGGCCCCGTAATCGAGCTACAACAACCCAACCTACCTTTATCCACCGCTCTAAGGAGTAGGCAGATTGAGGCCTTAGAGTGCCCTTACATATTTCCTTGAGAGATCAGAGAGATCAAATCAGAGAGATCTCTCTGAGGCCTAGGGTTGAACACACTGAGACCTCACAGACGATCTCCGGCGAGATTTGGGGAGTAGGCAGATTGAGGCCCCGTAATCGAGCTACAACAACCCAACCTACCTTTATCCACTGCTCTAAGGAGTAGGCAGATTGAGGCCTTAGAGTGTCCTTACATATTTCCTTGAGAAATCAGAGAGATCAGATCAGAGAGATCTCTCTGAGGCGTAGGGTTGAACACACTGAGACCTCACAGACGATCTCCAGCGAGATTTGGGGAGTAGGCAGATTGAGGCCCCGTAATCGAGCTACAACAACCCAACCTACCTTTATCCACCGCTCTAAGGAGTAGGCAGATTGAGGCCTTAGAGTGCCCTTACATATTTCCTTGAGAGATCAGAGAGATCAAATCAGAGAGATCTCTCTGGGGCCTAGGGTTGAACACACTGAGACCTCACAGACGATCTCCGGCGAGATTTGGGGAGTAGGCAGATTGAGGCCCCGTAATCGAGCTACAACAACCCAACCTACCTTTATCCACCGCTCTAAGGAGTAGGCAGATTGAGGCCTTAGAGTATCCTTACATATTTCCTTGAGAGATCAGAGAGATCTCTCTGAGGCCTAGGGTTGAACACACTGAGACCTCACAGACGATCTCCGGCGAGATTTGGGAAGTAGGCAGATTGAGGCACCGTAATCGAGCTACAACAACCCAACCTACCTTAATTCACCGCTCTAAGGAGTAGGCAGATTGAGGCCTTAGAGTGTCCTTACATATTTCCTTTACCCACTCTTGTCCACCACTCTAAGGAGTAGGCAGATTGAGGCCTTAGAGTGTCCTTACATATTTCCTTTACCCACCTTTGTCCATCACTCTAAGGAGTAGGCAGATTGAGGCCTTAGAGTGTCCTTACATATTTCCTTTACCTCTTGAAAATGGCTCCAAAACAGGAGCCGAAACGTCGAGTTTCCATAAATTCTGGACGCGGTTTAACCCGAGAACCAAGCATGTCTCACATTAAAGACCGCGGAAATCTTTCTGTATATATATATATATATATATATATATATATATATATATATATATATATATATATATATATATATATATATATATATATATACATTTTAGCCGAACAAGGCAATGGGTTCCAGAGGACCTAATTCGCGCTCATTTAAAGAAAATTTCCGAATGTCTCAATATCAAAACCTCTGTATTAGTGAATTTTCTTAATGAAAATTCACTAAAAACTGGAAAAAGGTACCTTGGAACGCCCCTCCATCCCCGGCGTCACTACATCCGTTGCAACCTTATTTCAGGTTGTTCAGGAGACCCCCCTCCGCCCCTACCTCGTTGCAAAATCCAGAACTACACGATGTAATCGATATATTTTTCTTCCATTAACTAGACTATTCAGCCGACTGAGTAAAGTGGCAAAAGCACAGGCGTGGATTTTGGGACAGCTTGTATAAGCTGTTTGTTAAACTTTGTCGAAAGGCGTGCATACACATGATGTCTCAAAACATTAAAACACTTGTGTTTGCATTAACGTATTCATTTGTTAGCGTATGTAAAAGATAAGCACTAATTTGTTGCTCAACTTGTTTAATGGTAATTCGACTGCTTAACTCGAGGAAGTGAACGTTTTGTTAAAATGAATAGAACAGGTGTGGAAATATTATTGTGTATTGATGATGTTCGGTGAAATCATGCTAAAAGCTTAAATATTTTAGTAATTAGTCAACAATGGAAAACAGAAGTACCGACGCAGCAGCAAATGCGTTGTGGTCATCATCATCATTTATTTATTTATTCAAATGGGCAAAGAATTTCCTTTTGCGTGACTAAAAATAACACAATATAAGCATAATACTAATACCGGCACAATAAATTATACAAATAATTGATACTTCAGCATCAATGAAATTATGGTAGTGAATTTTCATAAAAATGTTTGTATTGCAAATATGTGTGTTTTCTTTTTAAGAAAGCAGGCATAAATTTTGGTTACCAGTATAACCTATATAGTAAAAACAATGTGCCATGTTTCATAAAAATAACTTTATTGTGTGAAAATGTACAAAAATGTCCAAAAGTAAACTTAAAGTGTTCCCGGAAAAACTCGTTCCTTGGTCAACCTTATAGGTTAATAGCAAATTGGGGTATTCAACTATCAAGCATTTGATCAAAATTCGCTACCATAACGCACTTGCTGCATCCAGAATTTCTTTTCTTACAAACATGCACGAATGCAATAACATAAGGCGTGTTTGATTAAAAAAAAAAAGAAAAGAAAATTTGTATCACCAACGACTTATGGGCCACCCTGTGATTGTAGAAATATTTTTTTAAGATGTAGCTCAAGACACCCTATAATTAATATATACAAATTTTTTTATATCTTGTATAATAACGGATATATTGAGCTTTATTGATTTTTTACGAAAATTCGACAAAAATGATATACCATTAAACGATAAACTCTATAGCTAACACTACTGAAAGGGTCTATTTGAAATAAATTTTCTGCAAACATTTTAGTAAAATAAAGGACAATGACGGTTGAGACTAAGACTTCAGGGTTTGTAAAACATCCTTCTTGAGACATTTGATTTCCATAGCCCGTATTAGATTCTAGTTATTTGCCTAAATGTTGCCGATTTTGACGTTTTAAATCGCAACTTTGACGTTTTTAGGAAAACCCCAATTTGTTTTTCTTTAAATGCCTATAACTTTTTTGTCTTCTTACCTACATAGCTAAATTTTGGTAGGCAACTTACCTATAAGGATATAAACTCGCCCTTACTTTGTTAATTCCGGAGATATAATTTTTTTTCGAAAGAAAACACAAAGTTATCTGGGAAAACCTAGGCAGAGTTTCCCGGCTAACGAACTTATCCAAGCCATTTGCAAAAGGAATTTATTCACCAAATTTAATCAAAATCGGCCCATTATTTGTTGAGTTATCGGTGTGATATATATATATATATATATATATATATATATATATATATATATATATATATATATATATATATATATATATATATATATATATATATATATATATATAACAATTGAAACTGACCCCGGATATGTGTTCTGGTCTGGGGGTCCTAATTAGCGCACTTTTCAAGAAATTTTTTTAAAAATTCAAAAGTCGGGATCTCCTCGTTAGTGATTTTTTTAAAAGAAAATTCACCAAAAGTCTGGAAGCAGCAAGTGCGTTATGGAAGTGAATTTTCATAAGAATGTTTTAATAGCAAATGCGAGCAGGCATCATTCTGATTACCGGTATAGCCTATGCGGTAGAAACAATGTATTATATTTTATCAAAATTACTTATTCTCGGAAAATGTACAACAATTTTCGGAAAATAAACGTAAATGTTGGTTTCCTAGCTAACAAACCCTACGTTACGCACTTGCTGCACCTAAACTCTTTTCAACACTTATTTACCATTACTGTATCCATACTTTTTGAAAATGAAATAAATATAAAGAATAAAATTTTTTTAATAATTTACACTGTACATCTGATTATATATGCAATTTAAACTGCTTTATGATATTATGTAGTTTCATTTACTTCAAATATTCCACAAACAATAAAAGTCAAGAGTAAAGAAAACCATAAGTACCTATGTACCCTAGGTATTATATTTATATTAGTTTGCGGTAGGTATATTTCTTCTTGGAATTATTTTGTTTCACCTTGGTAATACAATACCTACATGCATTGATTAAGAACCTGAATCTGATGTCCACAACCACTTTCTTATTTGTCTGATTGGATGTTAAAATCATAATATACTACAGTCACAGTCGACGGCCAAAGACATTTGTTAAAGTTATGTTAAAATTAAAGGTTATTATTTACCTACTATTTGTATTAACATTAGAATATAGGTAGTTGTTTTATATTCTGTGGTTCTAAGATATTAGCGGAGTCGATTTCGACGTTATGCGTAAAAGGTAGAACATACACCTTTCTCTCTCTCTCTCTCTCTCTCTCTCTATATATATATATATATATATATATATATATATATATATATATATATATATATATATATATATATATATATATATATATATATATATATATATATATATAGTGTTTCCATGGATTGAGTGTGGGTAAGTTATAAGTGACAAAAAATGTTTGAATTAGATTATGATATTCTGGGAATCGCTCCTGCTTTGTCTTAAACTAAGCTGTTGAGGAAATGAACAAAATCAATTAATATACAGGCTGGTTTAGAACTGATTTAATTAAATGTGTTAAGAGTAAACTACCTTCGTTTATAAAGATACCGCAAAAAATTATTGACAAAACTTGTTTAGAATTGAAATTTATGACAGGCTCTCAATTTTCAGCCAGATCAGCCTACTTTGAATTTTCAAGTAAATTATTAACATTTTTTTCCTATCAACATGGAGTTTTTTACCTGTGGTTTTCTGAACGCACGTGCGCAAAGTAAGTAACCACGCAATGTTAAATAATAATTTATTAGTAAAATACAAAACGCTTATTGCTAACAAAAACCAAAACGAACAACGAAAAATAAAGAAATTATGCAAATGTGCTGCCACCAACCGATACACATAACTCAGCCCGTTTAGTAAATGCTTTGTAGGCATTTTGAATATGTTGAATTCGAATACCGTCAATTGCCTCTCTCAACCTCAGCTTCAACCTCAACAAATCAAGATCGTTGTTTAATGGAGCCGCGTAGACTTTCTGTTTGAGATAGCCCCATAAATAAAAGTCCATTAGGATATGATCGGGACTTCTGGGAGGCCAAGGTATTGGCCCATATCGACCAATTCACCGCCCAGGAAATTCGCGATGTAACCATTCTCGAACGATTCCTGTTGCATGTGCTGGGTGGCCGTCATGCTGAAAGTATGATGTTTGTCTATCTTCTAGTGACATGTTATGCAAATGGTCTTGAGGAATATTTTCCAGCATTTGTACTGTACTGGTTCATATTCCGCTCAAAAAAAATTATGGCCCAATTATCCCGGTGTAAGAGACATCACACCACACATTTACTTTTTTATGGCATTGTCTTCTGCAATTAACTCTATAATTTGGATTCTCCATAGACCAATGCCGTGCATTTTGGGAATTTACCACCCCATTGGTGGTGAAAGTGGATTCGTCTGAAAACATAATACTTCTGCCAAAATTGTGATTTTGTAGATATTGCTCGCCGTACCATAAACAAAAATCTAATCGTTTTGACTCGCCATTTTCTTCGAAAGTGTGTATAAGTTTTGGTTTGAAAGGTTTCACCTTGTTGGTATGATAAATTTGTTGCAAATGCGATTTGCTAATATTGCCAATTTCTAATGACCTTCTTCTTAATGATGATTTCGGAAACCGCCTACCAGAATCCATACATAATACAGCTGCAGCATTGTCTTCTGCATTTAGGTCGGATTTTGTCTTCTTAACATTTAAAACACTCCCAGTACGCAACTTTTTTTACACCAGTAGCGGAAACCGAATAATTTGGCCAGCCTTCAAGGAATTTTTTTATTACTCCCTGATAAGAATGCTCTTCACCCAAACCATAGTACTGCACAATAAACACTTTTTGTTCTGTTGTTAACATTTTTAAATACAGAAGCTTGCCGTTCATGACAAATAAAATTGACGTTTCAATTTTCCAAATAAGTAGTATCCCAGGAAACGAACGACAAGGCAGAGCTCAAGTAGCCATGCAACTCGTCAATTATTGCTTCGAATGTCCAATTGTGCGTTTACTTAACTTTTTTTATTGGTTGAGATGAAAGCAAACCTACCCCAAGTTTAACTATGGTAAAGACTTTTTTTAATACAGTTTCAAGTATTTTTTAAAGTATACCTAATCACAGAAGCCGTCGAACGTCATGTAAATAAAGTCGCAGCTAAAATAATTCATAGTAGGCTGATCTGTTTGAAAATTGAGAGCCTATCATAAATTTTAATTCTAAACAATTTTTGTTAATAACTTTTTGCGGTATCTTCATAAACGAAGGTAGTTTACTCTTAATACATTTCATTACATCAGTTATAAACCACCCTGTATATTAATTGATTTTGTTCATTTTCTCAACATCTCAGTTTAACACAAAGCAGGAGCGATTGCCAAAATATCATAATAGTCCGGTCAATCTAGACCAAAAAATGAGAGTGAAGGTACATAAAGTCCCAACAAGCTAAAAATCAGTAAAATTGTTCAAAACATAATTATAAATATAATTTAAAAGTTCCCCATCATTCCCGTGTATGGAAATTTTTTTATTCAAGGTCAAAGGTCAAAAAAATTAGTTTTTCGCGATTTTCAGCAAAACGGTGAGTTTTATCATAAAAGTACTTTTGACAAAAAATTGTAGATCATAAAATTATCTATAAAAAATGTATCAATAATTTTTTTCCTACGAGCCACCGTTTCTGAGATAAAACGATTCAAAAAGTTGTAAAAGTTGTTATCGTCATAATATGCATGAGTACGCCACGTATATACATCTCTAGAGTTGTTATATATGTTGAAATATTTTTCTATTGGTCATTGTAACTTATACTTAAAATATAAAATATACATGATAATTGCACGAGAAATATCAAAGCTGCAGAACAACGTCGTCGAACTTTAGCAACATCTTCATCTTCTGATATTTTATTTGATGAACTTATGACAGTTCCAACCAGTCAACAGAAATTTCTTACAAATACTCACAACAAGTCTCGGTTCATTTCAATGTTGAAAAAAAAAGTTTACTGCTGAAAATATATTGGTAAAACGAGCTAATAATGATGCCGATGTATTGATTATTGAAACAGCCATAGAGCAATTCAATTTGACAAATACAACTATTGTTGTTGGTGAAGATGTAGACTTACTCGTATTACTCACTGCTTGAACGCCAACTGAAAAAACTATTTTCTTCTTAAAACCAGGAAAAGCTCAACATCAATCGGATATATATTCATCAAAAAGTTTATCTACTTTTGTAAAGTGTCAAAATCATGTACTATTTTTACACGCAATAACTGGCTGTGATACGACATCTGCATTTTACAGGAGGGGTAAAACAGCAGTTTTCAAATTGTTTGAAAAACAAGATTTAGTTCAATGTGCTGAAGTTTTAAAAAAGAGTAATTCAACTCAACAAGAAGTTATCACCAACGGCATCCGCTTTCTTCTTTCTATGTCCGGAGCTCCTAAAAAACTACCTGTTTAGATGAGCATCGATATGCATGTTTCGTTAAAATTAAAAACAAGTTCAATTAGCTTGTCTTCCTCCAACCTCAGTTGCTGCTCATCAACATCTTTTTCGGGTATATTACCAAGTTCAAGTGTGGCTTGGTTATCAGCTAGACCCTACAGACTGGGGTTGGAAGTTGGTCAACAATATATTAGAGCCAGTTCAAACTTTACTCCCACCTGCGCCGGAAAAACTGCTGAACACAATTTTTTGCAACTACAAAAAGGGATGTAGTGCTAAATGTGGTTGCAAAAAAGTCGGACTGTTTTGTTCTCTGGCATGCACAAATTGTCAAGGCCGGTCGTGCTCTAATGTTGAATCACCAACAGTGGAGGATTCGTTTGATTCCAACGAAGTGTCATGCGATACATCGCTATTGACGCAATTTACTTACATCCAAAATGAAGATGAAGAAGAAGCAGGAGGAGAAGAAGAAGGCAAAGAAGAAGAAGATCAAGAAGAAGAACAATAATTTGAAAGTTACTAATCAGGCGAATGAACTTCACCACTTTTTTTTAATTTACATCGCTTTTATCTTTTCCAATCTTTGAAAATTTCCGTTATTTTGCAATAGTTTCAAATTAAACAGGATCACAACTGACCCGTGGAGTAGGCCTACTGGGGAAACCACGTTAAAAAAAAGTGCTAAGTACACTACCTCATAGGTGGCGTGGAAACGTGTGCATATTATGACGATAACAACTTTTACAACTTTTTGAATCGCTTTATCTCAGAAACCGTGGCTCGTAGGAAAAAAAGTATTGATACATTTTTTATAGATAATTTTATGATCTACAATTTTTGTCTGAGCTACTTTTATGATAAAACTTACCGTTTTGCTGAAAATCGTAAAAAACTCATTTTTTTGACCTTTGACCTTGAATAAAAAAATTTCCATACACGGGAATGATGGGGAACTTTTAAATTATATTTATAATTATATTTTGAACAATTTTACTGATTTTCAGCTTGTTGGGATTTTATGCACCTTCGAATGTCTAAATTGACCGGACTATAATCTAATTCGATTTTTTTTGTCACTTATACCTTACCCACACTCAATCCGTGGCCACACTGTATATATATATATATATATATATATATATATATATATATATATATATATATATATATATATATATATATATATATATATATATATATATATATAATTTTAACTAACAACGGATTTGGGTTCTAGAGGCCTTAATTCGCGCTCACTTAAGGAATATTTCAAAAAGTCGCACCATCGATACCTCTCGATTAGTGAATTTTCTGTTACTGAAAATTCACTAAAAGGGCCTCCTACGATCGTTTTCATATTTTTTTTAATGATAATTCACTAGAAGTCAATACCATCAGGGTTGATAAAAAATAACGAATGAACTACTTACACCACTTAGTGATTTTATGTGTGTGCAAAAAAACAGCTGTAATATTTTTTCTCCAACTAATTACAGTAAATTACGGTATCGTAAGACAGTTTCGTTGATGCTAATTCCTATAATTCAACAGCCATTTCAAAAGCATTGCCAACTAAGTCTGATTTTCAAGTAGGCGATTAAATTATAAGTGTGCGTACAAGTGAGGATAGATATCCGCATGCTAAAGCAAACAACACAGCTCAAAGATTACGACAGTTGAATACTGATCGATTTTAACACGTGATAATTTAATCCCGACTTGAACCATTGTTTGCCTTTCCTACATGCTAAACAGCGACTTATTGGTCGAGGAAGTGCCAGATATAGATATACTACTATTTCACAAAGTGGAGTTTGGAACCTACGGTGAACATTGATGATTACACTATGAAGAAACTCAATCTTCCACAACATGGTTTTACATAATTCTATAAAAGAGTACCGGACCTAAAATACTTTTCAAATAGGCCACAACAACAATAATTACAAATGAAGGCAAAAATGTCACATCTTGAAATTTGTATACGGGGTGAGTCACTCTGTAGTAGCAGGAATGTGGTGGTGGTGGTGTGTAGTCGTTGGCGCTCATTGGAGGACATTTTTTCCAAATACAAACGTCGCGATTTCCTTATGTTAGTAAATTTTCTTTTAAAAATCCGATACCAAAATGACTATGAAAACAAAAGAAAAGGCACAAAGATAAAATATTATGTTTAGTGAAAATTCACTAAAATCCTAACGTAACGTTCAATTACTTCATTAATTTTGCAGTAACTTTTTTTGGAACGTGAAAACTGAAGTTTAATATTCAGTATGAACGTATGAACGCATTCATATACATCTGCTCGACCATAGAGTAATATGTGTTTTACACTGACATATTAACAAACAAAAAATGTACTATCAGAACATTTCTTATCGGAATGAGAGAATTGCGGTTTATTATTTCAGTTTATCGGTCGGTTTGATACTTGATAGTACTACCGTAAATTAATTTCACAATGGTGTATTCTGTATAAGAAAGAGTTAAAATAATTACTCTTTTTTTCACAAACGATGACTGTGCCAACCGTACCGCAAATTTGTTTAATGAACAACATCCGAACAGACATGTTAACAGAAAATACATTTTGGAGTTAGTTGCAAAGTTTCGACAAAGTGGTTCAGTAGCCAACAAAAAACGGGATCCCGAACGTGAATTTCCGGTTAGAAATGAGACTACTGAGATTGAAGGTTTAGGACAAAGTGCTGCAGACCCAACTTTGAGCACGAGTAAATTGGCCACTGTTGCAAACATCAAAAGAAGAACTATTCAGCGAATATTGAAGCATCATAAATGTTACCCGTATAAAATTCATCTTGTACAACTGAATGAAGATGATTTTGATCGGCGGCTAGAGTTTTGTGAAGTTATGACTACACGAATAGCCGATAACGGGAACTTGCTGTTCAATATATGTTTTTTAGACGATTGCACGTTTTTATTAAACTCTACAGTCAATCGTCATATTTGTCGTTATTGGGCAGATAATAATCCAAAAAATCTTCACGAAGTCCACACACAAACTCCACAGAAACTGAATGTCTGGACTGGCATTTTTGGAGACCGTTTAATCGGACCAATTTTTCTTGATGGCAATTTGAGTGGCGAAATGTATTTGGAGTTACGAGAAGATATAGTTTACCCTCTACTAATTGACATCGTTGAAAATGATGATCGCTATCAAGAAAATCAATTAGTGTCTCAACAGGCTGGAGCTCCTCAGTATTTTTCACAAAGTGTTAGGGAGTTTTTGAACAGAGAGTTTCCAGAGCAATGGATTTGGCGTAGAGGTGCTATTGAGTGGCCCCCTAGGTCACCGGATTTAATTCCTTTATACTTCTTGCTATGGGGCCATTTAAAGAGTAGAATTTTCGCAACAGAACCGGAGTCTCTGAAAGAAATACGACGACGCATTGTTGAAGAATGCCGTCTAATAACTCCACAAATGCTCCAGAATGTCAGAGCTCGTTTTGAACAAAATTTGTACTTTTGTATGGAAGCTAGTGGTCAACAATTTGAACACTGGCTTAACTGAATAAACATTTTTGAACGTTTGGTTTTGTTTTTTTGTTTTTTTTTTAACGAAAAATTGACTAATTAGTGCATTTCTTATCACAATGAATGAATACGTTCTTGCAACTCCACATGTGAATAATTTTTAAACGACTTGATAAAACTTCCAAAAAAATTTGTGTGCTGAATTCAGAAAAGAAAGAGCTTTCAAATGATGTAACACTCGACCCATGTTCCCTATTTAAAATATAAGGGTTGCTATCACCACCCTTAAGGGGTTGATGTGACAAAGTTGAGTTTTATGTCAAAACATGCCTCCCTCAATATTAAAATTGACATGTTTTAACGTTTCTTAAAAAAAATTATCTGGACGCAAATCGGTCTGTATCGTTTTCAATGCGCCACCCTGTATGAACTGCAACTATGACAAATCTCACACTGCTCGATGCGTGCAATGTGCTTAAAAAGGATACAAAGTTTTTTTATTAATTTATTATAACCCTATAATTATTGAAACTACTGCCAAAGCATCAGAGAAAGGGTCTATTTGAAATTCTTTTGCTGCAAATATTTAAATAAAATGAAGGACAATGACGGTTGAAGCTGAAACTTAAGGCTTTATAGAACACACTTCTCACGACATTTTTTTTACATAGGCCGTATTAGTTTCAGGTTATTTATCTAGAACATGTCAATTTGGGCGTTTCGAATAGCGACTTTTTAAGAAAAAAAACTATTATGCTTATAATTTTTTTCCCTTTTAACGCAGCGATCCAAAATTTGGTGCGTGGTTTGCTTTCTATGATATTAACCCATTAGGACCAAAATTGAAAAAATGACCTTTTTTACAGAAATTGCCTTCAGTAATATTACACCAAATTATAGTTTTCACAAAAAATCGACAACTTTTTTACAATAACTTACTAAACATTTATTATTAATTACCAACATATCACAAAAATCTTACGAAAAATGATTTCTACGGAAACACTCAAAACATTTCTGCGAAAACTTTTCAAATTCAGCCACTATTTGAGAGTAGCTGTATACGGTAGCTAGATTTTTTCGACGAGTAATACAAACAAGAAGCTCTCTGAATGCGTCATTTCCACCGGGTTCCGCTATCTAGTGGTAAAAACGCCGTATCGAAATTTGTGGTATATGCCAAAAAAGTGAAAAAATTAAAATAACTAAAAAACAATGAACGAATCAATTTTTTTCCTTACAAACATGCATTATAATTCGATGAAAAATACAAAAATGTAATAACAGAAGGGGTGTTCTATCAAAAAAAGAAAGTATGTATCACCAACCACATTGGGCTTTCCTGTGAATGTCAAAATGGGTTTATAAGATGCAGCTCGAGATACCCTATAATTAACGTACATAATTTTTTCTCGCATCTTGTATAATAACGGATATATTGAGCTTTACCGTAGAAATGCGTCACCCTGTGTATGGGTTCATGGGTTTTAGGGGTTCTAGTTCGCGCTCATTTAAAGAAATCTGTTTAAAATTTATAAGTAGGTCATTAACAAACCTTTTCTACGAAAATTTGCTAAAATATAGACTATTAAACCATAAACTCTATAGCTGAAGCTACTGCCAAAGGATCAGAAAGAGGGTCTATCGAAATGGATTTTTCGAAAATATTTTAGTAAAATAAAGGACAATGATGGTTGAAGCTGAAGCTGCTTTGTAAAACACATATTACGACATTCCTTCTAAATAATCCGTATTTGTTTCAGATTCGTTGTCTGAAAATTGCAAATTTTAACGTTTCAAATCGCGACTTTAACGTTTTAAGAAGGAAAATTATACAAATTTAAAAATACTTTTCTAATATTTCTCGGCCTTTTTGCGTCAAGAAAACTTAACCGTTGTATGTAATATTGAATTAGTTTTGCTTATTACACCTAATATTTTGTTTTTGTGCTTTCCTCTGATCACCAGTGGCACCAATTTTTTTCTTTAAATGCCTATAACTTCTTCTTCTTTTTTTGACTTAGAGATCTGATTTTGGTATGTAGGGTAAATTTGATAGTAGAAACGTATGTGCCAAATTTGCTTGTGATAACTCTGTTATTTTCGGAGATACAAAAATGTTTCGAAAAAAATAACCAAAAATTTTCCCGAAAAAACTGGTCCGATTTTCCTGGCTAACGATCTTATTTAAGCCATTTACAAAAGAAAGGTACCTAGCAAATCTCATAAAAATCGGTCCATTATTTTTGTGATTATTTATAATATATATATATATATATATATATATATATATATATATATATATATATATATATATATATATATATATATATATATATATATATATATATATATATGGCGCTCTATCCAAAGCATTCGACGAGGTCTGGCGCACAGCGCTGCTTAATAAACTTCCGGCCTATGGCCTACCACCAAAACTCTGTACCTGGACAGCTACTTTCCTCTCCAACCGGAGCATTTCTGTTGTCGTGGATGGCCATTCCTCTAAACTGTATCCAATTAATGCAGGAAGTCCTCAAGGTTCAGCTTTAGCCTCTACGTTGTTTCTTATCCACATCAATGACCTCCTCTCTAGCACATCCAACCCAGTTCACAGTTACGCGAACGACAGCACCCTCCACCCAAATATACAATATGCTAAGCCTGTCTCTTTAGCCCAATTAGAGGAGGATCGCAGACTCATGGAGGGTTCTGTCTCTGTGGATCTCCAAAAAATATTAGACTGGGGAAGTATAAATCTTGTACAATTCAACTCCACCAAATTTCAGTCTTACTTTCTATCTTATAAAAGATACACGAGCCCTAGACCAATCACAATGAACAACCAAGTTATTCAAAGTAATGAGTCCTTTTCACTTGTTGGCATTTTTGTGGATCGAAATCTCAATTCGCACCAACATGTCACATGAATTGCAGAAGCGGCTGCTAAGAAACTAGGTTTCCTCTTCCGGGCTCGCAAATACTTTTCAACAGCTAATCTCTATACCTTATATACTTCACAAATAATGCCAAACCTCGAATACTGCTCCCGGATCTGGGGTGCCGCTGTCGCTTCTACACTCGCTATCCTGGATTCCATTCAGTACAGAGCTATACGTGTCATCGGTGACCCTACCCTGACTCAAAGGCTGCCATCCCTTGCCCACCAACGTGCCGTTGGTGACCTCTCTCTCTCTTTTATGGATATCTGCACGGGCACTGCTCAGAAGAGCTTTTTTCCATAGTTCCTCCAACTGCTGCCCCCAACATATCTACCAGGGGAACAGAGCGAATGCACCCTTTTACTGTCCAGGTCACCAGACATAGAACATCTTGTTATGCCCGCTCTTTTGTCCCGAGGACTTCCAAGTTGTGTAACTCCTTGCCGGCACATGTTTTTCCTTCTCCTCCAGTTTGTCACTGTTCGACTTCACTCAAATTTATAAAAAGGTTTTTTTCATGTTTGTTATTAAATAATTAGTTTAGTAAAACTCACGTTATATCCTTTTTTTTGTTCCCTCAGGGCTCGTCCGCGGCCTTGCCGCCCCGATAGCACCGCACGTTATATCCTTGAGAAGGGAATAATTTTTTTCCGAAAGCTCGGCTTGTTAATAAAGAGTTTTATTTTGCAACTGGCGGCTTTTCCACAATTTTTTGAGTTTATATATATATATATATATATATATATATATATATATATATATATATATATATATATATATATATATATATATATGTATGTATATATATATATATATATATATATATATATATATATATATATATATATATATATATATATATATATATATATATATATTACGAAAAATTCGCTAATAAACAGCAGCTTTTTTTGCATGGCCTACTGCAACATTTTGAATGTGAATTATGAAAATTAGGATTTTTTCGTTGTTTATTAAAATAGACCCATAATATTATATATTTTGAGAAGCTTGTAAGAATGCAAATTAATTTCATGAAAAATATACAGGATGTCCCATTTAAAAAAACCAAACATTCGTCAATATTTCAAAAACAGTATTATTTAGAAAAAAAAATTAAATGTCACTAGATTTTACGTAAAAAGTTCTAAAAGGATTGGTTTTTACCTTTTTGACAAATTGTCACACAGTTCAAATAGAAGGGGTACCTGAAAATGCAATATTTTCAATATCGAGCTGTAGCTCAGAAACTAATAGGGCTATGACAATTTTGTTTGCGGCCTCATTCGTTTCATAAAAAAGTAGCTCAGGTTCGTGAAAACCGGAAGGTTCTATGATTACTAATAACCGTAAGTGAGTGGTGAGCGTGTCGCCACCAAGTTGCGGAACCAAGTACTATGTTGTCACGCCCGCTCCAAATAACACAGAGTGTTAAAAATAGAGATTGTATACAACCAACAAACAATTTAAAAAATTGTTAGCCCTGGCCCATTTTTACCCCAATATAGGGACAAAGTATGTAAGACTAGATGCATTCTCGCAACTATTAGAACCGTATACCGGTTTCGCTCTCATTAGAGCTCTAATGAGAGCGAAACCGGTCTACGGTTCTAATTGTTGCGAGAATGCATCTAGTCTTACTAATAACCGATATATTCAGCAATTGCAACTAAAATGGGACACTATGTACAAGTATACTTTGACTAAACCAAATTTATAACAACAGTTTTAGATCTTTTTGTCAAGTAATAAGTTCTCGATAAAAAAAGTTCGGGACGCAGCAAGTGCGTTATGCTAGTGAATTTTTATTAAATGCTTCAAATTTGAATAACTCAATTTTCTATAAACTTAGAAAGTTTAATATTGGTATATAGTAAGGTCTTCGCTAAGGCAAGATACCCACCGAATTTCATTAAAATAACTTTGTAATTTTCGGAGAAAAACTTTTTTCGAAAAAAAAAACTCAAAATTTAAATAACTCAATTTTGTATAAACTTAGAAAGTTGAATTTTGGTACGTAGTAAGGCTCCTCCAAGGGCAACATATTCCTTGAAGCTTTATTAAAACAGCTTTGTAATTTTTGGAGAAAAGATTTTTTTCGAAAGAAACCTCAAAATTTTCCCAGAAAACCCCGCCTGGATAACGAACTCATACAAGCCATTAATAAAATAAAGGCACTTGCTGAGTTTCATCGAAATCGGTTAATTATTTTTTGAGTTATCGGATGGATATATAAATATATATATATATATATATATATATATATATATATATATATATATATATATATATATATATATATATATATATATATATATATATATATATATATATATATATATATATATATATATATATATATATATATATATATATATATATATATATATATATATATATATAAACATATAAAAATTAAAACTGACCCCGAATATGGGTTCTAGGGGTCCTAGTTCGCGCTCATTTGAAAAAATGTTTGCAAAGTCTCACCATCGATACCTCTGTTAGTGATTTTTTTAAAATAAAAATTCACTAAAAATAAAGTGATAAATCAGCTCTTCTTCTGACAGCAACTACTAGCAACACGATCGTCATGATTAAAACTGGGTACTTATCTGTGAATTGAGTATTCCTGAAGTTACTTATTAGTGCCAATCACAGGTTTGTGCCTTTACGTTATAACACATGCTGTGTTAATTATAGTTTAAGACCACAGAAAAAAGATAGATCAACGTCTGATCTACCCTTATCTTTTGCACACTGCTGATTCCATAAACAAACAGAAGTTTAAGAATACGTACACAAAAAATACTAACAGAACCACATTAAAAAAATAGTAGACAGCAACTTTATATTTTACTTCATCCTCTTCGACTCCAGGAAAACATAGCTCTTTTTCGACTCCACCAAATCACTACACTTTCTCTGTTATATATGCTCCAACTACTATAGACACTTTCAAACAATATTTTCACTTAACCACATTCAGATATTGATTTGTGGACAACACAACCCAAATGACAGAGACTAACGATAATTTCCACAACACAACACTCCTTCAAATAACATTCTGATATTATAAACAATCACTGTTGCACTTTAGAGATCCTCGAGGCTAAGAAAAGACAGGCCGCTAATATCATGTCCGCTGGGCATGCAGGAATACGAACACCTGTAGATGATGTTACGTGAATTATATGCTCGTGACTGCCGTAACGAATGTGTCATAATAAGGCAACGATCAAAGTTAAACTGTCTGCATAATGCCACAGCCAGTGGAACTACTACTGAAGACCAATCGAGAAAATAAACACGTGAAGTGTTGTGGGATTGAGCTGAAAGCTCAAGTGATATTGCTTAGTTTAAGCGTTGATCAACTCGCCCAAGATATACAGATTTATGAAGCTTTTAGCACTAAAAATTACCTCTATTATAATATATATATATATATATATATATATATATATATATATATATATATATATATATATATATATATATATATATATATATATATATTGATATGGTTACTAAAGGGGGCCACATATACATATATACACATACATATACACAAACAACAACTTACCTTTGGTGTATGCAATGTTTTTGCACTGTAAGGCAGGGAGAAACTAAATTTTACAGATATATATGTGTTAAAAGGAGGCAAGGCAGGTGTAAATGTATGACAAGTTTAATTAGATAGTTTAAGGTATTATTGTTTGATGGCTGTTATGTAATTTAAGATTTTATTGTTTGAATTAAGGATATTGTTAGCTTTAAGAATAGTAAGATGTCAAAATTTGAGTGTTAAATTGTAAGAAATGTCATGTCATAACCTATGTTTAAGTCAGCTGTTTTTTTTATTTAGGATAGACGTCAAACTGACACTAAAATTATAGTTAGGTTAATTATTCTCTCATTGACTAACAACAATTCAACTTAGGTATCCCTAGAGATAATGATAATAAGATGATTGTTGTATAAAAATTTGTTATAATCTTGATTTGCAAGCAGGCAGATAACAGTTTTTTGATTAGTTACGCTGGTTACGTATGAAAAATAATAAACAGAGGGGAAAAATTTGATAAAAATATCAGATTGAAAATTTTTGAGATAAAAAGATTGAAATTGTCATTAAATTATTATATGGGACAATTTGGATTAAAATATAAGACGGGGAAATTTTGCTTAAAAGTTTAGATTGATTAAATTTTTGGTATTAGAAAAATAAATAAAAAATCTTTGGAAAAAAGTTTGAAAACAGGTTGAGGAAAAACAGGCGTCACTGGTCACAGACAACGTGGAACTTCAGAGCAGGGCAACTTTGCAGGGGATGGAAAACTAAGTGAGTAATAAGACACCTTATTTATGTGATATATCTGCAACTTCAACACAGTGTGGCAAACATTCAAGCCATCACCTTTGTTTCACTTTCTACCATCAATAATATTGAGATATCTGTAGAGACATCTCTCAGCCGTAACGTCCATTATCACACCATCGCCGAAACCGAAAATCATCTACTGACTACGTGTATAAACTATACATTGAACCGCTAGGCCAAGCAGATGCCAGTAGATGTCGCTCTCGTGTAGTACATAGTTTGAAAAGATCTGTATTTATATATATATATATATATATATATATATATATATATATATATATATATATATATATATATATATATATATATATATATAGGTAATTTTAAAAATTTTAAGCAAGAAATACAGGCCTATAACTTTTAGGGGGGGGAGTATCATAAGAAAGAGCTCTAAATTAAACAAAAAATACATTGAAAATAGTAAGTAGCATTAGAATTTTGTCATTTGTTCTTTAATTGTAATAAATATTCAAGTTTGGTGATCATTTGAAACCTATGCCTTATTTTGTTTTCTTTTATACATATATGAGTATTTGGGAGGAAAGAACTGAAATTAGATAGGGCAGAATATTTCGAAATTACAAAAAAAAACCAAAGGGGACTTGAACCCACTTGCTTACTAAGCTCCCTGAGGTGAGAGGCAGTTCATATATGTGATTGGTTGTTTTCTGTGTGTTAAACAGGTAAAAAAAAAATACATTGAGTACATCCAGGTGTAAGTTACATACACAAATACATATATTTCATAATAACAACATTTACAACACATTTCACTAAACTTTACAGGAAAATAAAAGTTAAAGCTAAGATACCTAAAATATAACTAAAAAAACTAAATATATATATATATATATATATATATATATATATATATATATATATATATATATATATATATATATATCAATTCTATATATTAAATTAAATTTAAAATCCATAGCTTATTACAAAAAAATAACAATTGGCACCAAACGTGCGGGTTTCGAAAGTCAGTGAATAAATAACTTTACTATATCAATTGGCGCCCAAAAACGTGGGACTATAATTTTCCTAGATAGATTAAATTATTACTACGTGGGACTTTAATCTTCCTAAATAACATTCTATATCAATATATATATATATATATATATATATAGGTGGCGCATTGAAAACAAAACAGACCGATTTGCCTCCAGAGAATTTTTTTTAGAAACGCTGAAACACGTCAATTTTAATAATGAGGGAGACATGTTTTGACATAAAACTCAACTTTTTCGCATCAGCCCCTTAAGGGTCCCTATAGGGAACATGGGTCGAGTGTTACATCATTTGAAAGCTCTTTCTTTTCTGAATTCAGCACACTAATTTTTTTCAGAAGTTTTATCAGCTCGTTTAAAAATTATTCACAGTTGAAGATGCAAGAAGGTATTTCATTCATTGTGATAATAAATGTGCTGATAGTCAATGTTTTGTTGGTTTGTAAACAAAGAACTGACTATCAGAACATTTCTTATCGGAATGAGAGAAATTCGGTTTATTATTTCTGTTTATCGGTCGGTTTGATACTCGATAGTACTACCGAAAATTAATTTCACAATGGTTTATTCTGTAGAAGAAAGAGTTGAAATAAGTACTCTTTTTTTCAAAAACGATGACTGTGCCAACCATACCGCAAATTTGTTTCATGAACGACATCCGAACAGACATGTTAACAGAAAATACATCTTGGAGTTAGTTGCAAAGTTTTGACAAAGTGGTTCAGTAGCCAACAAAAAAACGGGATCCTGAACGTGAATTTCCAGTTAGAAATGAGACTACTGAGATTGAAGTTTTAGGACAATTTGCTGCAGACCCAACTTTGAGCACGAGAAAATTGGCCACTGTTTCAGCGAATATTGAAGCATCATAAATTTCACCCGTATAAAATTCATCTTGTACAACAACTGAATGAAGATGATTTTGATCGGCGGCTAGAGTTTTGTGAAGTTATGACTGCTAACGGGAACTTTCTGTTCAATATCTGTTTTTCAAACGACTGTACGTTTTTATTAAACTCTATAGTGAATCGTCATAATTGTCGTTATTGGGCAGATAATAATCCAAGAAATGTTCACGAAGTCCACACTCAAACCCAACAGAAATTGAATGTCTGGAGTGGCATTTTTGGAGACCGTTTAATCGGACCAATTTTTTTTGATGGCAATTTAAGTGGCGAAACGTATTTGGAGTTACTACAAGATATCGTTTACCCTCTACTAATTGACATTGTTGAAAATCATGATCGCTATCTAGAAAATCAATTAGTGTTTCAACAAGATGGAGCTCCTCCGCATTTTTCACAACGTGTTAGGGAGTTTTTCAACAGAGACTTTCCAGAGCAATGGATTGAGCGTACATGTGCTATTGAGTGGCCCCCTAGATCACCGGATTTAACTCCTTTAGACTTCTTTATATAGGACCATTTAAAGAGTAGAATTTTCGCAACAGAACCGGAGTCTGTGGAAGAATTACGACGACGCATTGTTGAAAAATGCCGTCTAATAACTCCACAAATGCTCAAGAATGTCAGAGGTCGTATTGAACAAAATTTGTACTTTTGTATGGAAGCCCGTGGTCAACAATTTGAATACTTACTTAACTGAATAAACATTTTGGAACGTTTGGTTTTGTTTTTTAGTTTTTTTTTCAATGAAAAATTGACTAAATAGTGCATTTCTTATCACAATAAATGAAATACGTTCTTGCAACTCCAACTGTGAATAATTTTTAAACTAGTTGATAAAACTTTCAAAAAAATTTGTGTGCTGAATTCAGAAAAGAAAGAGATATCAAATGATGTAACACTCGACCTATGTTCCCTATTTAAAATATAAGGGTTGTTATCACCACCCTTAAGGGGTTGATGTGACAAAGTTGAGTTTTATGTCAAAACATGTCCCTCTCAATATTAAAATTGACGTGTTTCAGCGTTTCTTAAAAAAAATTCTCTGGACGCAAATCGGTCTGTTTAGTTTTCAATGCGCCAGCCTGTATATATGTGTTGTATAGAGTGTATTGGCTGAAGAAACATCAGATAAGATAAACAGTATGGCCAGTAAAAAATAATCTGTTAATAGTACAAATTGTAAAAGAAAAAAGTCTGGACGCAGGAAGTTCGTTATGGTAGTGAATTTTCATAAAAATGTGCAGTACCAGTTTCATCCATCACTCTTGCTATTCTGGCGAAGATATGCCGACTTGGCTGCACACGGTCTGGATATTTTAATTGGTAT
Organism: Tillus elongatus; assembly: GCA_964006375.1. Taxonomy (NCBI): domain Eukaryota; kingdom Metazoa; phylum Arthropoda; class Insecta; order Coleoptera; family Cleridae; genus Tillus; species Tillus elongatus. The sequence continues at coordinate 13,592,383 of OZ023270.1, read as the reverse complement.
AACTGGGAAACACGGGTCGAATTTCTAAAACTTCGGATGTATGCTTCATACATATCTCTTCTCTCTTCCACAGTAAAGCGAACCATTTTGGAAATACAATTTTAGAACCAATTTAAGACAAGTCTTGAAATAAAATGTTTTTAACACATAAATCAAGTAGAAGATTTCAAACTCATAGTTCAAATAAATCGTAGCAACAAATTTTAAAACAATGACACATACCTACTTGACATTTGCGACCATAATTTATTTATTTGTACAATGTTTGTGAAGAAAAATATGAATTGTGTTATATCATTCGAAGGGTGAATTTTTTTGCCATCTGAAAACTAAAAATCCAATATGGCGGCGATAAAAGAAAGAGTTGCCTATCGCTGCGCAAAAATTAGAGCAAATCCATCAATTCTGATGCCGTCAGTTGGTTGCTCATATCAAATTATGCTCACATAGCAAAACTTAGGAGCCCATTTTTGCTAGCAAGGGATTTATTATAAAATTTTCAGAGTTTTTTTTTTAGTTTCTTTCGGAATATTTCAGGAACGAATCGATCATATTCAAAATTTGTTTTCAGATATTGGATCAGCTAAAATGTACGCAACTTTTTGGTAATTTAACCAACTCTGTATCTCTCATTAGTTGTAACCCTGTATACATGTATACACTGTGTCCCAAACTGGATGGAAATGTATTGCTATGTCCGTTATTATTAGAGATATGGAGACGGTTAAATTAGCAATGTTTTGTTAAATTTCATACTCGTTCCAAATATGACTTGTATTTTGCCCCGCCTCTTTTCGTTTTCGAGTTACTTTAAAAAAAAATATTTGACGATTTATTTTTTCTTCAATATCTTAGTAAGCGTTGATCTGACATGTCTAAGACTTGCACATTATCAGGACACTTTTTACAGAGTAATCTTTTTGTGCTATTTTCAACTTTGGATTGTCATTTGTTTTTGAGCTACAGGTATCAACGTTTGTTTTTATTAGGGCAGCCATATTGCATTTTTTGCTCATGTGATAGCCTGTGAAAAGAGCTTTCCAATGATGTACAACATGCTTGAGAAATCTTGTAATTGCAATGCCAATTTTGAGAAAAACCGTTTTGAGGATAGTAGGCTATGAAATCCAATCACAGAAAACAAATTACAAAAAAAGTGTTCAAAAAGCAGTAGGCCATGGAGTCTAACAATAGACTCCTACTTTTAACATAATTTTCCGTAATAATTCACGTTAAAAAAATAGGAACTTTGAGCACATCAATGAATCGGCCCATTATGACAAATGATATTTTACATTACAACATTACCCTAAAAAATTGTTATAATATAATCAAATAGGTAAAGCTAGTAAATAACTAAATTTACTAACAGAACTCAATAAAAAACAGATTAATGATTTACGAAGACGCCTTTGAAAATTGTTTGATTTTTAAACCTAAGTTAACTGAAAAACAACAGAAGAAAGGTTGCTATGGTTGCTATGGATATAACACTACCGCGACAATTAAGAATACTGTCATTCTTAATTATCTGAACAACTTGAGGTGTATTTAACACGTTGCTTAAAATTTTGTACTAAATAGTTTGTTTCCTGTTTATTTTAAATATTATTCAACAATATGTTCAGTAATGAAGATTATTTTGACATGTTGGAATGTTATATTCGTTCTAATCGAAATACTGCGGCAGCTACAAATTCATATCAAAACAACTACCCAGAAAGACGACAACCAAACACTAAAATATTTCGCAGGATAGTGACCAATCTATTGAACGACGTTAACTTCCAGGCAAAGAAACTATCAATGCCTAGAAATGAAGAAAGAAATAATGCCGTCTTACAGGTTTCAAACGAAAACCCTCCGCAATCTGTTCGGTTTTATGGCGAATAAACTGACGTTCCAAAAAGTACGGTACACCGTGTACTAAACCAAGGTCATCACCATCCATACCAACATACAATCGTACAAGGCTTGTTGACGATTACCCTAAGCGACTTCAATTCTGCAGATGGTATCAAGGTCAATGTCAGCAAGATGAAAATTTTCATTTGAAAATAATATGGACTGATGAATCCAGATTAACAAATTGTGGTGTGTATAATCGTCATAATAGGCATTATTGGGCAAATGAAAATCCCCATCTAAAGGAGAAAAGACGATTGCAAGACAGATTTGGTATTAATGTTTGGTGCGGCTTATTAGGTAAAAAACTGTTATTTTTATTTGTAGATTAGACAATTCATTTTAAAAAAAATCAGGTAACTTCATTGTTGGTCCGTTCTTTTTTGAAAATAATTTTACTGGGGAAAGGTATCTTAATCTATTAAGAAATGACATATTACCACCAATTAGAAGAGTTTATGATAATTTAGACGAGATTTGATACCAACAAGACGGTTGTCCAGCTCACAATGCTAGGATCGTCAAAGAATTTTTGTACCAACATTTTAATATTCGTGTCATTTGTAACAATGGGCCGATTCGTTGGTGTGCTCGAAGTCCTGATATAACACTCACGGATATTTATTTTTGGGGTACTCTGAAGAATGATGTGTATAAATTTGATCCACCACAAAATATCAATGAATTACGAAACAGAATCACGGAAGCTATAAATCATAATAACCAAAACACCCTCATCAGAGTTTGCAGGCATGTTTCAAAATGTGTATAAAGTGCATTGAACAAAACGGTGGCCATATTGAACAATGTTCTATTTAGTGTATTTTTAAGTGTCTATTTTATTATTTGGTAAATTTCGTTTCTAATTATGTTGCTTTGTGGAGTTTGAGTTTCTATTTGTTATTGACGGGTTTCGTTATTAAACTGTTTCACATAATATTACGTAGCATTATTACCTAATTAAGTATTGTAAATTAAATCAAAATATTTTTTATCGTGAATAATTACGGAAAATTATGTTGAAAGTAGAAGTCTAGTGTTAGACTCCATGGCCTACTGCTTTTTGAACACTTTCTTTGTCATTTGTTTTCTGGTATTGGATTTCATAGCCTACTATCCTCAAAACGGTTTTTCTCAAAATTGTCAGTGCAATTACAAGATTTCTCAAGCATGTTGTACATCATTGGAAAGCTCTTTTCACAGGCTATCACATGAGCAAAAAATCCAATATGGCTCCCATAATAAAAACAAACGCTGATACATGTAGCTCAAAAACAAATGACAATCCAAAGTTGAGAATAGCACAAAAAGATTACCCTGTAAAAAGTGTCCTGATAATGTGCAAGTCTTAGACATGTCAGATCAACGCCTACTTAGATATTAAAGAAAAAAGAAATCGACAAATTTTGTTTTTTTCAAAATAACTTGAAAACGAAAAGAGGCAGGGCAAAATACAAGTCATATTTGGAACGAGCATGAAATTCTACAAAACATTGCTAATTTAACTGTCTCCCTAAGCGCCTCCGTGGCCATGCGGGAAAGTCGATTCAGACTTTCCAATACGGACTCGGGGGTCGACGGTTCGAGCCTCACCGGCGGCGGATGATTTTTCAAAAATCACTGTCGTCGTTGAGATCGAGCTCAAGGTGGAGGGTAGGTTAGTTTAGATGAGCAAAAAGGGTCAGCAATGGCCTAATTGCCAGTAAGCATCTTACCTTTACCTTTTTTACCGTCTCCCTATATCTAATAATAACGGAGATAGCAATACATTTCCATCCAGTTTGGGACACACTATATAGGTTATACTGGTAACCAAATTTGATGCCTGCTTTCTTAAAAATAACACACATATTTGCTATTAAAAACATGTTTATGAAAATTCACTACCATAACGCACTTGCTGCGTCCAGGCGTTTTATTAATGTTTATCCAATGTGGGAACAAGAATTTAACAAAACCAACTAGTAAATAATAAAGTGATTAACGTTATATGTGGCGATTTATCTTGGAAATATTTAAGTGGGTTGTCGGCATGGAATACCTGCATATATCTCATTATAATTTTTATATACGTAAATAGTTACGACAACTTGTGTGTTTTGATTAATGCTGTGTAATTTACAATTTAACAATATATCAGCCTGCAATAAAGTTGTCAATATTCTCTGATGGAAATTACGTTAGCAAACAGTGTGTTACTAAAAGTTGACTGAGAAAATTTTTAATCGATAGTGTATTTTTAGAGAAAATAAACTCGGTATAGCCAAATGGAATAAATTCAATATCTGAATTATTGTGCATATTTATAAATAAGTCTGGACGCAGCAAGTGCGTTATGAAAGTGAATTTTCATAAAATTGTTTTTACTGGCAAATGCATGCAGGCATCAGTCTGATTACCGGTATAGCCTATACAGTAGAAACCATGTACTATATTTTATCAAAATTACTTATTGTTTGAAAATGTACAAAGATTTTCCGAAACTAAACTTAAATGTTGGTTTCCTAGCCTACAAACCTGACGTTAATAGCAAATTGAGTTATGAAATTTGGAAGATTTAATGAAAATTCGCTACCAAAACGCACTTACTGTGTCCAGATTTTTTTCTTACAAACATGCATCATATTTCGATTTAAAAAAATGCAAAAATGCATTAACGAATTTGTTCTACGAAAATTAGCTAAAAATTATAGACCGTTAAACCATAAACTTCACTAAACCTACAGCGAAAGCATCAACTTACCTAAACCGACAGCCAAAGCATCAGAGAAAGGGTCTATTTGAAATGAATTTTCTGTAAATATTTTAGTAAAATGAAGGGCAATGACGGTTGAAGCTGAAACTTAAGGGTTCGCAGAACACTCTTCTTGCAACATTTTCTTTTCACGATCCGTATTTGTTTCACGTTCTTTGCATAAACATTGCCAATTTTGACGTTTTAAATTGCGACTTTGACGTTTTGAGTAAAACTTCAATTTTTTTTCTTTAACTGCCCATAACTGTTATGTTCGACCATAAGAGTAATATGTGTTTTACATTGACATGAATATATTACCCGTCACACTGGGAATCAATCCTACTCTCTAATTAGACGAGCGTCTCGCGACAGTAAATACTTGGATGAGTTTTTGTTGTTTTAACGAAATAAAAGACCTCCCTAACGTGATGTTACAAAAAATCCTACCAACTGAGTTTTCTGACCTGCCATGACATCAGTTTGCCTAATTAAAAGCTAAAAGGAGAAGGAAAATCAACCCTGCCATATATCAAGGTTATGTGAGCATCATGAACTTTTCCTTTGCCTTTTAACTTCTTTTAGCTTTTGATTAGGCAAACTAATCTCAGGGCAGGTCAGGAAGGTCAGTTGGGAGGATTGTGTGTACACAGCACAGTCAGGGAGGTCTTTTATTTCGTTAAAAAGACAAAAAACTCATCAAAGTTTTTACTGTCACGAGAAGCTCGTCTAATTAGAAGAAAGCAATGTTTAATCTATTAATCACATATTATACATACATTTTATCTTGCTGCTCTCCTTGTTTATATGCACTTTAACTATGCCAAATCTCACAGTGCATCGTGCGCTCAATGTGCTTAGCAAGGGGTAGGTACAAAGCTTTTACAAACCTATATTTGAAACCACAGCTAAAGCAACAGAAAAAGGGTCTATTTGAAATTCATTTGCTGCAAATATTCACGTAAAATGAAGGATAATGGTGGCTGAAGCTGAAACTTAAGGATTTATGCAACAAAATTTCTGCTACATCGCCCGTAATGTTAGTTTCAAGTTCTTTATTTAGAACATGTCAATTTTGACGTTTTGAATTGCGACTTTTTGACGTTTTAAGAAGAAAAACTTAAAAGCTTATAACTTTTTTTTTAAACGTAGAGATTCAAATTTTGGTGCATGGTTTTCTTTTTATGATATAAATCTCACCAATATGGTTGCCTTAACTTTGTTATTTCGGGTGATATAAAAAATTTCCGAAAGAAAACGCAAAATTTTCCAGGAAAAACTAGTCCGATTTTCCGGGCTAACGAACTTATCCAAGCCACTTGCGAAAGGAAGGTAGTCACCAAGTTTTATCAAAATCGGTCCATTATTTTTTGAGTTAGCGGTGACACACACACACACATATATATATAACATGTTGATGTTTCAGTAAGTAGTTTTTTATCCTGCATTGAAAATGGTAAATAATACAAGTGTCCCATTAAAAAAAAAGTTGAAGTCATTTCCTGATAAACCGGAAGTAAGAAAAAAGTGAATGTGTTATAAAAAAGGCTTATTTGTGATCATTCGTCATTACAAATATTAAAAAAAAAAGCGACATTAATAACAGAGATATTCGACCGTTCCGGGACTTTTTACTAACCCTGTATATGTAAACATACGCACATTTGGAAAGAACCTCGGTGGTTCAGGGGTAAGAACGTGTGCCTCTGAACCGAAGGGTACTGGGTTCGATCCCAGGGTACTCCTTTCACTTTTTCAGTACAAACTGTAAAATTAACATCAACCGAGGTTCTGGCATTGTATTTGAGCAAGTTGAATGTCTGCACGTTCCGCCCTGCGGAGGGGGCGCAAATCTGTCGGTCCCATGTCCATGCGATGTTGGGCACGTTAAAGATCACTACAGCAAAATTTACAGGATAGTGAGGTGAAACTGCTCCCTGGCGTCGGTAATTGGCCATAGTCGCGGAAATAGACCGACGTTAAAGAAACAAAACACACACAAGTACATTTGGAGAACCCCAATCACCACAACATATCTTTTTAAAGATCTGACGATCATTTCACTAACACAGTTAGCGTCACCAGAATTTTTCATCCTCTGGTTTAAAGCAAAAAAGCTGCCGCAGTTCAGCGTCAGCTACTGATGAAGATAACTTCGTTGCCGAAACGCGCATAACTCTGTTATTATTTTTGTGGTTTTTGGGGAGATTCTGCTTTTTGTTTCAATTTCCAGCCACCGTGTCCAACCTCAGTCTTTTCACTTTCCTTAGTGCCCATATTAGAATAAGGTCGATCAACCACAAGGTCACCAGTAAGTAATATGAGGACGGAGCGTGTTCTCGAAAAAAAAAAACAACACCGCATCATAAGAAATCAAACAATTCGCTTTAAATTAAGAAGTAAAAACACTTTTACGTCCACTGATTCTATTAATGGCGTTTCCAAATCAGGAGCAATAAAGTATCACGTAGGCCGCGATTTATGTGATATCTAACACGAACTGGTCCATACGAATTCGGCAACACCCATCGAACAATAACAACAGACGAAAGTATCTCAAGTTCAGTAACAGGTGAACGATATGCAAACTAATTGATTTCGGGTCGATATAGTGATTGATTTATCTCTCAGCAATCCCATCAGGCTTTGATTGACAGTTGTCTGACAGATTACAGGTTATTATACTCTCGACAAAGGCGGCCGTTACTAATATATGGACATATTAACGTCATTTAAGACATAGAGTAAAGCTACAAACCTGATCACATAGACAAATTAGGAATTGCAAAGGCCACTAAGATTATCGTACAGTAATATTTTGTATGACAAATAACAAGAAATGTTTCTTGTAATAGTTAACAAATTGCAGGTATTATATTCAAATAGGTCACGGTCTGTGGACTACATATTTCTTCAAATGGGAAATTAAGATAAACGGCTTGAAAAGGTTCGTCGGCTAGGGAACTTGGACCCGTTTTTTTCAAGAACATTTCAGGTTTATTTTCGGAACATTTTTGTACTTTTTCAAACAACAAAGTTATTTTATGAAAGATTGGCTCTACTATACAGTGTGTAAAAGCCAAATGGAATAAATTCATTATTTCGGTTACTGGACATTCTTATAAAAAATCCTGAAATACGTCAAATTTTAATTATAAATTGACATTTTTCAACGTGAAAATGCGATCCCTACCTTCAACCCCCTTCGAATGACAGGTACAACCCCCAATTTTTAAAGGGGAAGTATAGGCTTGTGATATGTCGTTTGAAAGATCTGCTCATTCTCTATTCTAAAATGTTATAGTTTTCAAGTTTATTGCAACAATTAAGATAGAATAAAATAAAATCATGTGGTTACCGAAATTCGCTATAAAATACTCAAAACTTATTACAATATAGTCATTAGTATACTCAAAACTTATTTCCCGTTTAGATCATGAAGATAAGAAAGTAAGCAAAAACCATAGTAATATGCTTTTTACACTGTATCCATTAAAAATACATTAAAGAGTTTCCGAGGCAATGTTAGTTTGTTTAAAACGCCTAAGCACATTGCTTTGTAATTATAGGTTGCCATTTAAATTTGATTATTATAATTTTAGTTTGAATTTCGTTAACTTCACTTCTGAAAAATGATTAGATTAACGGAAATGCATAAAATAACAGTTATACAAATGATTGGTTACGGAGATAAAACCGGAACACAACATGAAGTAACTCGCCTATTTCATGAGAAATGTCCTGATTTACCGCCTATATCCCAAGGAACAATTAGTAAAATAGAGAAGCAGTTTCGCGAGTTTGGTCATATAAGGCAGATTAAAAAAAGCAGCTAATGCACTGAGTGATGAAATCAAATTAGATGTGATGCTTGAATTTGTGTAAAACCCATATACATCGGCTAGACAGGCACCCACTACATTTAAGGTTAGCCATGCATCGATAGTTAACATATTAAAAGAAAACAAAATGCATCCCTATAAAATGATACCTACTCGGGAGCTCATGGAAGGCAATTTTGATAGGAGAACTTATTTTTGTGAGCGAATGATGAACATGTTGGATAATAATATTATCCAATTAGAAGACCTTATGTTTTCTGATGAGTGCACTTTTTCACTTAATGGTCATGCTAATCGGCAAAATTGTCGCTACTGGGCAACGACAAATCCCCACTGGATGAGAGAATAACACACGCAATACCTTCAGCAGGTTAATGTTTGGGCAGGGATTGTTGAAAACCATATCATTGGTCCCTTTTTCGTTGAGGGTAATTTGAATGGCGATAATTATTTGGCACTACTTCAAAGTGATGCCATTCCAACTTTGGCAAATTTAGATCCTGATCCAGGATACCCTTAAGTTCCAGTGAATACGATATGGTTTCAGCAGGTTGGAGCACCACCACAATACCAACTCAATGTCCGGCAGTACCTCGATGCAATATTTCCCAATCGGTGGATAGGGAGGCGAGGATCGATATAATGGCCTGCACGATCACCTGATCTTACCTTATTAGATTTCTTTTTATAGGGATATGTGAAGAGAATTGTGTACAAAACTAAACATTTTGATTTAAATGACTTAAAAGAACGAATAACGCTTGCGATTAGGTCGACCACGCCTGATATGTTAAATAATGTTAGAAGACAGTTTTATTTAAGATTAGGGTGTTGCCAAGAACATTTTGAACATCTACTTCATTGACATTCATAGTTCTTTTTAGTGTTTTACATTTTATTAGATTTTGCATTACATTTTAGTTTTTTATTGTATTGTAGCGAATTTCGGTAACCACATGATTTTATTTTATTCTATCTTAATTGTTGCAACAAATTCGAAAACGATAACATTTTTGAATAGAGAATCAACCAACCTTTCAAACGATATATTACAAGCCTATACTTCCCCTTTAAAATTGTGGGTTGTACCTGTCATTCGAAGGGGGTTGAAGGTAGGGATCGCATTTTCACGTTGAAAAATGCCAATTTATAATTTAAATTTGACGTGTTTCGGGATTTTTTATAAGAATGTACAGTAACCGAGATAATGAATTTATTCCATTTGGCTTTTACACACTGTATATGTTATACTGGTAACCAAATTTGATGGCTGCTTTAGTTAAAAAAGACATATTTGCTATTAAAAACATTTTTATGAGAGTTAACTACTGTGATGAACTCCGGCTCAGCAGATGGCCCGACGGATAATTTGCCAATCCGTCCTTCGGGCGAGACGTTTTTAGTTAAACTATCCTCGGGCGCCATCTTTATTCCCTATTGAATAGGACGAGGTCAGATCCCCGTGAGGGCTTCTGCTAAGGCCCTCGTAGAACACCACAAAGCTACTGTTTCATAACAGCCTTGTCCCAGGGTAACTCGAGTGGAGAAGAAAACTATAGCCAGGGGTCGTAAGTTATTCTGTCCCGTAGAGTTCTCGATGAGTGAGTGGGTTTTAATCACTTACTCCCGAATAATGGCTATTTCCCTAACATATAAAGTTGGAAGCAGAAATACTCTAAACAGGCAACTATCGACTACGATATGCCTACGCTAGTCACAATCCGTCACAGGATTCTAGCCCTACCACATTTGAACTAGTACAAATACCTACAGGCAGTGCAGTGAAACGCAACTAATTACATAGAAATTCTCTAATAACATCCAGAATATTTACAAAATGAAATCGACAACAATAAAAATCAATTGAGTATCGAGACACATATCTCAATCCAGATAATGTTATCTCTGTCAAGACATTCTTTTTACAATAGAATTGATACCATAAATGGGTACTATTTAAAAAATACAGTGATATTCGCCTAAAATAATATGCATAATAATTAATGCCAATTAAGCGAGCGGCTAACATTAGCACAGCAAACAAAGCATAACAAATCACGGCAAGCGTCAAGCAGGACACCCCAAACCTCAAATGGAGAATGGTTCCCACGCTTACACGGCCCTAACTCGCTAATGAATACCACTACGTAATTCGTTACCTAATATGGAACACCCTAACTAGCCTACAATGCCCCCAGCGATTGCGTACCATTCTGGATTGATCTCTGCTTCCTCCGAGGAATTTACCGTCCCTCAAAGCAAACATAGTCGCACCAATACAGCACACGATGCCGGGCACACTAAGAACTACCCTAAATCAGCACTGTCCGTGCCCCCGTTTCCCTTATAAGGGTACGAAACGTGACCAGCTTGGCCCTTACATAGACTGGACACTTTAGCTAGTTAACCACCTAGTTTAGCGAGCGCATACCCTCCAGAATAATTACACGATTTCTCAAAGGACGTACGTCCCTTCAAGAGATCGCGGTTCACCCTGTATAGTACGCTTTGATTCGCTAAAACACCCTAATTCCACTACAGTACGGCATAATTATTTACCTTACTTAGATCTCCCTTAGATGGGCAATCGTGACTATTTGGTCACTACTAAATCCAGTACACTCTATATACACGTGAAATCCCAACTCCGCTGTTAATATTTCACATAGAACAGCATTAATAAAACACAACCAGTTTAACCATTTACAAATTATACTTCTGCACGTTTCCCGAAGTGATAACTAACCTGGTAAACTGATACCTTTACAGAACACAGTCCTCCTAGACTATTATCCTTTACTAACAACAGACCATTACACGTCCTCTTCGCTACTCTATAGCGACACGGAATAATCTTCCTCCAGGTATTACACCTGACTAACGCTTTAATAATTTACCACGCAAGGTACGGACGACTGCTACCTGTTGCCACGGCGATGATTCAAACCCCTCTGTCTCGCGTTGCGTCTGTACTCACCGCTTTGCTGACATGCGCCTAGAATACATCTTATTGCGCCTGTCAGACTGGCGTAAAACGGTCCATTCCACAAGAACTGAGTGTCGGCCTCTGGCGAATTTTCATACTTTGACGTGAATTTTAAATGAGTCAGATTTATTGTCCAACAAATATCCGTTATTTATACCGCCTAAACGACTTATTAGCTATTCAAATAACCGCAATAAATCGGACTTCATTACACTACCATAACGCACTTGCTGCGCCCAGACTTTTCATTTTGCTGAAGCAGATATAATGAGCTATTCACACATTTTTATAGAACTCACAATTCATTCTTGTTAGACGACTGTGCTGTACAACTTACACATATTATAATGACTGGTTAATTGCTCAAACTCCAGGAGATAATTATGTTAATATATGTAACCTGATTTCCTGCCTTGTGGAACTGTTATAAGCACCAATTAGAACAGAATCAAAGAAAGAATCAACATAAATATTTTTTACGTGCCCTGAGATGATACTTTATAAAACGGACAATATCAATAAATTATGGCAGTGAATAAAAATAATTATGAGATAATTGGTTGTTATGAAGATCTTCGTTAATCAAATATATTACAAGGTAAGCGGTATATCATAACTTAGTAACTTATTAATTTTATTAACGCAAAAATTAGGCGGCTCTAAGCAGTGGCGGCTCCTCAATAAGTGCGTCGTGCGCGCGTGCTGCCGTCTGCCGTGGAAAAAGTAATATTTTTGCTATGCTATATTTTAATAAATTTTTATTTACTTTTTTACCTCCTGCATTCAACAAACAAAATTAGTATATCGAGGATCGCAGAGAGTCGGCAGCAATTAATACAGAATACAGAATCAGAATAAGTATAGTGTTAATCGTTGCAGACGCTATATACATCCATATCCATATAAAGCAGTCGGGCGGCGGTGTGTATTTTTCGGCGCTCCCAGGAAATGCGATACTTCAGTGCGAAGTGATCGCCGAATCTTGATGATCTTCGTCGAAAACGACCGAATAAGCAATCTGTTGTGCGCTATAAAATTACACACTTCCAGTTTGTAGTGGACTTTTGGCAGAGCGTGTGTACCTACTACGTAGTAATTTTCGTCTTCGCGTCGGATTGATTTTTAATTAGATCATTTTGTTGTTGTTTACATGTTCTAACAAGACAATTAGTATTATTATTATTATTATTATTATTATTATTATTAGTGAATTTTCTTAAAAAAAATTCACTAATGAGGAGATCCCGACTATTGAATTTTTAAAAAATTTCTTCAAATGAGCGCTAATTAGGCCCCCCAGAAAACATATCCGAGGTCAGTTTCAATTTTTATATGTTTATATATATATATATATATATATATATATATATATATATATATATATATATATATATATATATATATATATATATTTATATATATATATGTATCACACCGATAACTCAAAAAATAATGGGCCGATTTTGATTAAATTTGGTGAAAAAATTCCTTTTGCAAATGGCTTGGATGAGTTCGTTAAGCAGGAAAATCTGCCTAGGTTTTCCCGGAAAATTTTGTGTTTTCTTTCGAAAAAAATTTATATCTCCGGAATTAACAAAGTAAGGGCAACCAAGTACGCTGGTTTATATCCTTATAAGTAAGCTACCTACTAAAATTTAGCTATGTAAGTCAAAAGACAAAAAAGTTATAGGCATTTTAAGAAAAATAAATTGGGGTTTTCCTCAAAACGTCAAAGTGGCGATTTAAAATGTCAAAATTGGCAACATTTAGGCAAATAACTTGAATTTAATACGGGCTATAGAAATAAAATGTCTCAAGAAGAATGTTTTACAAACCCTAAAGTCTGAATTTCAACCGTCATTGTCCTTCATTTTACTAAAATATTTGCAGAAAATTCATTTCAAATAGACCCTTTCTCTGATGCTTGGCAGTAGCCTTAGCTATAGAGTTTATCGTTTAATAATATATAATTTTTGTCGAATTTTCGTAAAAAATCAATAAAGCTCAATATATCCGTTATTATATAAGATATGAAAAAATTTGTATATATTAATTATAGGGTGTCTTGAGCTACATCTTAAAATAATATTTCTACAATCACAGGTGGCCCATAAGTCATTGGTGATACAAATTTCCTTTTTTTTTTAATCAAACACGCCTTATGTTATTGCATTTTTGCATTTTCCATCGAGATATAATGCATGTTTGTAAGAAAAGAAATTCTAGACGCAGCAAGTGCGTTATGGTAGCGAATTTTGATCAAATGTTTCATATTTGAACAGCTCAATTTGCTATTAACCTATAAGGTTGACCAAGAAACGTGTTTTATCGGGAACACTTTAAGTTTACTTTTGGAAAATTTTGTACATTTTCACACAATAAAGTTATTTTGATGAAACATGGCACATTGTTTTTAATATATAGATTATACTGGTAACCAAATTTGATGCCTGCTTTCTTAAAAAACACACATATTTGTTATTAAAAACATTTTTATGAAAATTCACTACCATAACGCACTTGCTGCGTCCAGAATTTTTATTATTATTATTATTATTATTATTATTATTATTATTATTATTATTATTATTATTATTATTATTATTATTATTATTATTATTATTATTATTATTATTATTATTATTATTATTATTATTATTATGGTTACTACGTCGGGTTGCTTAATAAGTGGACAAAATAATTGTGATACTGTGATTAATTCAGTGGATATTTTAAATTTAAAGGTTAAATTTAACTACTATAACGTATAACTAACTAGAGGAAAACTTGGTAAGTAGTTAATAATTATTAAGTTTAGTAAGTAGGTTTCTTTATAATACATTATCTGGGAAAAATAGGCGAGCCCTTCATTTTTAGTGAATTTTTATTTACAAAAATTCACTAATGAAGAGGTATCGATGGACTTTGCAAAAAAATTTTTAAATGAGCGCGAACTAGGACCCCTAGAACCCCATATCCGGGGCAGTTTGAATTTTTATATATATAATATATATATATATATATATATATATATATATATATATATATATATATATATATATATATATGTTTATATATTTATGTGTCACACCTATAACTAAAAAATAATGGACCGATTTTGATAAAATTTGGTGAGTACCTTCCTTTCGCGAGTGGCTTGGATAAGTTCGTTAGCCAGGAAAATCCGCCGAGGTTTTCCGGGAAAACTTATCCAAGCCACTCGCGAAAGGAAGGTACTCACCAAATTTTATCAAAATCGGTCCATTATTTTTTAGTTATAGGTGTGACACATAAATATATAAACATATATATATATATATATATATATATATATATATATATATATATATATATATATATATATATATATATATATATATATATAACATATAAAGTCTGAAACCGACATCGGATCCTAAATAGCGCTCATTTAAAGAAATTTTTTCAAAATTCAAAAGTAGAGATCTCATTAGTGTTTTTTTTTAAAGAAAATTCACTAAAATGTAAAAAGTTGAATTTTAGTGCGTAGTAAGGTCTTTTACAAGGCAACATATCCACTAAATTTCATTAAAATACCTTTGTAATTTTCGGAGAAAAATATATTTTTGTTAAACAAAACTCAAAATTTTCCCGGAAAACGTTATCCGATTTTCCTGACTAACGAACTGATCTAAGCCATTAATAAAAGAAAGGCACCCGCCGAGTTTCATCGAAATCAGTTGCTTATTTTTTGAGTTATCGATTGGATACATATATATATATATATATATATATATATATATATATATATATATATATATATATATATATATATATATATATATATATATATATATATATATATATATATATAAACATATAAAAATTCAAACTGCCCCGGATATGGGTTCTAGGGGTCCTAGTTCGCGCTCATTTAAAAATTTTTTTGCAAAGTCCATCGATACCTCTTCATTAGTGAATATTTGTAAATAAAAATTCACTAAAAATGAAGGGCTCGCCTATTTTTCCCAGATAATGTATTATAAAGAAACCTACTTACTAAACTTAATAATTATTAACTACTTACCAAGTTTTCCTCTAGTTAGTTATACGTTATAGTAGTTAAATTTAACCTTTAAATTTAAAATATCCACTGAATTAATCACAGTATCACAATTATTTTGTCCACTTATTAAGCAACCCGACGTAGTAACCATAATAATAATAATAATAATAATAATAATAATAATAATAATAATAATAATAATAATAAAAATTCTGGACGCAGCAAGTGCGTTATAGTAGTGAATTTTCATAAAAATGTTTTTAATAACAAATATGTGTGTTTTTTAAGAAAGCAGGCATCAAATTTGGTTACCAGTATACTCTATATATTAAAAACAATGTGCCATGTTTCATCAAAATAACTTTATTGTGTGAAAATGTACAAAATTTTCCAAAAGTAAACTTAAAGTGTTCCCGATAAAACACGTTTCTTGGTCAACCTTATAGGTTAATAGCAAATTGAGCTGTTCAAATATGAAACATTTGATCAAAATTCGCTACCATAACGCACTTGCTGCGTCTAGAATTTCTTTTCTTACAAACATGCATTATATCTCGATGGAAAATGCAAAAATGCAATAACATAAGGCGTGTTTGATTAAAAAAAAAAGGAAATTTGTATCACCAATGACTTATGGGCCACCTGTGATTGTAGAAATATTATTTTAAGATGTAGCTCAAGACACCCTATAATTAATATATACAAATTTTTTCATATCTTATATAATAACGGATATATTGAGCTTTATTGATTTTTTACGAAAATTCGACAAAAATTATATATTATTAAACGATAAACTCTATAGCTAAGGCTACTGCCAAGCATCAGAGAAAGGGTCTATTTGAAATGAATTTTCTGGAAATATTTTAGTAAAATGAAGGACAATGACGGTTGAAATTCAGACTTTAGGGTTTGTAAAACATTCTTCTTGAGACATTTTATTTCTATAGCCTGTATTAAATTCAAGTTATTTGCCTAAATGTTGTTTTTTATATGTTATATATATATATATATATATATATATATATATATATATATATATATATATATATATATATATATATATGTTTATATATTTATGTGTCACACCTATAACTAAAAAATAATGGACCGATTTTGATAAAATTTGGTGAGTACCTTCCTTTCGCGAGTGGCTTGGATAAGTTCGTTAGCCAGGAAAATCCGCCGAGGTTTTCCCGGAAAATTTTGTGTTTTCTTTCGAAAAAAATCGAAAAAATTTTATATATCCGGAATTAACAAAGTAGGGGCAACGAAATTTGGTACACGGGTTTATATAGTTATAAGTAAGCTACCTACCAAAATTTAGCGATGTCGGTTAAAGGACAAAAAAGTTACAGGCATTTAAAGAAAAATAAATTTGGATTTTCCTCAAAACGTCAAAGTCGCGATTTTAAACGTCAAAATTGTTAATATTTAGGCAATGAACCTGAAATTAATATGATCTATGGAAGGAAAATGTCTCAAGAATAATGTTTTACAAAGCCTGAGCTCTTAGTTTCAATCGTCATTGTCCTTCATTTTACTAAAATATTCCCAGAAAATTCATTTCAAATAGACCCTTTCTCTGATGCTTTAGCAGTAGTGTTGGCTATAGAGTTTATCGTTTAATGGTATATAATTTTTGTCGAATTATCGTAGAAAATCATTAAAGCGCAATATATCCGTTATTATGCAAGTTACGAAAAAAAGTTGTATACATTAATTATAGGGTGTCTTAAGCTACATCTTAAAAAATATTTCCACAATTACAGGGTGGCCCATAAGTCGTTGGTGATTCAAATTTTCTTTTTTTTTTAGTGCATTTTTTTAATCGAACACGCCCTGTTATTGCATTTTTGTATTTTCCATCGAAATATAATACATCTTTGTAAGAAAAGAAATTCGGGGCGCAGCAAGTGCGTTATGGTAGCTAATTTTCATTAAATGCTTCAAATTTTGAATTAATTTGCTATTAACCTATAAGGTTGACCAGAAAACCAGTTTTTTCGGGAACAATTTAAGTTTACTTTCGGAAATTTTTGTACATTTTCAAACAATAAAGTTGTTTTGATGAAACATGGTACATTGTTTTTACTATATAGGTTATACTGGCAACTAAATTTGATGCCTGCTTTCTTTAAAAAAAAACCACACATATTTGCTATTTAAAAATATTTTTATGAAAATTCACTGCCATAACGCACTTGCTGCGTCCAAAGGTTTTTAGGAAAATTGAGTTATTCAAATTTTGAGTTTTCTTTTGAAAAAAAATTTTTCTCCGAAAATTACAAAGTTATTTTGATGAAATTTGGTGGATATGTTGCCCTGGGTAAGACCCTACTATACACCAAAATTCAACTTTCTAAGTTCGTAGAAACTTGAGTTATTCAAATTTTGAACATTTAATAAAAATTTACTACCATAACGCACTTGCTGCGTCCCGAACTTTTTTTTCTTGCGCACCCCCAATGCATTAAGGCACGAGCCGCTACTGGCTCTAAGTTGGAACCATAAATAATATTAACTAATATATCTACTATACAGTACCGTCGCTATAATCCTGACCTAAGGTACTCCGGATTACCATAACGCACTTGCTGCGTCCCAAACATTTTTTTTTACTATAAAGGTTATCCTATCTTAAATAAAACCAATTTATCATTAAAAATGTTTCTAACTTCTTGATAACTCACTTGCGTCCAGAGTTTTTTTTTTAGATTCTAAACGGATCGGCCAGTTTATACAGTGCTTTTATTTCAAACTAGCCACCGTTAATAATTTCTTTATCAAGGAAATCTGGTTAAAAAAAAAGAGGTCAATTGGGATTTCGAGGGGCACGTTCAAAAACAGTATTTTGGAATTTTACTTTTCACCCCCCAAGCCCCAGTCACCACAACTTTATAATTTTAAATGACACTCCCTAGCTTGAGATCATTTTAAAGGTATTTAAAAGCCTAATTCAACGGCGTTTACGAAATTTAAATCCACCGCCAACTTTTGAATTAAGAAGAAAACGTCATCAAATTCGGAATATTAAAAAAAAACAATAGTTTAAGACAAAAACCTACTTTATTAAGTGCTCAAAATGCGCTCCGTTGTTAGCTAAACAATAAAATAGTCGATCGACGAATTCTCGTCTAACGTTTTGAAATGTTTCTGTAGTAATTTGTCGGCAAGCTTGGGTGATCCTATCTTTTAGAACCTGAATATTCTCTGGTGGAGGATTATGTTACACAACTGATTTCAAATAACCCCAAAGGAAGAAGTCCAGTGGTCTTAAGTCTGGCGATCTGGCGGGCCATTCCAGGACGCCTCGTCTGCCAATCCATTTGTCGGGAAATCTTTGATTAAGCCACTCACGAACACGTAAGGCATAGTGTGGTGGTGCACCGTCCTATTGATCGTGCAAATTTTGTTCATCCAGCAGTGGGTTGCCTTCTTCATTAAGTTGGTTTTCTAAGGACTCTGTTATGAGTGGGTCAATATAATTTTCCAAAAAATTTCAATACAAATCACCAGTTAAATTTTCTTCAATAAACAAAAGGCCTATTATTTCATTTCCAAGAATTCCCGCCCAGACATTAATTTTTTGTGGAAACTGTGTATGGCCCTCTACGAACACTCGTGGATTTTGATTATCCCAATATATACAGTTGTGTTTGTTAAGAAAACCATTCAGAAAGAACGTTGATTCATCACTAAAGTAAATATTCTTTACCAAATTCCTATCGTCTTGAATTCTGGCAGTCATTAATTCACATAATTGAATCCTTCTATCATAATCATCCTCGCCGAGTTCATGGAGAATGGTAAATTTATAAGGAAATAACTTGTAAAGTTTTGAGACTTTATGTATGGAGCCGACGGAAATATTCGTTAATGCAGCGACTTTTGGAATTGAAGTCGTAGGTTCAGCGGCAAAACATCCTAAAACCTCAATTTGTGCAGCGTCGTTAAGAACTCGTGGTTGCTTATTTGCTTTGTTACATACTGAGCCAGTTTCTTCAAATTTTCGTGCAAGACTTAGCACATATTGGTGTCCCACTTTTTTTATGATGCCTTTCGTTGAAAACTCGGGCGGTATTACGAGAACACCTATTCTGAGCACCATACAAGTAAATTATTTCAACTCTTTCTTATGTAGTGTAAACCATGATTGTTAGTTTTATTTAAATTTGATATTTTAAATTGAAATGATATAAATGAGTTTGAAGTTTTCAATATTTAAAAATTTAATCACAACAGACTCGGTTTTAACCCGTTTCAGTCGTCAATAAATCGAACACTAAATACGAATAAGTAACAAAGTTATCAAGAAAGTAAAACTGGCTCATTTTATCTGAAATTTATCGTTAAATTAGACATGAGCGTTATCGTTCCCATATCACCTCGTATCAGGAAAATTG
The DNA here is from genome assembly GCA_964006375.1 of Tillus elongatus. Taxonomy (NCBI): domain Eukaryota; kingdom Metazoa; phylum Arthropoda; class Insecta; order Coleoptera; family Cleridae; genus Tillus; species Tillus elongatus. The sequence continues at coordinate 13,572,465 of OZ023270.1, read as the reverse complement.
ATAGCCGCGAATGGCACCGGGAAGCTAAATTTGCAACAGCATTACGCTCAGAAAAATTACTGATAAAAACAATTCAAATGTTAGAAAAAAAATCGACAGTCAACTATTTTATTGTTTAGCTAACGAAGGGCACTTTGAGCACTTACTAAAGTAAGTTTTTGTCTTAAAGTATTAAATAAATTGTTTTAAACTATTCCGAATTTAATGACGTTTTTTTCCTTTAAATTCAAAAGTTGGCGGTGGATTTAAATTTCGTGAACGCCGTTGGATTACGATTTTAAATACCTTTAAAATGTCGTATATCAAGGTAGGGAGTGTCATTTAAAATTATAAAGTTGGGGTGACTGGGGCTTAGGGGGTGAAAAGTAAAATTCCGAAACTACTGTTTTTGAACGTGCCCCTCGAAATCCCAATTGACCTGTTTTTTTAACCAGATTTCCTTGATAATGAAATTATTAAGGGTGGATAGTTTTGAAATGAAAGCACTGTATGGTTAAAAAATAAATATACGTTGTATTGATTCAATATAATATATTGTTGCGTTTTCTCCGGCTTCTGGATAAGTGAGACTTTAAATTTTAACAAAACAACTTTATTTACACTCTAAATATGGATACAATAAAATTTCTAGAATGTTTCTCTCACAAAACACTTCATTTACTGGCCTTACAATTACTAATCTGCACACAAGTTACTATACTGGTACTACAGTCACTACTCTATACACTGATTACTGCTTGTTCAAGTCACTTCAACATTCTCTAACTAACTGAACTAACTGGGGCTGGCTTGCTTTCGCTTTTATATACTCGTCGTACCTTCCCCTCCTTTCTAGAGCGTTCCATTCCAGAACGTTCCAGGACCTTCTTTTACTAGAAGGTTCTGTGAATACAGATCGGTCTCGTGTGTATACAGGGGGATGTATATACAGGATGATCCAAATGTGGTCACCACTCCTATGTTACACAAGAGGTGTTTCTCGAACTATAAGATCTCTCTGCGTATACAGGGTGTAAGGGCTCTCTGCGTATACAGGGTGTATATACAGGATGTTCGGAATGTGCAGACCTCAGTTATCCGTTCCAACGGGGTACAAGTTGGTAACTTCGTTATTTCTGGTCCTAGAGGGTTGAGACTTCGCCTGAGAGGGGTCACCCCAGGCACCCGCAGGGGGGTGGGGAGGCGGTGTTGCCAGACTGTGCAAAAATTCCCAGATGTTGGGGAAATTCTGGAGATGTGGCAACACCGCACCTACGTCTATTGAAGTGCTTTGTAACAATATAAATCAAGATTTTAATTTCCAAATAACCGAATTACCATTCTGGGCACGGCTGTATACCTTCTACCATTTATTTAAGCTATTTCCTGGGTGTGCGGTAAGGAATCACTTCGTGGAAGAACTATAACAACGATCAAAAGCTGTGAACAGAAGGAATGCATATAAGTAGGATGGTATGCTGGATGAAATAATAATAAGACAATAATGTGTTCTTCGACACCAGAGAATTCCACCTATTAATATGCGTTGGTGGAATTATGATTAACATAATATTACAACTGACTAATCTTGCATAGATGATTAGGCACGTATACATGATCATCTTAAAAATTCAGCGAAATATAAGGAGGCTCTGATTAGTTATCTTTTAGTTACGAGGGTGGTTTTATAAGAAAAGGCAATGTAGCACTGTAAAAATTATGTATTGTTATATCTGCATATCTGCCAGTCTATAGGTGGAACAATAAAGCTGCCATCTGTTTTTTTATTTATTTCAACAACACACCACGACGGCTTACAGCCTAAATACTATCGTACCGTGGGTGTCGACAAGGAGGAAAGAGGCAACTTGTTAATTCTGGACTTGAAGGTTTGGAGGTTCGGGGGAGAAGGAAAGGAATTCCACAACTTGGAAGTCCTGGGGACAAAAGAGCGGGCATAACAAGATGTTCTATGTCTGGTGACCTGGACAGTAAAAGGGTGCATTCGCTCTGTTCCCCTGGTAGATCTGTTGGGGACAGCAGGTGGCGGAACTATGGAAGAAAGCTCCTCTGAGCAGTGCCCGTGCAGATATCTATAAAAGAGAGAGAGAGAGAGGTCACCAACGGCACGTCGGTGGGCAAGAGATGGCAGCCTTTGGGTGAGGGTAGGCTCACCAATGAGACGTATAGCTCTCTTCTGAATGGAGTCCAGGATAGCGAGTGTAGAATCAGCAGCAGCACCCCAGATGTGGGAGCAGAATTAGAGGTTTGGTCTTATTTGTGAAGTATATAATGTATAGAGATTAGCTGGTGAAAAGTATTTGTGAGCCCGGAAGAGGAAACCTAATTTCTTAGCAGCCGCTTCTGCAATTGATGTGACATGTTGGTGCCAATTGAGATTTCAATCCACAGAAATGCCAACAAGTGAAAAGGACTCATTACTTTGAATAACTTGGTTGTTTATTGTGCTGGGTCTAGGGCTGGTGCATCTCTTATGAGAAAGAAAGCAAGACTTTGATTTGGTGGAGTTGAATTGTACAAGATGTCTGCTTCCCCAGTCTAATATTTTTTGGAGATCCGCGGAGATAGAACCCTCCATGAGTCTGAGATCCTCATCTAATTGAGCTAAAGAGACAGGCTTAGAATATTGTATATATGAGTGGAGGGTGCTGTCGTCCGCGTAACTGTGAACTGGGTTGGATGTGCTAGAGAGGAGGTCATTGATGTGGAGAAGAAACAAAGTAGGGGCTAAAGCTGAACCTTGAGGAACTCCTGCATTAACTGGATACAGTTTAGAGGAATGGCCATCCACGACAACAGAAATGCTCTCGTTGGAGAGGAAATTTGCTGTCCACGTACACAGTTTTGGTGGTAGGCCATAGGCCGGTAGTTTATTAAGCAGCGCTGCGTGCCAGACCTGGTCGAATGCTTTGGATATGTCTAGAGCGACAATCTGGGATTAACCGTGTAATTTCCATAAATAAAACTTTATTCGGAGCAGTTGGTATATCTTCAGTTAATGGTACTCTTAAATGCCATAGTCAATGGTTGTAAAGCCTTTTACCTTCTTTGGTTTTCTTCTATCCCCTTCTTACAGAAAGTTCTCAGTCTGTCATCTCTCAGTTGCCACTCCTGTCTCATATGTCATGACAGAAAAGTCAGCTGTCAATCAACAGGTTTTCTAGGACCACATGTTGCATGAAAATTTCCCTGTTTTTAATTTTCAACCATGTTTTGACAATGTGACCATTTAGCTGAGGTTTTATACTGTGTGTTGTGTGTGAAGTATCATAAACCAGCGAGATGTCTCACCTCCATGTTGCGGGGTTGCCAGTTTTTTTAAACTAAATATCGCCGCTTTATTGAACGAGATCGCCTAAAATCGCTTTTCTTGGTTCCACAAGATATCGAAAAGGTGAAAACGGATTTTGGTAGAACTTTTGCCGTAGAATAAAGTGGTATATTCATATATTTAGAAACAAAACAACTAAGATGGCGGCGACTTTTCTGTCACTGCCATATTTTTCGTTTCATAAAAATCGAACACAGCATTGCGAAAACCGTTTGTTTCTATCTTCAATAATAACTGAGGTAAAAGGTAAGATGCTTACTGGCAATTAAGCTGGCTCTTTTTGCTCATCTAACCTAACCTACCCTCCACCTTGAGCTCGATCTCAACGACGACAGTGATTTGAAAATCATCCCCCGCCGGTGAGTATCGATACTCGACATTTACAACGAAAATAAGACACCTTGTACAGTGAACCGTTCCTAAGATATCGCCAACGACCATTCTTAGTTGTCCACCCTGTACAATTTAATAATGTAGATCCAAATTTCTACTTACTCTAAAGAGCGGTGGTCAAACAGATAAAGACACTTACCTGAAACAAAAAAGATAAGGTTACTAGAAACGAGAAATAAAAAGAGTGTTACACAATTAAAACACAAGAAACTAGAGAGATATTAGCTTCTGAATCCGAAATTGCTTCCAGATCTATAAGGCAATATGAAAAATTAAAAATATGTGAATTTTTAAGACATTTAACTTCAAAATATGACAAACGTCAAATTAACGAAACTCAAATTTTAAAATCTGTTCAGCATAAAATATTAGACAATGATTTAGTTTTTACTAAAGCTGATAAAGGAAATACAACTGTAGCTATAAGTAGGGACGCATATAACATTAAAATTAATGATTTTATTACTACGGAAAATTTAACAGAAATTAGGAGAGACCCAACAAACGCATTTCAGACAAAACTAAAAAATGAACTTAAAAATGTGTCTCTGTTTAGTCAACAAGAAAAGAAATATCTTTTATATAAAAGCCCGCAACCACCAAAATTATATGGCCACCTGAAAATTCATAAGCCAAATAAACCAGTGAGACCAGTAGTTAGCTATGTTAATACACCTAATCATAAGATAGCGAGCAAACTGGTTTCACTTATTAAAGAATACAATTACTTTCCAAAATATTCAGTTAAGAATTCTTATGAACTTACACAAAAATTAAATAACTTAATTATTCCCACAAATAGTAAATTAGTTTCGTTTGATGTTTGTAGCATGTATTCTAAGATACCCCCTAAAGAATGTTTACCTCTATTAGAAAACGTTTTAATAGAAAAGAACGTAAATGTCATAAAAAGACAAGAAATGATGAATCTTTTTAATGAATGTATAAAACAAAACTATTTTAAATTTAATGATAAAATTTATATGCAAAATGAAGGTCTGCCTATGGGTAGTCCGTTGTCACCTTTATTAGCCAACATATTTATGGAAAACTTAGAAAACCAAATTTTAACATCAGAACTTTCACATAATATTGTCTTTTGGTACAGATACGTAGATGATATTTTAGCATGTTTTCAAGGTAGTCATACAGAATTAAATGAATTTTTAAATTTTATTAATAGCTTTCACACAAATATTAAGTTTACTCTAGAAGAAGAAGCTAACAGTTGTATAAACTTTTTAGACTTAACAATTAGAAAATTAGAAAATAATTCATTTAACTTTTCAATATATAGGAAACCAACTTACACTGACACAACCATACCATACGATTCATGTCACCCTTTTTCACAAAAGCTGTCAGCCTATCATTCTATGATACATCGTGCATTTTCAATACCTATGTCACAAAACAATTTTGAAAAAGAAATTTCAATAATTAAGCAAACAGCATTTAATAATGGCTACTCTGTTAAAATAATAGATAAAATGATAGAGAGAAAAGAATACAAATTAGCGATTAATTTAATTTATCCAAATATTAGAGACAAAGAAGACAACAGATACGTTTCGATAACTTATTTTGGAACCATTTCAGAAAACATTTCAAAAATTTTAAACACTTGTACAAATACAAAGGTAGCTTTTAAATCTTACAACACGACGCGTGATTTGTTATTTAACGCGAAAGAAAAATCTTGTTTCCTGACAAAAGCTGGAGTTTATAAATTAGCTTGTACACATTGTAACGCAATCTACATAGGTCAAACTTCTAGAAATTTTAACACCCGATACAAAGAACATATTTCTGCATTTAGAAATAACCACGCTGACAAATCTACATTTGCAAAACATATTATTGATACCGAACATAGACCTACAATAAATAACCGCATACAACCACAACATTTTTATGATGACAAACGTAAACTAGACTTTTTTGAAGCTTTAGAAGTCAAAAGGCACACACACGACAATAACTACCTTGTTTTAAACGAGCAAACTGATTTAATGAATTCCCCTTTCTTGGATATTCTTCTTTCTAATTAAATATGCCAAAGAAAATAAATTTAACTATTATTTCAAAAAAGTTGTAATAAAATAATGAGTTGATGTATGTCGATATTTTCGTTGTATAGAGACTACTTTTATACTGTTATTGTTTAGTTATTTTATTGTTGTAACTGTTATCATAGTTATTATAGGCTAGTTCTAGTTTTTATGTTAAATATTGACATACATCACATAGACATTTTGAAAACCTCATCTGTCATCTGTGTTTCATTTTATTTTCTATTTGATAAAATTTTTTGATCAAAACATCATATCATAACATAGCAACAGATATTTATTTGTAGTTGTCATGATTTCATACTAATTCAATTTTAATCTGTCTGAAAATGCTGTCAAGCAGCGAAACTATAGTCACAGAACCATTGAAGAACATCCTAGAACTTCCAGAATTCGAAGGGCCACTGGCTCCAGTTAGCTCACGCGCTGGCTACGTCCTTCACCACTAAAAACCAACAGTGAAGCTAGAGAAGTATTCTCCAAGTCTGTATGCAACAAGAAACTAGATTGTATAACTTTAAAAGATCTAGCAATATTCCATTACGTTAAAAATTTTTTTTTCTTTATAGCAGTGTAAAAGGTGATTTCTTTAAGAGGCGGAGAACTTTAAATTGCCAACACTGTTTTCTGTGACAGCTGATTGGATAGTTCTCGGTTGTTTTGAGGTTAGTTTGGTTTGGCAATTCATCATGAATAGACTACGCCGGAGCAACATCTGGAAATTGTTTAAATTTATTTTGAAAAACACAGTTCAATTCGAAAAACACATCGGGCATTACACGTGTTTTATGGTGCTCATAATCGTCCATCAGAGCGATTAATTCGAGAAGCTATGGGTCTCTTTCGCTATACGTTTACAGTGTTGTTTCTGCTAGCACGATCGTGCCAGATTTAGCACTGTGTCTTCAGATTTGGCACTCTAGCACCCTTTAATACTTTTCTGGCACATTTTAATTTTTTTAAACTACGCCCCATTCTCAAGTCACACATGGATATAAAACATACAACATAACACATTCTGGAACCCCATTCGTAGTTTCCGTTGTCCGCAGACGCATTACCTACCCCGTCTACCTGTTACTCGATGGTTAGATTCATTATTATAGGTTGGCATACCTTTTCTACTTTTGCGTACTGTCAACTGTTACGTCAAATATCATATCCTCAAATGTTTATGGATTTTTATTTTATTTTGTAAGCGAATATATTTGTTTTTATTTATTTCAAAGCCACTTATTTCTCTTGTTAATTTTCAAAAAAAATAAAATATTTTTATTTCGGTTTAATTATCGTTTTATTATCATAAATATGCATAATTTTCCCCTGTTTCATGAGACCTTATAGCGTTACAACGTACAGTTACAGTTACTCTTAATTTTGGTTCGAATCAAATCTGGGGACATTTTAGCACTCAAACCGCAAATTTTGCACCGAAACGTCCCTAAATTCAGCACTTATAATCTCAAGACAGGAACAACACTGTACGTTTACTCTAAACGAAAATATGCATCTCGTAAGACGTGGTACAGTGCGCACACAACAAGCGATTGCTGGTGTGTAGAGTAGTGTTGATGATCCAAGTTTGTCAATTCGTCAGCGTGTTCAACAATTAAAACCTGTGTCCATGCACTTTATGGCAAATTTTGCGTAAAGATCTTGGTTTACATGCTCACAAGATTCAACTTCTGTAGGAATTGAAGCCACTGGAACATCGTTCGCGGCGTACATTTGGTAAATGGACCGAAGGAAACATTACCATTGATCCACAATTTCATTTGAAAATTTTGTTCAGAGATGAAGCACACTTTTAGTTAAATGGCTGCGTCAACAAACAGAATTGCCGCATTTGGAGAGATGATGATCCACAAGCGATTGTCGACACACCATTGCATCCACAAAAAGTCACTGTTTGGTGTTCTTCATGGGCCGGTGGAATCATTGGCCCATATGCCTTAAAAAATGATAATGGTCAGAACGTTACAGTCAACAGTAAGCGGTACAGAGATCTGATTACTAACTTCTTTGTGCCTCAATTGGAAGGCATTAATGTTGCAGGCATTGGTTTTAGCAGGACGGTGCCATATGCCACTTAGCGCGCGGTACAATTAATTTACTGAAAGAAACATTTGACCAACGATTCATTTCACGAAATGGACCTGTTTACTGGCCACCTCGTTCGTGCGATTTAACGCCATTAGATTATTTTCTTTGGGGATATGTGAAGTCGTATATTTACGCTCGTAAACCAGAAACAATTGGGCACTTGGAAGCCAACATTCGATGCGTTATTGCGGACATACTGCCTGATTTACTGCCAGAGTGGGAAAATTTGACCTACAGTGCACGCCATGTATGCGCCAGCCGCGAGTTTGGAGAATGCCCTTTTGACACTTCAAAACAAAACAAAAACTTTATTTCGAAATTACAACAAGTTTAATTATAATTTTAAAACAAAGGAGAAATACACGATGTTTAATGTTGAAACACTCGTAATATATTCTAACATAATATTTTATATTACTTGTATATATAAACCTGAATATGCTTAGCTAACATTATAAAATAAAACAACTTAAACTAAATAATTATGTTGACTATAATTAATGAGCGGTTTTCTTATTTCCGCGGTGAACGACTGCGTCCATCCTATTACTATACTAACACGACATATCAGTACAGCATTATACAGGGTGCTGTAACTCCTCCCTTGCCAGATGAGATTTAGGGTACCTAAATCTTGAAATTGATGTCCTCCAGGGGAACTTCATGGGTCTTCTTAAATTCATTGATGATTTTGGACTCGGCTGCGGAACTGGTTATTCTGCCTTTAAATTTCCAAAAACAGAACCATGCTACTGTTAATAAAAGAACACAAACAGTTAAAGTAAAAACACTTATCGAAGTATGAATTACAGGAACACTTATTGTTTGTAGTAACTCCGTCTGATGCTGTATTTGGGATATCACAAAATTCAATTCATCTAAATTTGTAGATTCTAGATGTAAAGGCACAGTGCTAAGTTTTGAGTTCATAGACAGTTCACTAAATTTAAGTTCGGGTAACGGCACATAGAAAAGTTTTTTTAAATTTCAGATTGATGAGAACTTACGGTTCCTCCTTTGATTTTTACCTCACAGCCTTCTTCTATTTTTACCAGATAACTACCATCTATGGCCATGATTTTACGGTCATCGCTGCATCTGTAGTTGACTATAGTTTCTACTGGAGAAATGATGATCCATTTACTTTCGCTGATCTTCTGAATCTTCACATCTTTCATTAAAATTTGGTGATACTCACAATTGCTATACTGGGTGGAGAACTTTATTAAGTGTATTTCACAAGGGCTGTTTAGACTGATGTGATTCATTGTTTGAGCTTGACACATGAATTCAGTTGGTCGGACTTCTCGACATGGTCCATCATGGAGATTGTAATTTTCATCATTCAAGGAAAGGCATTTTGAATGGGGAATTAAGGTTAGGAATGTGTGGGTTAAACTATTACGAATGGGAAAGGCATATAAATTATAGTAATCGTAATATGCTGACTCAACCAAAGGTGCATCTAAAATGAATGTTAACTGAGTGGTTTTGTAATAGCTTTTAATAGTAATTATTTCTTCATAAAGGGCCATATTATCTATATTTACCTTATATGGCAAATTTACTTTATGTCTTTGAATTTTATTAAGCTCTATCAATAGATCATCTGTTTCTAAAATACAGGGATGCATAGTCTTCAATTTGGCAAATGTTATTGCATTAACTAAAGTCTCCAAAATATTTTTAATTCCCGTTATTTCGGTAATTAACTGAACAAAGAGCATTTGAGCTATAATGACTATGTCCATGTAATCCTGTCTTAAGTTTTCAGCTTCAAAATTTTTTGTTAGAAATTCAATACGGTCTACTATCTTTTTTTTTATTGTTAGTCAAAATGTAAACTGTTTGATTAAATTTTGTAATAGCGGTTTCAGTTAGTGACATTTGATTTTTTTTATTATTTCTAATTTATTTTGGTTACTAGTTATCTCCAAAATTGTTGAGTCATAGCGTTTAGCATCATTATCATCTAAATTTCCTGTGATTGACTTAATTACTGTTCAGAGTCCGTTTATCAAACCTCTTTTTTCGATTTAAACTTGATGGTATAATTTGTTTCAAAATTTTGTTAGTTTCACTTATTTCATGGAATAACACGTTTTAATAATTTCGTAGTTCTTCATAATAGGATTCATTATAAGGGAGTTTTGTATACAGATGTTCAGGTAATAGGATGTGTTTTGTAGAAAGTTAAGGTCTTGTAAAAGTGGTTGTAGTTCAATCGTTCTAATCAATGTCCATTTATGGATTGCGTTTTGCATAGTTCTTATTTTTAGGGGTAGCAGTACAGGGTTGTCATTCAGTCTGTTAAACTCTACCTGTCCAAAGACATGGGTGAGGAAGAGGATTGACAATAATTTTTCCATTCGCTTAATTATGAAGTCGGCAATGTTGTCCTTCGCTGACGGTTTTTGGTCACTTCTATCTATACTTGACTTGGCCCTTCGAGGTTGGCGATGATGTCCTTCCTTTTGTGGCTGTCTTGTCTTCTGCTAGTGGTGGCTTCTGCTGTTGAAGGCTTCTGCTGTTGATGGCTTCTGCACTTGAGGTTGGCGATGATGTCCTTCCTCGTTGACGATGTTTGTCACTTTAAATTTTCTAGGTTGCAGGTTTTTCACGATAAAAATCGAGGTGTACCTTTGCCATTTTTGTCAAAAATACACTTAAACGTATACTAACGACTGCGCCAGTTTGGAGAATGCCCTTTTGGCACTTCAAAACAAAAAAACTTTATTTCGAAATTACAACAAGCTTAATTATAATTTTAAAACAAAGGAGAAATACACGATGTTTAATGTTGAAACACTCGTAATAAATTCTAACATAATATTGTATCTTACTTGTATATATAAACCCGAATATGTTTAGCTAACATTATAAAATAAATCAACTTAAACTAAATAATTATGTTGACTATAATTAATCAGCGGTTTTCTTATTTCCGCGGTGAACGACTGCGTCCATCCTATTACTATACTAACACGACATATCAGTACAGCATTATACAGGGTGATCTAACTCGCGGCGGTCACATGCCCGAAATCATATTCAAGCATTAGTGCTAAAAAATTATCCTTCAAATAAAGCCAATTTCATGGACATTTAAAACATTCTTCTGTGTTTTATTTCAATTTAAAGTTCTCCCCCTCTAAAAACACCCTTTACTATTTAAAAACAATATACAAAATATCAAGTTCTTGTATAATGTTTTAAGTTTTCAGCGATTACCGAAATATTTGAAAATGACAAGAATCATAACATCAATCACCTACATTTTCAGCAAGATGGTGTCCTTCGTCATTAGTAAGCTATGGTTAGAATCTTTTTCGATAATCATTACCCAGGTAGGTTTTTATTTGAAGCAAACATAAGACCCGATTTGAAAGAGATGCAATGTTGAAAATTTACGAAGCATGTTCCGAAATTAATTTTGTAATTCAGGTTTGTAGCATTTTTCGTTTCAGGTCACTGGATGGGAAGAAGAAATCCTACTGAATGGCTAGCTAAATATCCAGACCTGAACCCTATAGGCTTGTTTCTATAGCAATATTTAAAAAGCAAGGTATTTTCAAACTCAACCACTGCAGAAACTGATGAAGAGAATCACTACTGGCTGTCACAGAATAGCTCCGGAGTGTTGGAAAATATCAAAAAAGGATCTGATCTTAGACTGTATTATTGTATGTAAGTCAATGGTGGCCATTTTGAGCAAATATTAAAATGAAAACACAATTGCTGATACTTTTTTCCCACACAACCAAATCTGTTTTAGCGAATTTTTCGTAGAACAAAAAATTCACTAATGAGGTAATCTGTAGTTATCTAACTCAAAAATGATGGTCCGATTTTCATCAAATTTGGTAGGTACATTCCTGTTGTAAGTGGCTTTGAAAAGTTCGTTAGTGACCAGTTTTTCCGGCAAAATTTAGGATTTTATTTGTTTGTATCTCCGAAAATAACAAAGCTCGGGATTCAAGTTCGTACTATTAAACTTAGCCTACATGCCGAAATTCAGATATCTACGTTGGAAGAAAATAAAGTTATCAGCATTTAAAGTAAACAAATTTTTGTGACACTGGTGAGATTAAAGCACAAAAACAAACTATTTTGCGTGGTTAACAAAATTTATTTAATATTACACCCCAAGAGCAAGATTTCCTAACGCACAAGAGTCAAGAAATATCAGAAAACTTACTTTGAAAATTTTATACTTTTTATTCTTAAAACGTCAACGTTTTTAATAAAATTCAAAATATATTTTGAACAAAGGGGTAAAAACAGCTAAAAATATACTACAACAAATTAGAGTCAAAACTAAAAAAATTCTGGACGCAGCAAGTGCTTTATGGTAGCGAATTTTTTTTATAATATTTTTAATAGCAAATGTCTTTCTTTGATGAAAGCAGGCATCAAACTTGGTTGCCTATATAGTAGAAACAATGTACCATATTTCATCGAAATAACTTTATTGTTTGAAAATATATAGACATTTTTCAAAAGTCTGGATGCAGCAAGTGTGTTATGTAAATGTAGTAGAAACAAAGTACTATATTTTATCAAGATTACTTATGGTTTGAAAATATACAAAAATTTTCCGAAAATAAACTTAAATGTTGGTTTCCTAACCAACAAAGCTTACGTTAATAGCAAATTGAGTTATTGAAATTTGAAGGATTTAATGAAAATTCGGTACATTAGCAGATTAGCTCGCGAACGCTTTTCAAAAAATTGTTTTCTGAAACATTACTATGACCCCACCTGGAAGCACAAACCATAAGAAACATTTCTTGTTCACACCCCCCAAGGAAGTTACGGGACTAGGAGTGAATAGGGGTGCTGGGCGGGGTAGGTATAGTAAAAAGGAAATATGAGCAGAAAAGGCAAAGAAAACTGCTTGAAAGCTGTCTATTTGAAGCCATATCCCCATTAAACCCTGCCTACCCCGCACAGCATCCCCTATTTGACCCAGGTCACGTAACTTCCTTCTTGGGGGGTATGAACAAGAAGTTTTTCTTGTGGTCTATGCAACGAGGATGGTTGTATGCACACGAAGGGGGGAGGAAAATGCCTACGACGACGCAGACCCCCAGGCTCGACTTGTGGCAGGGGTGGGGGGGTTGGTGGGTGTCTGCTTCGTCTTGGGGATTTTCCTTCCCCCTCGCGTGCATATAACCACCCTCGCTGCATAAACCACAAGAAAAATGTCTTGTTCCTACCCGCCAAGGAAGTTACGGCACCTGGGGAGATAGGAATGCTGTGCGGGGTAGGCAGGGTTTAAGGGGGCTTCTCAAGATGTGAAAAAGACAGCTTTCAAGCCCGTTTTATTCAAATTTTCTGCTCATATTTCCTTTTCACTACCTACCCCGCCCAGCACTCCTACTCATTCCTGGTCCCGTAACTTCCTTGGGGGGTGTGAATAAGAAATTTTTCTTGGGGTTTGTGGATCCAGAGGGGGCCCTAGGCAGGTTCCTGAAAACAGTTTTTTGAAAAGCGTTGGGGAGCTAAACTGCAAATTTACCGAAAATTGGCTACCAAACTGCACTTACTGCGTTCAAATTTTTTTCTTACTAACGCATCATATTTCGATAAAAAATGCAAAAATGCATTAACGAATTTGTTCTACGAAAATTAGCTACAAATTATAGACCGTTAAACCATAAACTTCACTAAACCGACAGCGAAAGCATCAACTTAACAAAACTGACAGCCAAAGCATCAGAAAAGGGGTCTATTTGAAATGAATTTTCTGTAAATATTTTAGTAAAATGAAGGGCAATGGCAGTTGAATCTAAAACTTAAAGGTTTGCAGAACACTCTTCTTGCAACATTTTCTTTTGAAAATCCGCATTTGTTTCACGTTCTTTGCCTAAACAGACGTTTAAAATTGCGAGTTTGGCGTTTTGAGGAAAACTCGAAAATTTATTTCTTTAACTCCACATAACTTCTTTGTCTTTAAAGCTAGATACCTAAATTTTGGTACAGAGTTCACTCATTATAATGCAAACACGCGTACAAAATTTGGCTGCTCTTACTTTGTTATTTACGGAGATATGATTTTTTTTTTTAAAGAAAACACAAAATTTTCTGGGAAAACCTGGTCCTATTTTCCTGGCTAACGAACTTATCCAAGCCACTTGCAAAAGGAAGGTACTTACCAAATTTGATCAAGATTGGTCCATTATTGTTTAAGTTATTATATAAACACAGGTCTCCTCATTAGCGAATTTTTTTTAATTCGCTAAAAAAGAAGTCCAAAAATGTAGAAATATACAGGTGTTCCATTTAAAAAAAGTATAATTGTTTTGTCCTGACACCTATATAATCACAAATAATTTTAGAACGTGCAGCCTGTCATTCTCTATAATTTGTATAACTTTTTTTTAGATTGTGAATAAAACATTCATATTGAGCTTTACCGCAGAAATGGGCCTGTATATCCATAATTTCTGTGAAATACATAGTATATCATTTCCATGAAAATTCGCTGCCATAACGCACTTGCCGCTTTCACACTCTTGACTCTCTTTAAGTCACTGTAGCAGCCTATCGACCACCAATAAAATACACAAAGCGACTAGACAGCAGCAGTACAAACCTGTGTATCCTGCTGATCATCTAAGTGCGTGTGTGGGCATATAAAATACAACATGCAAATCGTTCGACGTTCAGACACGTTCACCAATCCATTCGGTATCGATAAATTCTCCAAGTTTCCGTATAAAGAAAGCAACATCTAGCAGCTGAGTCCAAAGAGAACAGCTAAACTAGCCACGTGAATCACGGGAAATAGCAGGCTCAATTGTAAAACCCGTGTATAATGTGGGATTTAGCGCCACTTAGTCTTGAGATATTATCAACTGGTAGTGCAGAATTATGAGTATCTATATCAGCAGGCCCACACGTTATTGAGAGGGCAGTGTCATTACCTGTCAAAGGGTTAATAAAACCTGGCGCCGAATAAACAACACGCAACAACAAAATTGTTGAATCACTCCACTTTTCAGGTGTTTCCAAACTTAATGATAGTAAGTACACTTGGAGAACACAAATCACCACAACACATTTTAAAAGACCTGACGATCGTTCAACTAACCAAGTTAGAGTCATCAGAGGATGAAACATTCTAACTACTTTAAAAACTAACATCACCTTATATACCAGATCTTAGGTAAAGAGACCTAACTGAGATGGGAAACTAATCGCAGGCAAATTCTGGAGTGCATTGTATTTTTATCGCCGGACGAGGTCTTTGCACTGTCCCTACTAACTTATCTAAAAGGTGTCCACCTCTAATAATTTTGAGAAGGTTTAACGACAACGTGATTAACATAGTTTCCTTTATGTTTTCTTTAGGACGTGTTGAAACGTGGGAATTTTATTTAGCGAAGCAATCGTAACCGGCCGTGGTGAAACGTTCTTACATTTTTTGTTGTAATTATATTTCGCAATATCTATACCCTCAGGGCAACTGCCTTTCGCCCCATCTATGGTGTCTGGTCATGGACGGCCTCTTGGAGCGGCTCTCCGAGAACGGCTTCTACGCCCAGGCGTACGCTAATGATGGGCTGGTCTTAGTCACCGGCAAATTCCTCGGCGTCGTCTGTGAGTGCATGCAAGCTGCCTGTAGCATAATCGAAAGGTGGTGTGGTGAGCTGGGACTCTCCGTAAACCCGGCGAAGACGGAGATGATCCTATTTACCAAGAAGAGGAAGGTAGAGGGGTTTAGGGCGCCCGTGATGTTTGGAAAATCTTTAGCTTTAGGGCGGAAGGTGAAATATGTGGGGGTGATCCTGGACTCCAAAATAACATGGGGGTCGCAAATAGAACGGGTTGTAAGGAAGGAAGTAGCGACCCTCTGGCAGCTGCGTCGAGTGATAGGGAGGAACTGCGATCGTCAGGCCGAGAATCCTCTATGGGGCGTTGGTCTGGTGGTGCGGTGTGAACCAAACTACCAGCAGGAAGCTGGCCAAACTCTAAAGGCTGACAATCCTGGGTATCACAGGCGCTATGAGGACGACACCCTCAGCCGCGCTAGAGGTCCTGTTGATGCTGCCACCGCTTCCCATCTGTGTCAGGAGGGAGGCGATGGCGTCGCATCTCAGAATGCGAGACGCGGGAAACTGGTGCGGAGAGGGAGCAGTAATAGGGCATGCAAGAGTCGCCAAGGAGTTGGAAAAGGAATTGCGATTTCCGCCATAAACGTACGGGATACCGAGGATGATATTAGGTTGACTAGGCCATACACCATCAGGATCCCCAGTAGGGATCAGTGGAGGGAAAATGAGGTTCAATTCCAGCCCGCAAGCCTGGTCTGTTTCACCGACGGATCGCGGCTGGAGGACCAACAATCCCCGGGGACAGGAATATACATCGAGGGCCTGGGGGTGCGCGAGAGCTATGCTCTTGGCGCATATACCACGGCATTCGAAACATAGGTGTGCGCTATCCTGTCTGTGGCCAATAGACAGGATGTGAAGAGGAGTCCCGAGAAATGTGTGTACATCTGCTCGGATAGCCAGGCAGTCCTCGGAGCAGTCTGCGCGGCCAGAATCAGGTCTACACTGGTTCAGGAGTGCGCTGACGCCCTCAGAGGACTAGCCAGGACAAAGGAGGTACGACCAGTGTGGGTTCCGGGACACTGTTTCGTGACGGGGAATGAGGTGGCGAATAATCTCGCAAGGCTCGGTTTCCGGCGGCCGTTCTGTGGACCGGAGCAGGCGATAGGTATAAGTAGGAAGACAGTCTCTGTCGCCTTAGACAGGTGGACCGAGGAAGCAATGAAGAGACACTGGGGGTCGGTTGGTGGCTGCAGGCAGGCGAGGGACTTCGTGGAGGAGCCGGGTAGAGATAAAGATGTCTGGTTACTCGGAAGGAGTCGACCTACGCTTTGCCGCATCCTTGGGGTGCTCACAGGCCACTGCGCCCTTAGAAGACACCTCACATTGATAGGCGTAGAGAGGGATGCCATTTGCCAGGAGTGCGGCGAGGATGAGGAAACGTCCTACCGCTACCTGTGCGAATGCGAGAGGGAGTCTTTGAGCAGAATTGTTCGGATCGAGGACTCTGCAGAAGAATCAGGTAAGTACCGTCCAATTGAAGACCGTCACGGCCTTCATCTCGAGGTCGAGGCGGTTTGGCGACGGAACCGAGGAGGAGTAGGCATGGTTGCTGGGGTTGGCAAAAAGGGCCCATGGTGGCCTACTTGCTTGGCGTTGGCCTACCCACCACTGTTACTACTACTACTACTGCTACTACTCTCGAAGGAGTTTAGCTGTCCTGGTTGTCTAGCATTTTTTATTAATTTCAGATTATCTTCATTAACGTGATGATTATTATCCCAAATATGTCGGGCGACGGAATAACTGTCTATAGTACCGTAACGCAATTGGGCTAAGTGTTCTTTCAATCTAATTCCAATCGATTTTTTTTGTTTGTCCGACGTACTTAAAATTACAATCTTTACAACCATGTTAATTTAGTTGTCGTTGAACCTTCTCAAAATGATTAGAGATGGACACATTTTAGATAAGTTAGTAGGGACAGTGCAAAGACCTCGTCCGGCGATAAAAATACAATGCACTGCCGAATTTGCCTGCGATTAGTTTGCCATCTCAGTTCGGTCTCTTTACCTAAGATCCGGTATATAAAGTAATGTTAGTTTTTAAAGTAGTTAGAATTTTTCATCCTCTGATGACGCTAACTTGGTTAGTGAAACGATCATCAGGTCTTTTAAGATGTGTTGTGGTGATTTGGGTTCTCCAAGTGTACTTATCAGTGCTCATCACAGGTTCCAATCTTCACTTAGTAATTTAATTATATATATATATATATATATATATATATATATATATATATATATATATATATATATATATATATATATATATATATAAATGTGTGTGTGTGTATCCATCCGATAACTCAAAAAATAATTAACCGATTTCGATTAAACTTGGCAAGTGCCTTTCTTGTATTAATGGCTTGGATGAGTTCGTTATCCAGAAAAATCTGACGGGGTTTTCCGGGAAAATTTTGAGTTCTCTTTGGAAAAAAAATTTTTCTCCGAAAATTACAAAAAGGTTTTTATGAAATGTAATGGATATGCGTTAGGAGAGGCCTTACTACCTACCAAAATTAAACTTTCTAAGTTTATAGAAAATCGAGTTATTCAAATTTGAGGAATTAAAAAAAATCACTACCATAACGCATTTGCTGCGTCCCGAACTTTTTCAATTGTAATTACACATTAGGTGCACAATTTCATTTTGCATATTTTTTTCAGCAAATTTCCGTATAAAAAGCTATTGTAAAACAATCTTTGCGAATTCAAGTGAAAAAATGTTTTCGAATTTTAGTCAAAAAGAGTTTGTAGGTGTAGCAATTTTCGTCTATATTTTTTTTTCATGAATTTTCGTAAAAAGATTTTTATGTAATTTTTGTGCAAAATGACTTGGCCAATTTTTGTAAAAATGACGTATTTTCATGAAACAAATTGTCTGCAAGTGTTCATGTAAACGTTTTTTTTATTTTTGTGATTTTCTGTGAATAATTAAATCTTGGCTGGTGTAGTTTTTGTGTAAATTGCTTGGGTAGCTGCGTTGGCCAGAAAAGCCAGACCAGTTTTTTGATAAAATTTTAAATCTATGTTCAGCAAATTTAGGTACTTTTTCAAACAAAAAGTTAATTTGATTAAATACGGTGCATTGCCTCTACTATAACGGTTATAATATCTACTAAATTTGATATATTTTAAACATTAAAAACAGTTCTGTGAAAATTCACTACCATAACGCACTTGCTGCTGCGTCCAGACCTTATCAATTTATTGCCAGAGCATAAATCGTTAAAACACAGTTGAATTAAAATACTCAGTGAGTGGTGGACGTGCCGCCACCTAGTTGCGGAACCAAGCAGTATGTTGTCACGCCAGCTCCAAATAACACAAAGTGTTAAAAAAAAAAGAGACTGTATACAACCAACTAACAATTTAGAAAACTGTCAGCCCTGCCCTATTTGTACCCCAATATAGGGACAAAGTATGTAGGTTAGGTTAGGTTAGATTGTGATATCGGTCCCTCCACCGCGACCATAAGGTCTATTGTGGCACACGCCTAATGTCTATATTTCGCCCAACAAATCCAGCCTCCTACAGAGGTCGATAACCTTTGCGGGCGAAAGTTGATCCAGATCCTCTGGAGCAAGCTTTACCTTGCCAAAGAGCAGGTGTCTAGTCCTATCCGCTGCCGGACAGGAACACAGCACGTGCTCTGCTGTTTCGTCATTCTCCATACACAGCCGGCACTCGGTCTCCTGACCGATCCCAATACGGTGCATGTGATGCCGCAAGCGACAGTGTCCTGTATACAGGCCGACTAGAGTACTCAGTTGTTGTCTGTTCAACTCTAGTAGTTTCTTAGCCCTTGACTCAGACAGGCCATTTATGAAGGCCTTAGAGTGAGCTAATCCTGGAAGATTTTGCCAATATTGAATTGTCCTTCTATCTGTCCAGGTCTTTAAGGTGCGTTTTGCTGTGCAAGATGTTATTCCCAGCACCGGTTCTGGTCCGACAAAGTCACACTGGGCACCACTCCTGGCAAGCGCGTCTGCCGCAACGTTGCCATCATGGTCCGAGTGACCCGGTATCCAGACCAGCGACACCTCATTACAGCTGCCCAATTCGTTAAGGGCAGATTTACAACTCCATACCGTCTTTGAATTGCACCGGTAGGAACCAAGAGCCTTTATTGCAGCTTGGCTATCTGCATATATCTTTATCGATTTGTTTGTGCATAGGTCTTTTAAGCTTTCCCTTGCACACATCTCGATGGCATAAACTTCAGCCTGGTGTATGGTTGCGTACTTGCCGAGGCTAGCTGATAGTCTAGCATCGGTGCTGCCCCCATATGCGCCGGCTCCTACTCCCATATTGGTTTTGGAGCCGTCAGAGTACCAGCAGAGGTCCGCTCTCAACAGGGTCGATTGGTTCCGGTCCCAGTGCTCCCTTTCCGGGAGGACGGTCTTGAAAGACAGATCTCTGCTGATTTTTGTAGGCATCAAGTCCGAGACCATTCCCAGAATCCTGTGACAATCACTGTCATCAAGGAGTCCGGACCCCCTCAGACTGACTTCCCTCAGCATGTTATCTGCCGTTTGTATTAGTCTGTACGTTGTCCACCTCGCCACCCTCTCCAACCATATGTGAAGTGGGGGAATATTGAGGAGGACCTCCAGAGCGACTGATGGTGCGGTGCTTAGTATGTAAGGCTAGATGCATTCTCGCAACAATTAGAACCGTAGACCGGTTTCGCTCTCATTAGAGCTCCTCAGTACGGCATACTAATTGTAGCAAAAATGCACCAAAAGTAATACGGCTATAGTATAGTCAGCCTTAAAATACTCAGTGAGTGGTGGGCGTGCCGCCACCTAGTTGCGGAACCAAGCAGTGTGTTGTCACGCCAGCTCCAAATAACACAAAGTGTTAAAAAAAAGAGACTGTATACAACCAACTAACAATTTAGAAAACTGTCAGCCCTGGCCCATTTCTACCCCAATATAGGGACAAGGTATGTCTCTATTTTTTTAACGCTTTGTGTTATTTGGAGCTGGCGTGACAACATAGTACTTGGTTCCGAACTAGGTGGCGACACGTTCACCACTCACTTAGTGTTTTAAGACTGGCTATACGATAGCCGTGTTATTTTTGGTGCATTTTTGCTACAATTAGTATGCCGTACTGAAGAGCTCTAATGAGAGCGAAACCGGTCTACGGTTCTAATTGTTGCGAGAATGCAGCTAGTCTTACAGTTGAATTAAAAGTAGGTGCTACAATTTTTAACGTTTGGTATATTTATCTTACGTATTCTCAATAACTGCACCATTTAACCCAATAAACCAAGGCATTTAATTTAATAACTACCTGCATTTAATTTCTGCGGTCAACATCTTATGATATTTGCATGATAAATTGCTTATTTCTTATTAACGATTGCAGAAGATAATTTCAATAATAGACCATAATATGCAAGCCTCTATCTGCATATAAGAGAAAGTAGGTTCAAAGTAATTTGCTTGTTAATGTATTCACCTACGCAGTATTTATTTCATCT
This sequence comes from Tillus elongatus, assembly GCA_964006375.1. Classification (NCBI taxonomy): domain Eukaryota; kingdom Metazoa; phylum Arthropoda; class Insecta; order Coleoptera; family Cleridae; genus Tillus; species Tillus elongatus. The sequence continues at coordinate 13,551,457 of OZ023270.1, read as the reverse complement.
AAAATTGGAAAAAAATATGAAAGGTGGAACGTTAATCGTATACGTAAGTAAATATGACATAGTAAACAAAACGAAAACATATTTGGCTCGTGCGACTATTAGTTTCTAAAAAAAATATTTAGAAACGACAGTCTACTTATATTCAATGATAAAATACCAATTGTTGTTTCCCTTATTTGCTGAAACCGTTACATACTAAATATAAGTGTTATACTTTTTTTCTGGCTGCACAACAACCGGTTTCGCCGTTTACGGTGTCGTCAGAGATGAGAAAATTGAGTTTATTTATATGCATAGTAGACTAGTAGTGGTAAAACAAAAAAGTTGGGGACGCAGCAAGTGCGCTATGGTAGCGATTTATTATTAAATGCTTCAAATTTGAATAACTTAATTTTCTATAAACCTAGAAAGTTTAGTTTTGGTGTGCAGTAAGGTCTGTCCCAAGGCAACATATCTACCAAATTTCATCGAAATAGCTTTGTAACTTTCGGAAATAAAATTGTTTCCCAAAGAAAACTCACAATTTTCCCGGAAAACCTTGTCCGATTTTCCTGGCTAACGAACTCATCCAAGCTATTAATAAAAGAAAGGTACTTACCGAGTTTTATCAAAATATGTTGATTGCTTTTTGAGTAATCGGTTGGATATATGTATGTATGTATGTATATATATATATATATATATATATATATATATATATATATATATATATATATATATATATATATATATATATATATATATATATATATATATAGGGTGGCGCATTGAAAACGAAACAGACCGATTTGCGCCCAGAGAAATTTTTTTTTAAGGAACGCTGTATCATGTCAATTTTAATATTGAGGGGGACATGTTTTGACATAAAACTCGACTTTGTCACATCAATCCCTTAAGGGTGGTGATAACAACCGTTATATTTTAAATAGGGAACATGGGTCGAGTGTTACATCATTTGAAAGCTCTTTCTTTTCTGAATTCAGCAAACAAATTTTTTTTGGAAGTTCTATCAACTCGTTTAAAAATTATTTACAGTTGAAGATGCAAAAACGCATTTCACTCATTCCGATAAGAAATATGCTGATAGTCAATGTTTTGTTGGTTTGTAAACAAAAAATTGACTATCAGAACATTTCTTATCGGAATGAGAGAAATGCGGTTTATTATTTCAGTTTATCGGTCGGTTTGACACTTGATAGTACTACCGAAAATTAATTTCACAATGGTGTATTCTGTAGAAGAAAGAGTTGAAATAATTACTCTTTTTCTAAAAAACGATAACTGTGCCAACCGTACCGCAAATTTGTTTAATGAACGACATCCGAACAGACATGTTAACAGAAAATACATTTTGGAGTTAGTTGCAAAGTTTTGACAAAGTGCTTCAGTAGCCAACAAAAAACCGGATCCTGAACGTGAATTTCCGGTTAGAAATGAGACTACTGAGATTGAAGTTTTCGGACAAATTGCTGCAGACCCAACTTTGAGCACGAGAAAATTGGCCACTGTTTCAAACATCAAAAGAAGAACTATTCAGCGAATATTGAAGTATCGTAAATTTCACCCGTAAAAAATTCATCTTGTACAACAACTGAATGAAGATGATTTTGATCGGCGGCTTGAGTTTTGTGAAGTTATGACTGCACGAATAGCTGATAACAGTAACTTTCTGTTCAATATCTGTTTTCAGACGAGTGTCATAATTGTCGTTATTGGGCAGATAATAATCCAAGAAATTTTCACGACGTCCACACTCAAACTCCACAGAAATTGAATGTCTGGACTGGCATTTTTAGAGACCGTTTAATCGGACCAATTTTTCTTGATGGCAATTTGAGTGGCGAAACGTATTTGGAGTTACTAGAAGATACAGTTTACCCTCTACTAATTGACATTGTTGAAAATGATGATCGCTATCAAGAAACTCAATTAGTGTTTCAACAAGATGGAGCTCATCCGCATTTTTCACAACGTGTTAGGGAGTTTTTGAACAGAGAATTTCCAGGACAATGGATTGGGCGTAGAGGTGCTATTTAGTGCCACCCTAGATCACCGGATTTAACTCCCTTAGACATCTTTCTATGGGACCATTTAAAGAGTAGAATTTGCGCAACAGAACCGGAGTCTCTGGAATAATTGCGACGACGCATTGTTAAAGAATGCCGTCTAATAACTCCACAAATGCTCCAGAATATCAGAGCTCGTTTTGAACAAAACATGTACTTTTGTATGGAAGCTGGTGGTCAACAATTTTAACACTTACTTAACTGACTAAATATTTTTGAACGTTTAATTTTGTTTTTTAGTTTTTTTAACGAAAAATTGACTAATTAATGCATTTCTTATCACAATGAATGAAATACGTTGTTGCAACCCCAACTGTGAATAATTTTTAAACGAGTTGACAAAACTTCCAACAAAACTAGTGTGCTGAATTCAGAAAAGAAAGAGCTTTCAAATGATGTAAACCTCGACCCATGTTCCCTATTTAAAATATAAGGGTTGTTATCACCACCCTTAAGGGGTTGATGTGACAAAGTTGAGTTTTATATCAAAACATGTCCCCCTCAATATTAAAATTGACGTGTTTCAGCGTTTCTTAAAAAAAAAATTCTCTGGATGCAAATCGGTCTTATCAGCAGTACCACGTTTGATGACCTTATTTGCAACGGTTTCCAAGATATAAAGCATTAATTACAAAATTTATCATTTTCCAATATTTATGAAACTTATCTCAAAATCAAAGGGCGGCTTTGACAACGCCACTTGACATTGGAAAAATTAACTAAATTATTGATAGGTAGCTTTCGTAGTTACCCGCTTTTTTCTTGATAGCAGCATGTTTTTACTGAAAAACTTATGTCAATGATGTACGTGATTGCTGAAAGTGATGGAAATGTTGCCTTAGCAAAGAGAATCTATAGGCAGAAATACCCTAATCGACAACAACCCGAGTTGAAAACATTTAGATTGGTGAAAGCTCGTTTTGATGCATACGGCACTGTATAGTATCGGGCTCCCGTAAGAAACAAAACTGTTCTAAATGAAGGTACGTCTGTAAACATCATAAGCCTCAGTCATTGAAAATCCACATATCAGCCAGCCACAATTAGCTTCGAATTTAAATATCAGTAAAACTTCTGTCCAAAGATGTTTTAAAGAAAACAAATATCACCCGTACCATGTTAGAAAAGTTAAAGAGTTGTCTGCAAGCTATAAGCAGCAAAGATTGAATTTTTGTATTTGGGCTCTGCAGGACAACCAGGAACCAGGATTTCTTGCAAAAGTGATATTTACAGATAAAACAAAATTTTCAAACTGTGAAGGAATTAATATGCACAATTTGCATTATTATAAAAACTCCGTCCGATTTTCCTGGCTATCGAACTCATCCAAGCCATTAATAAAAGAAAGACACTTGCCAAGTTTGATCTAAATCGGGTAATTATTTTTTGAATTATCGGATGGATATATATATATATATATATATATATATATATATATATATATATATATATATATATATATATATATATACAGGGTGTCCCTCTAACAATGGGCCAAACCCATATATTCGGATAGAGCATCAAAAATTAAATAGACTTTCATCAATACGTTTTGTCCGATTGTTGCTTGTTTTCGATATACAGTGTGTTAAAATTGACTTTGAAAAAAATTAAATCGCTCGTTTTTCTGCTAATTACTGGAATATTGATTTGGAACTTTGTAATAGGGGGTTATCGAGGATGCCGCTTCCAACCGTGATACCTATTTTGAGCTACATCATAGTTGGCGCCACCTACACTAAACCCGAATGTTTTACAGGGGCATAAATTTTTCGATGATCAACTTTCTGCAAATCTGTTCAGAAAAACTGAAAACTACTAATTTTTTGTTCGAAAAAGGTATACTTAGTTGAAACTCATAAAGTGAGTGGTTACCGAGATATTGCGGTTTTAATAATGGTGTGCATTGAAAATCTCTCAAATCTGAAATTTTATTAACATTATTATTATCACTAAATTATAAGAAAAAATTGACAATTATCGAACAATTCACTTAATAAGATTCTCAAAATAGCCTCCGCCTACTTCAATACATTTTTCTAGTCTCAACCCAAAATTTTGCCTCACCTTAAAAAAAGTTTGATAATCGTTTTTCAATATATCACTGGATTCGATTATTCTAGCCCAAAGTTCATCTCTGGAGTTACAAATATTCTTGTATACTAATTCTTTCAAGTGACCCCAAAGGAAGAAATCTAGAGGATTGAGGTCGGGGCTACGTGCAGGCCAAGGAAAATCTCCACCTCGACCTATCCATCGGCGCGGATAATTTTGGTTCAGAAATTCTCTGACAGGAAGTCCATAATGGGCAGGTGCCCCGTCGTGAATGAACCATAATCTCCTGCGCACGTGTAGAGGGACATCTTCCAAGAGAATAGGAAGTTGATCTCTCAGGAAAATTGAATAATTCTCCACATTGAGCCTTGCAGGAAGTTCTATTGGTCCCAACAACACGTCGCCTAGTATGCCACACCAGACATTAATGGAGAACTCATGTTGAAAATGATGTTCTCGCGTCAAATGAGGATTGCTGCTGTCATATGTGTGAGCATTTTTGAAATTGAAAACTCCTCTTCTTGTGAATGTCGCTTCGTCAGTGAATAGAATGTTGTTGAAGAAAAACGGATCGTCATTCTGATACCGACGAATGCGTTCACAAAAATCCAATCTAGATAGAAAATCTAGAGGTAAAAGATTCTGCACTGGTGTGAAGTGGTAAGGATGTAACTTTTCTTTTCTGAGAAGTCTACCAATACTTGATTTGTTTATTCCAGTTGCTGCAGAGAGGCGTCTTACGCTTGTTTCCGGATCTTCTGCAAGGCGTACTAATATCTCTTCCTCTTGATGTACAGGACGTCTTGGTCCACCAACTTCCGACTTCGAATTGAAAGAACCAGTTTCACCTACGAATACATTAGGACGAGATGATACGCATCCGTGTAACAAAATGTGTATTTCACGATTTTTCCAGCCCTCAGGTGTGAATTTTGTCAAAACTTTCGTTTCAGAAATAATCAATGGCAATGAGTGCATATTACTCTTTTACATACCTAATTTATCGTATAATCTTCTAAAGGTCTTGTGATCTGGTTGTCTACGACTAGGATATAATTCCAAGTATCTGGCGGCGGCTTGGTGGCTACGGAAGTTTGATTGGGCATAAACGCAGATCATATCTCTTTTCTCAATATTGCTAAACTCATTATGGCGAGGCATTTCAGAAATAATAACTACCTACTGCTCTTAATTGAAAAACCATGTGCTTGTCAAAATTGACAGATTATGTTTATGGTGTTACGCAAATGACATCCCTATGAAAACGAAAAACAAAAGATATTTCATCTACTTCATTGACAGTTGTTGACCCGGCCAATCAACTGCTATAGTTATTAGCGCCGTGATATGTCCACAGGAATACATCTTTTATTTGCCAAAAACATACTTATTCTATGAAATCGAATTAAATCCAGAGAAACTTCCCAATTTTTAGGAATTGATTTAGAATTAGAAAATTATGATTAAAATACACCGACCTCAATCCTCTAGAATTTTCCATTGGGGTTACTTGAAACAACTGGTACATACACAATAATGTTTGTAACTCCAGAGATGAACTTTGGGCCAGAATAAAATTTCAGATTTGAGAGATTTTCAATGCACACCATTATTAAAACCGCAATATCTCGTAAACCACTCACTTTGAGTTTCAACTAAGTATACCTTTTTCGTACAAAAAATTTGTAGTTTTCAGTTTTTCTGAACAGATTTCCAGAAAGTTGATCATCGAAAAAGTTATGCCCCTGTAAAACATTCGGGTTTAGTGTAGGTGGCGCCAACTATGATGTAGCTCAAAATAGGTATCACGGTTGGAAGCGGCATCCTCGGTAACCCCCTATTACAAAGTTCCAAATCAATATTCCAGTAATTAGCAGAAAAACGAGCGATTTAAGTTTTTTCAAAGTCAATTTTAACACACTTTATATCGAAAACAAGCAACAATCGGACTAAATGTATTGATGACAGTCTATTTAATTTTTGATGCTCTATCCGAATATATGGGTTTGGCCCATTGTTAGAGGGACACCCTGTATATATATATATATATATATATATATATATATATATATATATATATATATATATATATATATATATATATATATATATATATATATATATATATATATATATATATATATATATATATATATATATATATATATATATATATATCACCGATAACTCACAAAATAATGGGCGGATTTTGATTAAATTTGGTGAATAAATTCCTTTTGCAAATGGCTTGGTTAGCCAGGAAAATCTGCCTAGGTTTTCCCGGAAAATTTTGTGTTTTCTTTCGAAAGAAATGTATATCTCCGAAATTAACAAAGTAAAGGCAACCAAATTTAGTAGTTATATCCTTATAGGTAAGTTACCTACCAAAATTTAGCTATGTAGGTCAAAAGACAAAACAGTTATAGGCATTTAAAGAAAAATAAATTGGGCAAATAACTTGAATCTAATACGGGCTATGGAAATCAAATGTCTCAAGAAGGATGTTTTACAAACCCTGAAGTCTTAGTTTCAACCGTCATTGTCCTTCATTTTACTAAAATGTTTCCAGAAAATTCATTTCAAATAGACCCTGTCTCTGATGTTTGGCAGTAGCCTTAGCTATAGAGTTTATCGTTTAATGGTATATAATTTTTGTAGAATTTTCTTAAAAAATCAATGAAGCTCAATATATCACTTATTATACAAGATATGAATTTTTTTATATATTAATTATAGGGTGTCTTGAGCTACATCTTAAAAAAATATTTCTACAATCATAGGGTGGCCCATAAGTCGTTGGTGATACAAATTTTCTTATTTTTTTAATCAAACACGCCTTATGTTAACGCATTTTTGCATTTTCCATCAAAATATAATGCATGTTTGTAAGAAAAGAAATTCTGAATGCAGCAAGTGCGTTATGGTAGCGAATTTTGATCAAATGCTTCATATTTGAATAGCCCAATTTGCTATTAACCTATAAGGTTGACCAAGAAACGAGTTTTTCCGGGAACAGTTTAAGTTTACTTTTGGAAATTGTACATTTTTACACAATAAAGTTATTTTTATGAAACATGGCACATTGTTTTTACTATATAGGTTATACTGGTAACCAAAATTGATGCCTGCTTTCTTAAATAAAAACAAAACACACATATTTGCAATAAAAACATTTTAATGCACATTCACTACCATAACGCACTTGTTGCGTCCAGAGTTTTTTTAAAATAAAAATTCGCCAAAAAAACGTGCCAAAAATTTTATTCTTACAGTTTGTTTTCTTAGCAAATATAAAAAAAATGTTGCTTCCCAAATCATATTTTCTATATGTTTTGACACTTTTTACGACGTTTGAGCGAAAAAAAATTAGAAATTTTTGTCGCCGATGACATCCTTCCACATGTATCGCCGATGTGGAAGTAAAATAATTGAGGATTTATGTTTTAAAAATTTTTATTAAATACTATTTTGATAAATAAAATAGCATCTATTAAAAATGTGTTTTTTTTTCTACTGGGAAGCTACTAACTGTCGTAAATAAACCGGTGTCCCGTTTTGAGTTTAAAAAAATGGTCACGTTAGTCGAAATTTCATTGTTTCTACGAAAATTCGCTAAACATCTCTAGCAGTACTACTGTTTAGGCAACACGGAATACACTATAGTGTAAGCAATGTTGCATAAGAGATTATCTAAAGTAACTTGTCAGCAGTTTTAGTCACTGTTAGGTAATATAGAGTTCATTGGTTATAGTCTTTGACTATATAGAGAATAGACCCGGCACACAGCCGAATTGTTTGAAGCCAACATTCAAGGGACTCTATGTTTACATCGGTCCTCTGTTCTGGTTGGGTGGTGGCTCAAGCGTTGCCGCTATGTGATAATTCATCCTTAAATCGCCGAATATGCTAACAAGTTGAGAATGATAAATGTATTACTCTTCTGTTATTTAAGACGTCACACTTACATTAGGGATTATTTATGAATGTTAAGATTTACTAACGTTATATTCCTTGGTTTCTCCCTTCTTTATGTAATTATAACCAGAAAACTCATTTTAAAAACTTTATCTTGCTGCATGTGAAGTATCTAGATTTGTATTAATCCACAGTTGTGACTTGTATTTGTCTGTGAATAGTATGCAAGTATACTGAAAATTTATTTTTGTGTTACCTTGATTTGCAATAAAGGTTTTGAGTTTTGTTTATGCAAAATGATGAAAAAGTATATTGCTTGTAGAAGATTACCTGAGGATGTGGCAACGATGTCTCTGCATATTGCTGTTTGCGATTTTCAGTGGCGGCACGTCAGTTTGGCACTATTTTTAGGTTTCCATCTACTAACATGGTGTGCTGCCTTAAATAGAAAATCGGATACGCTGCCGAAATATTCTTATTTATGTTCACAGCATTTTAATAAAGACTTTTATTATTTACCCAAGTGGAAGAAGGGTCTTAAAAACGCAGCGTCTCCATCAGTTTTAAGTTCTCCAGTGCCTTCTACTTTTGGCACGAATAAGCTCTTGCTCACGCAGAAAGAAGGTGAAGAATTCTTCTTAGCTTCCTATTTTGTAAACCTTTATTATTGGTAAAATTAATAAATTACCCGATAAAAATTGCAGTCATAGTTTTCAAGAAAATAGTGATAAATCATCGTTATCATCAACTCTCACTGCTTTGGAACTATCATCATGTTCAACAGGTGAGGCACTTGGCAGTCCTCCTGAATTTACACCAAAAGCTAACATTACTCCAGGTCAAAAATAAGTTAATGTGCCTGGACTTAGAATTGAGGGGAAAATACTAGAAACCATTTTTATAAAATTATATTCCGTTCACTGAAAACTTATCAAATATCGTCCATTTTTTAGGAAAAAACTTCCTTATTTTGTAGATATTTCCAGTTTATCAGGAACTCCAGAAAACATCTTTAAAAATGATCTATTGCTAAACGAGTAATAAAAAAACAAAAGAAGAAAATTAATATATTGCGCCAACAGAAAAGACGTCTTAAGAGTTTGTCACCAAAAATCGCTGATTGAGCATTTTAAAAGTCGTATTGCTTTTACGGAAAATACAGACACATCCCTGAATGTCTCACTTTTGAGTGTTATTGAATTTATATCATTGCTTGTAATATTTTAGGCCTCTTTACCCACATAAATAGATCTGATTAAACAGCTTTTAAAATGTCCACAACGGAACTATTCATCGGACGTAAGGTCGTTTGCTATACCCCTAAATTTTTATTCAAACAAAGCTTATAATTACGTTCGAGAAAAATTGATGAAATCTTTGCCACATCTTCGAACAATTTCTAAATTGTTCCTGGATTCTGCAAAGAAGCATTCGCGGTTTTGAATTCAAAAAGTCGAGAAGCAGCTGAAAAATGTCGCAAAATACTTTGTTAAATACCAAATCATCGACGAGATGTTCATAAGACGTCAAGTTGTGTGCACAGGAAAAAAGTTTTGTGGTAACGTAGATATTGGCGTGGATATGAATAATTCAAACGAGCTTCCAGTGGCTAAAGAAATTTAGGTTTTCTTATTAGTTGCTTTAAATAACCACTGGAAAGTTCCAGTGGATCATTTCTTCCTAGCTGTCATTTCTCGTGAAGAATAACCACTGGAAAGTTCCAGTGGATCATTTCTTCCTAGCTGTCATTTCTCGTGAAGAAAAAGCAAGCCTATTATTTAATCGGGCCTTAAGTTTTATCCATCAAGCAAGAATAGTCGTTACTTCCGTAGGTTTTGATGGAGCAGCTGCAAATATAAGCATGATTAAATGTTTGTGAGCAAATTTAGATACATTTATTCAAGAAGGTTTAAAGGCTTATTTACCGCATCCTGTAACCAATGAAAATGTATATATTTTCCTAGATGCTTGCCATATGATGTAATTAATAAGAAATTATCCGGTAAGTTGTAGGTCTATAAAACATGGCAGCAGACAAATCAGGTGGTCATTTCTAGAAAAACTGGTAGAGCTGCAAGGTTTTTTCTTAAATTTTTGTTGAAAACACTTTTTACTGAATTTGCATAGAAAAAAATCGCTTGTGACGAGATCACAACATTAATACTTTCGAACATTTTATTCGAGAAATCATTTCTATAAAAATTCACTATCATAACGCACTTGCTGCGTCCAGACTTTTTAGTTAATAGTATACATTAAATAATGTATGGGTAGTTAAACATCTTTTAAATTTTATTTTATTATTTTAATCGTATTTATGAAAATTTCAATCCTATTTCTCGAGACGCCTATGGTGTCGAGGACCATGTAAACAAACATTTTATTCAGTGTTGGTTTCAAACATTACAACGCATCGCATTGGGTGATGCCTGGTCTATTCGTAGATAGATAGTCAAAGGTTTTAGTCACTGTTACGTAGTATAGAGTTCATTGGTTATAGTTCATAAGGTACTATTGTTTAGGCAACACTGCATACACTATAGTGGAAGCAATATTGCATAAGAGACTATCTAAATAAGCTTTTCAGTCGTTCGTTGATATGGAACCTTATACGAGAAATATGTATTGATCAAAACACGTTAATGCACCATATGAATACGGCAATTAATTTGAATTCCTCATATATTATGTATGCACTTTCGCACGAGTATCAACTTTTTCTCAGTAGAGATTGTTGAAAGCGTGTACGGAAAAAATAAAAGAATTAATATTTATGTTCCGCTAACCGACCGCACAATTAGATAAAAGTATTAGTCAGTTCGGCCGGTTTAATTATTCCAATTAATTCTGAAATAAGCCGTATAACTTCTTGTATGAATAGAATTTAACGCAGACATAATTATAATTAGATAGATTTGCCTTTTTTTGTGTAAAAAATTGAATTCTAAATTATATCAAACTAGATTATATGGGCTAGCCGAATTATTCGCTGTCTATACACAAATCAAAGCACCATAACATACATTAACGGATATTAGAGCTAAAAAAAGACATTTTCGTGGCAAATAAAATTTTCTAGTTATATTAGTTATTAAAAAAAAATTCTGGACACAGAAAGTGCGTTATGGTAGTGAATTTTTATAAAAATGTTTTTAATAACAAATATGTGTATTTTTTCTTTAAGAAAGCAGGCATCAAATTTGGTTACCAGTATAACCTATATAGTAAAAACAATGTGCCTTGTTTCATCAAAATAACTTTATTGTGTGAAAATGTACAAAAATTTCCAAAAGTAAACTTAAAGTGTTCCCGAAAAACACGTTTCTTGGTCAACCTTATAGGTTAATAGCAAATTGAGCTGTTCAAATATGAAACAGTTGATTAAAATTCGCTACCATAACGCACTTGCTGCGTCCAGAATTTCGTTTCTTACAAACATGCATTATATTTCGATGGAAAATGCAAAAATGCAATAACATAAGGCGTGTTTGATTAAAAAAAAATGGAAATTTGTATCACCAACGACTTATGGGCCATCCTGTGATTGTAGACATATTATTTTAAGATGTAGCTTAAGACACCCTATAATTAATATATAGAATTTTTTTTCATATCTTGTATAATAACAGATATATTGAGCTTTATTGATTTTTTACGAAAATTCGACAAAAATTATATACCATTAAACGATAAACTCTATAGCTAAGGCTACTGCCAAGCATCAGAGACAGGGTCTATTTGAAATGAATTTTCTGGGAATATTTTAGTAAAATGAAGGACAATGACGAATGAAACTAAGACTTTAGGGTTTGTAAAACATCCTTCTTGAGATATTTTATTTCTATAGCCCGTATTAGATTTAAGTTATTTGCCTAAATGTTGCCAATTTTGACATTTTAAATCGCCACTTTGACGTTTTGAGGAAACCCCCAATTTATTTATTTTTAAATGCCAATAACTTTTTTGTCTTTTGACCTATATAGCTAAATTTTGGTACGTAACTTACCTATAAGAATGTAAACCTGCGTGCCCTTACTTTGTTAATTCCGGAGATATAAATTTTTTTCGAAAGAAAACACAAAATTTTCCGGGAAAACCTAGGCAGATTTTCCTGGCTAACAAACTCATCCAAGCCATTTGCAAAAGGAATTTTTTCACCAAATTTAATAAAAGTCGGGCCATTATTTTTTGAGTTATCGGTGTGATATATATATATATATATATATATATATATATATATATATATATATATATATATATAAACATATAAAAATTGAAACTGACCCCGGATATGTTTTCTGGAGGGCCTAATTAGCGCTCATTTGAAGAAATTTTTTCAAAATTCAAAAGTCGGGATCTCCTCATTAGTGAATTTTTTTTAAGAAAATTCACTAATAGACACAATTTAGAATTTGACATCCACAGAAAGGCAACCACTATTGTGAGTTACAGTTCGATTGACTCACACCATACTTTTCTACAAAAAAAAAAGCTAGTTTGAATTTTATGGTTCATACATTAATGCAGTTTTCCTTAAATAAAGAAAGATACAACAGAGAACTTGAATATATTAACAATGTAGCTAAGTGAAATGGTTATTCTGTCTGATTAGTGGATAAACTAGTCAACAAAGAAAATGTCAGCGGAATCTGCGACTTTCAGAAAAGATAAACCAGACAAAACCGTTGTCTGTTTACCATCTGTACCGCGAACTACGAGATGTTTTAATAGCAAATTTAAGAAAGCCAATTTGCAGCTAACATTTTTACAAAAAAAAACATTAAAAAATTTGCTAGGTAACCCAAAAGATAAAGATAAAACTCTGGGCGCAGCAAGTGCGTTATGGAAGTGAATTTTCATTAAAATGTTTTTAATTACAAATATATCGCTCTAATGCGAGCAGGCATCAATATGGTTACCGGTATAACCTATATAGTAGGAACAATGTACCATATTTTATCAAAATAATGATTTGAAAATGTACAAAAATTTTCCGAAAATAAACTTTAAATGTTTCCGAGAAAACTGGTCTCCTAGCCGATGAACCTTAGGTTAATAGCAAATTGAGTTAGTGAAATTTGAAACATTTAATGAAAAATCGCAATCAAAACGCCATTGCTGCGTTCATACAAAAAAATTTCGAAAATAAAGTTAAATGTTGGCTGCCTAACCAACAAAACTTTGGTTAATAGCAAATTGAGTTATTGAAATTTGAAGGTTTTAATGAAAATTTGTTTTCTGCATCATATTTCGATTTAAAAAAATTAAAATGCAGTAACGAATTTGTTCTACGAAAATTACTAAAAATTATAGACCGTTAAACCATAAACTTCACTAAACCCACAGCGAAAGCATCAGAGAAAGGGTCTATTTGAAATGAATTTTCTGTAAAAATTTTAATAAAAGAAGGGCAATGACGGCTGATTCTGAAACTTAAGGGTTCGCAGGACACTCCTCTTGCAACATTTTCTTTTCACAATCCGTATTTGTTTCACGTTCTTTGCCTAAACATTGCCAATTTTGACGTTTTAAATTGCGCGTTTGACGTTTTGAGGAAAACTCCAAAATGTGTTTCTTTAGCTGCCCGTAACTTTGAAGGATTTAATGAAAATTTGCTACAAAAACGCACTTACTGCGTCCAGATTTTTTTTCTTGCAAACATGCATCATATTTCGATAAAAAATGCTAAAATGCATTAACGAATTTGTTCTACGAAAATTAACTAAAAGTTATAGACCATTAAACCATAAACCTCACTAAACCGACAGTCAAAGCATCAGAGAAAGAGTCTATTTGAAATTAATTTTCTGTAAATATTTTAGTAAAATGAAGGACAATGACGGTTAAAGCTGAAACTTACGGGTTCGCACAACACTCTTCTTGCAACATTTTCTTTTCACAATCCGTATTTGTTTCGTTCTTTGCCTAAACATGGCCAATTTTGACGTTTTAAATTGCGCGTTTGACGTTTTGAGGAAAACTCCAAAATGTGTTTCTTTAGCTGACCGGAACTTTTTTGTCCTTAAACTTAGAAACCTAAGTTTTGGTGCATGGATCACTTTTTATAACACAAATATGCGTACCAAATTTGGTTGCCCTCACTTTGTTATTTCCGGAGATATTAATTTTTTTAGAAAGAAAACACAAAATTTTCCGGGAAAACCTGGTCCGATTTTCCTGGCTAACGAACTTATCCAAGCCACTTGCAAAGGGAAGGAACTCACCAAATTTGATCAAGATCGGTCTATTATTTTTTGAGTTATCGGTACGATATATATATATATATATATATATATATATATATATATATATATATATATATATATATATATATATATATATATATATAAATAAATAAATAAATAAACACGTATCTCCCCATAAGTGAATTTTTTTTAAGAAAATTCCCTTAAAAAAAATTGAATCACCAACGGCTTATGGGCCATCCTGTAATTGTAGAAATATTTCTTAAGATGTAGCTCAAGACACCATATAATTAATGTATACAATGTTTTTTTTCGTATCTTGCATAATAATGGATATATTGAACTTTAAAGATTTTTTACGTAAATTCGACAAAAATGATATACCATTAACCGATAAACTCTATAGCCAACACTACTGCCAAAGTATCAGAGAAAGGGTCTATTTGAAATGAATTTTCTGGGAATATTTTAGTAAAATGAAGAACAATGTCTTCTTGAGACATTTTCCTTCCATAGCTCATATTAGTTTCAGGTTCATTGCCTAAATATTACCAATTTTGACGTTTTAAATCGCGACTGACGTTTTGAGGAAAACCCAAATTTATTTTTCTTTAAATGCCTGTAACTTTTTTGTCATTAACCTACAGAGCTAAATTTTGGTAGGTAACCTACCTATAATGATATAAGCCAGCGTACCAAATTTGATTGCCCTTACTTTGTTAATTCCGGAGATATACATTTTTTTCGAAAGAAAACACAAAATTTTCCAGGAAAACCTCGGCGGTTTATCCTGGCTAACGATCTTATCCAAGCCACTTGCGAAAGCAAGGTACTCAACAAGTTTGATCAAAATCGGTTCATTATTTTTTTAGTTATAGGTGTGACACATAAATATTTTTTTTTTATTATTATTTTATTGGCTGCGGCATCTCAGGCCATTACATTACATTACATTACATTACACACACACACACACACACACACACACACACACACACACACACACACACACACACACACACACACACACACACACACACACACACACACACACACACACACACACACACACACACACACACACACACACACACACACACACACACACACACACACACACACACACACACACACACACACACACACACACACACACACACACACACACACACACACACACACACACACACACACACACACACACACACACACACACACACACACACACACACACACACACACACACACACACACACACACACACACACACACACACACACACACACACACACACACACACACACACACACACACACACACACACACACACACACACACACACACACACACACACACACACACACACACACACACACACACACACACACACACACACACACACACACACACACACACACACACACACACACACACACACACACACACACACACACACACACACACACACACACACACACACACACACACACACACACACACACACACACACACACACACACACACACACACACACACACACACACACACACACACACACACACACACACACACACACACACACACACACACACACACACACACACACACACACACACACACACACACACACACACACACACACACACACACACACACACACACACACACACACACACACACACACACACACACACACACACACACACACACACACACACACACACACACACACACACACACACACACACACACACACACACACACACACACACACACACACACACACACACACACACACACACACACACACACACACACACACACACACACACACACACACACACACACACACACACACACACACACACACACACACACACACACACACACACACACACACACACACACACACACACACACACACACACACACACACACACACACACACACACACACACACACACACACACACACACACACACACACACACACACACACACACACACACACACACACACACACACACACACACACACACACACACACACACACACACACACACACACACACACACACACACACACACACACACACACACACACACACACACACACACACACACACACACACACACACACACACACACACACACACACACACACACACACACACACACACACACACACACACACACACACACACACACACACACACACACACACACACACACACACACACACACACACACACACACACACACACACACACACACACACACACACACACACACACACACACACACACACACACACACACACACACACACACACACACACACACACACACACACACACACACACACACACACACACACACACACACACACACACACACACACACACACACACACACACACACACACACACACACACACACACACACACACACACACACACACACACACACACACACACACACACACACACACACACACACACACACACACACACACACACACACACACACACACACACACACACACACACACACACACACACACACACACACACACACACACACACACACACACACACACACACACACACACACACACACACACACACACACACACACACACACACACACACACACACACACACACACACACACACACACACACACACACACACACACACACACACACACACACACACACACACACACACACACACACACACACACACACACACACACACACACACACACACACACACACACACACACACACACACACACACACACACACACACACACACACACACACACACACACACACACACACACACACACACACACACACACACACACACACACACACACACACACACACACACACACACACACACACACACACACACACACACACACACACACACACACACACACACACACACACACACACACACACACACACACACACACACACACACACACACACACACACACACACACACACACACACACACACACACACACACACACACACACACACACACACACACACACACACACACACACACACACACACACACACACACACACACACACACACACACACACACACACACACACACACACACACACACACACACACACACACACAAATATATATATATATATATATATATATATATATATATATATATATATATAAACATATAAAGTCTGAAACCGCCTTTGGATTTGGGTTCCAGGGGTCCTAAATAGCGCCCATTTCAAGAATTTTTTCAAAACTCAAAAGTCTCCTCATTAGTGAATTTTTTTAAAGAAAATTCACTAAAAGTTATAGGCATTTAAAGAAAAATACATTGGGATTTTCCTCAAAACGTCAAAGTCGCGATATGAAACGGCAAAATTGGCAATGTTTAGGCAAAGAAAGTGAAACAAATACGGATTGTGAAAAGAAAATGTTGCAAGAAGAGTGTTCCGCGAATCCTTAAGTTTCAGATTCAACCGTCATTGCCCTTCATTTTACCAAAATATTTATAGAAAATTCATTTCAAATAGACCCTGTCTTTGATGCTTTGGTTGTAGGTTTAGTTAAGTTGATGCTTTTGCTCTAGGTTTAGTTAAGTTTATGGTTTAATCGTCTATAATTTTTAGCTAATTTTCATAGAACAAATTGGTTAATGCATTTTTGCATTTTTTATCGAAATATGATGCATGTTTGTAAGAAAAAAATCTGGACGCAGTAAGTGCGTTTTGGTAGCCAATTTTCCTTACATCCTTCAAATTTCAATAACTCAATTTGCTATTAACGTAAACTAGGAAACCAACATTTAGGTTTATTTTCGGAAAATTTTTGTGCATTTAATGTAATTTTGATAAAATATAGTACATTGTTTCTACTACATAGGCCATATCGATAATAAGATTGATGCCTGCTCGTATTTGCTATTAAAAACTTTTTTTTAATCGAACACGCCTTATGTTTTTCCATTTTTGCATTTTCCATCGAAATATAATGCATGTTTGTAAGAAAAGAAATTCGAGACGCAGCAAGTCCGTTATGGTAGCGAATTTTCATTAAATGCTTCAAATTTGAATAGCTCATTTTGCTATTAACCTATAAGGTTGACCAAGAAACTGTTTTTTTCTGGAACGCTTTAAGTTTATTTTCGAAACATTTTTGTACATTTTCAACCAATAAAGTTATTTTGATTAAACACGGCACATTGTTTCTACTATATAGGTTATACTGGTAACCAAATTTGATGGCTGCTTTTTTAAAAAATCATATTTGCTATTAAAAACATTGTTACAGTTATACTGGTAACCAAATTTGACATATTTGGTATTAAAAACAATTTTATGAAAATTCACTACCATAACGCACTTGCTGCGTCCAGAGTTTTCTTTATATGCTGTTAATATTTACTCGTGTAGAAATTTTGAAAGTCTTATCTTCAGCCGTGTTAAGGATATTTAAGGAAAATCTCTCTGAGTGTAACAACTCTAACACCCTGTATCTGAGTATCACGACCTTAAAATGAAAAATGTTATACAAACTATCCACATTATTTTTTTCAAGGGCAACTCACGCCCCAGTTTTTTGAAGTATAATTAGGACACCCTATATAAACACATAAAAATTTAAATAACTCAAGTTTCTATAAACTTAGAGAGTTTAATTTTAATACGTAGTAAGGTCTTTCCTAAATCAAGATATCCACAAAATTTCATCAAAATAACTTTGTAATTTTCGGAGCAAAAAATTTTTTTCGATAGAAAATTTAAAATTTGAATAACTAAATTTTCTCTAAACTTAGAAAGTTGATTTTGGTACGTAGTAAGATCTCTCCTAAGGCAACATATATAGTAAATTTCATTAAAACAGCTTTGTTACTTTAGGAGAAAAAATTTTTTTTCGAAAGAAAACACAAAATTTTCCCGGAAAACCCCGTCCGATTTTTCTGGCTAACGAACTCATCCAAGCCATTAATAAAAGAAAGGCACTTGCCAAGTTTCATCGAAATCGGTTAATTATTTTTTGAGTTATAAGACGGATACATATACATATACATACATATATATATATATATATATATATATATATATATATATATATATATATATATATATATATATATATATATATATATTTATATAAACATATAAAAATTGAAACTGACCCCGGATATGGGTTCTAGGGGTCCTAGTTCGTACTCATTTGAAAGAATTTTTGCAAAGTCTCACCATCGATACCTCTCTATTAGTGATTTTTTTTAAAATAAAAATTCACTAAAAATTGAAACTGACCCTGGATATGGGTTCAGGGGTCCTAGTTCGCGCTCATTTGAAGAAATTTTTCCAAACTTCAAAAGTGGGGATCTTCCCATTAGTGAATTTTTTCTAAGAAAATTCATTAATAATTATTGCGTCAACTGTACGGTACTGGAAGCAATATAATTTAAGAAGTAAACAGTATAATTAGAATAGCCAACACCAATCCATAATTTTCCAGATGAGTAACATCTTTGTCCATTCTTTGGATAAAAGACTATTGTTGTAATTCACCAATGTCAGACATTGTTTTCTCTACATTACTGTAAAAAACGCCGGCGAACAGGAAGAAGTGATAACAGGTGAATCCCGTTGAGTGTCTTGCGAAATAACTAGACCTGAACATTTTATTGTAATAGACTCTTCTTGTCTAAATAAAATGTCTGTAGATATCAAACTGCTGCCCCAGATTAGTTTTTATCGGAGCATTGTTCTACTGAATCATTTTTATTGTTGCCATTATTATTGTCTACATGCTTTTAGGGCAATTGGAGTTTCCAATTTAGTGAAACCCTCTGTTAATGCACACTTGAGCGGAGACTTCTGCTAGCCGGTAGTGTTTTTTTACTTCACCCATAATTTGTAAAATAAAATAGAGATTTTACACCCAGTGGCTTTTAGTGAATTTTCGTAAAAATAGTGCTGCGAGTTGAATCATAACGTCCACGTAACGTGATAATCTACTCTCCCAGAAATCAATACTCATGAAATGAATTTAGGGGCCATGACTTGACCACAAATAAAATATTCCTGTACCCATAAACGTCTCGGAAAGACATTCTCATGAAATGAATTTAGCGTCCATGACTTGACCACAAAGAAAATATTCCTGTAACCATAAACTTCTGAAGTGTTATATTATTAACGAAAAAATGTCAATATTCACCAAATCACCCCTCATTTATTCCCTACCCCCTAAAGCGATCTCACCCAAAAACAATTCAAAGCTGTCCTTTGTCGGGTGCTAACTGGATACCAAATTTGAAGATGATATCTCAATTCGTTCGAAAGTCATTGGGCCTACAGATAGACGTACAGGCCGACAAACCGACAGACAAAAAATTCCGTTCCGGAATTTCGTAATTTAATTTCAGCACACAATACCAAATATTTGATAAAATTGAAGTTTTCTAATAAGAAGGTCTGGACGCAGCAAGGGCGTTATAGTAGTGAATTTTTATGAGGTTTTAATGGGAAATATATATTTTCTTTAAGAAAGCTTGCATTAAATTTAGTTACCAGTATAACATATATAGGAGAAACAATGTCCATATATCATCAAAATTAAATATGATGGGGTATGAGCTCCTTACTTCCTTTAGATTGCATGGAGGCGTGTGCGCGTACGTCCGTAGCAATATACCCTTCCCAATTTAGAAGCTGTAAGAAAAGACATACTATGGATAAAACTCCCTCTCAGGGCTGCAACTAAATTCATCTGTTGCATTTACCGGTCACCTTCTGACAACAACTTTGTCCAGCTCTTTGACTACCTTTCTGAAAAAACCGACCATCTGATTTCTAAATATCCTTCCTCCGAGGTCACTATTCTTGGTGACTTCAATGTCCATAATAAGGAATGGCTAGGATCTTCAAAAACCGACCCACAAGGAAGATGAGCGGAGGCCTTTGCAGTCAGCAATTCTTTAGCCAATATGGTTCAGCAACCTACTTACTTTCCTCGCATCCCAACACACAGCTCAAATCCCTTGGATCTCCTTCTTACTACAAATCCTGACTGCTATAAGATATCAGTCACCACCCCCCTGGGTCGCTCAGACCACGGCATGGTCACTGCTTCCTGCGCAATGCAATCCGAGGTCACACAGTCATCACACCCACGTATCGTTTGGCACTACAACTCCGCGAACTGGGACGAAATGCGAGATTACTTTTCCTCCTTTCCATGGGCGTCTGTGTGCTTCTCTCATCCTGACCCCTCTGATATCTCACAAAACGTCACCGAAATTATCCAAGCTGGCATGGAATTATTTATTCCACGTACACAGAAAACCTCTGCAGCCACTCAAAAGCCCTGGTTTTCTAAATCCTGTGACAGGGCCAGACTTGAAAAGGTCGAAGCGCACAAAAAGCTTCTACACAATCCCAGTCAAGAAAACCGTCAAGCATTTAACGACGCAAGAAACCGCTATGTCCGCATTCTTTCTGAGGCAAAAAACTCGTTTAATAACCACATCAAAAACAAAGTCCTCTTAAGCTCCAGCGGCAGCAAACCCTTCCGGACTCTTGCTAAATCTATTGGGAATAATTTCTGCAAGAGCACGTTCCCACCTCTTGTCTCAGGGGATGAAATTGTTTCTACCGTCTTGGGCAAGCTGAACTTTTTACCTCGTTGTTCGCCGGCAATTCTACTCTCAACCCACCTCCGAATGTTCAACCACCAACAGTCCCCAATGTCGCGGATAAAATGACGGATAGAATTTTCAAAACTAGAAAGGTACGAAAGATGCTCTCTTCTCTTAATACCAGGAAAGCCTGTGGCCTTGACGAGATCCCAGCAATTGTTATCAAAAAATGCGCACCAGAACTTGCTCCTGTCCTGACTCGTCTGTTTCAGACATCTTACAATAGAGGCATATTCCCTAGTAACTGGAAAACTGCTCGAGTACAACCCGTCCCCAAGAAAGGATCGAAAGCGCTTCCTAGCAACTACACGCCTATTTCTCTCCTTTCAGTCATCTCTAAAGTGATGGGAAAGTATATAAACACCGAATTACTAAAATTTCTTGAAAAACACAGTCTAATCCACGACAGGAAGTATGGATTCCGCCAGCGCAGATCAACTGCCGACCTCCTTTTCTTTGTCACCCATTCTTAGAACAAGTCTATGGAACTACACGGTGAATCCCAGATTGTCGCTCTAGACATATCCAAAGCATTCGCCCAGGTCTGGCACGCAGCGCTGCCTAATAAACTACCGGCCTATAGCCTACCACCAAAACTCTGTACGTGGACAGCAAATTATATAATATATAATATAATAATCTTTATTCCATTTATGATACATAAGTTATATACATTAATACAGATGCACCATATATTCTAAAACAGTACTCCACTTATATATCTGGAATAGCACGCGGTTCAGTGTGCTAGCAGTGATTAGTCACACGCTGCCACTGGTCTTCCACAGCTACTACAGCCAAACATACATTGGAAAAAAACATATACACAAACCTTTTGAACAAAAAATAAATAAATAAAATAATCTAATCCAATCTAATATCACAACCATACTAGTAACCAACCCATACCAAACCCATTTACAAATTAACCCAACCCATATTATCACCGCATGATAGTGAATGCCTAATCTTATTCTCAAATGCCGACTGGCATTGCAACGCCAACACCCAAAGCACTACACCAGGACATTGCTAAGTAACCCGTTGACAAGACAATTTCCGACGGTACCAACAACGGAATCTGTTCACAGAAAGATTTCTGGCCTCAACAGGGAGCCCATTGTAGAATCTCGCCACACCGAACTTGAACGATCCTTCAAACAACGCCGTTTTATGTAACGGAGGGGTCACCGTAAACCTATGTCTCAAATTCAGTGTGTGCACGTCTGTTCTAAAAGTGATTTTGTTGTAGAGATAGGGAGGCTTATGTGTTTTAATGATCCGATAAAAAAGACATCCTAAATTTCCTCTCCAACCGGAGCATTTCTGTTGTCGTGGATGGCCATTCCTCTAAACTGTATCCAATTAATGCATGAGTTCCTCAAGGTTCAACTTTAGCCCCCACTTTGTTTCTTCTCCACATCAATGACCTCCTCTCTAGCACATCCAACCCAGTTCACAGTTACGCGGACGACAGCACCCTCCACTCCAATATACAATACACTAAGCCTGTCTCTTTAGCCCAACTAGATGAGGATCGCAGACTCATGGAGGGTTCTATCTCCGCGGATCTCCAAAATATATTAGACTGGGGAAGTAGAAATCTTGTACAATTCAACCCCACCAAATCACAGTCTTGCTTTCTTTCTCATAAAAGATACACCAGCCCTAGACATATCACAATAAACAACCAGGTTATTCAAAGTAATGAGTCCTTTTCACTTGTTGGCATCTCTGTGGATCGAAATCTCAATTGGCACCAACATGTCACATCAATTGCAGAAGCGGCTGCTAAGAAATTAGGTTTCCTCTTCCGGGCTCGCAAATATTTTTCACCAGCTAATCTCTATACTTTATATACTTCACAAATAAGGCCAAACCTCGAATATTGCTCCCACATCTGGGGTGCTGCTGCCGCTTCTACACTCGCTATCCTGGACTCCATTCAAAAGAGAGCTATACGTCTCATCGGTGACCCTACCCTTACCCAAAGGCTGCCATCCCTTTCCCACCGACGTGCCGTTGGTGACCTCTCTCTCTTTTATAGATATCTGCATGGGCACTCCTCAGATGAGCTTTCTTCCATAGTTCCTCCACCTGCTGCCCCCAACAGATCTACAAGGGGAACAGAGCGAATGCACCCTTTTACTGTCCAGGTCACCAGACATAGAACATATTGTTATGCCCGCTCTTTTGTCCCGAGGACTTCCAAGTTGTGGAATTCCTTGCCGGCACATGTTTTTCCTTCTCGCTCGAACCTCCAAACCTTCAAGTCCAGAAGTAACAAGTTGCCTCTTTCCTCCTTGTCGACACCCACGGTACGATAGTATTTAGGCTGTAAGCCCTCGTGGTGTGTTGTTGAAATTAAAAATAAATAAAAATAAAATAAATAAATAGGATAACAAAGCAGTTTTTGTCGAATTTTCCGGGCAACTTTTCCAATGGGGGGGGGTCTTTTAGGGTGGTGGTGTGAGAAAAAGAAGGAAATGATGGATAAGTAAAAGGGCGAAGAATGGTAGACTGAAGATCAACTCAGGCTGCAGAGGCCACTGCAAAATTCAGGAGATCGTGAAGGAGCCTATGCTTGAAATGAGGTCAGACTTCGCGAGCCCGCGAATCTGCAGGGAAAACAATTTTACAGTGGACATCCCAGACCGCGAGGCATGGCTGGGGAGGCGCCGTGCTTACCACGGGACGCGCTCGCTTGCCTTACGGACGGATCCGGCGGGGAGCGTGGGACAGGGGCAGGTGTTTATTCGGAAGAACCGAGGGTAAGTCAAAGTGTTTCCCTCGGAGCTCATGCAACGGTGTTTCAGGCCGAAATGTACGCCATCCTGTACTGTATGCGGGAGAACAAGATGATGGTCTACACCAACAAGCGGATCCTCACAGCCACAGACAGCCAGGTAGCCCTTAAGGCCCTAAGTAGCCCACGCGTATATTCCAGTAAGTGAATGCCGTGACGAGACGGGCGACCTGGCTGGGCAGAATGAGGTCACCCTCATCTGCGTGTCGGGTCACTCGGGGGGTCAAAGGCAATGGAGAAGCTGACAGTCCCGCAAAGAGAGGGTCAGCAAAACCATTTATGGGACCAGAACCGGTCCTGGACGTATCAAAAGGCACGGCCAGGGGAACCATCAAGTCCTGGGTCAGGGATCAGCACAAGGCATACTGGGCAGATTGTCCAGGGCTCAAACACGACACGTCATTAATTGGGCAACCCAGTCCAAAGAGAGCTGTGGAGCTGCTAAACCTTAGCAGAGGACAGCTGAGAAACATAACAGGTCTTTTGACCGGACATATGACCGTCAAGAAACACCTACATAAAATTGGGTGGTTCGAGGGGGACCTGGCATGCAGACTCTGCGGCGAGGGGAAGGAATCACCCCAGCACATCTTGTGCGAGTGTAAAGCTCTGGACCGCAAAAGACAACTGATCTACGGTCAGTCTAGACCGGAGACAGAGCAATATAATACTTCACCCTACCAATCGCTGTGCAGACTAGTTCAAGGTACAGTGATTTTGGAATGGGTGGAGTAGAAATACTAAGGGCATGCACAATACACCAAAGGTTGCAGTGCTATCGGGGCGGCAAAGCCGCGGACGACCCCTGAGGGTGAAAAAAAAGGAGGAGAAGAAGGACAATGAGAATAAAAAGAAGACTAAGCAGGCTAATAAAAAGATGAAAAATATGAAAAAGAAGACTTGTACCCAGTTTCACAAGGCTCGATTAAACATTTAACGGCCGGTTAGCTAATTAGGGCTTAACACAACGAATCACAGCCTCAAAATATTTGGTTGTCATGGCAAAAACGCGACTCATAGTCTGTGATTGGTCGTTTCAAACCTTGATTAACTAACCGTCCGACCAATATTTGATCCAGCTTTGTGAAACCGGGCATAACTGTTACTTCATCACCTATTTAATTAATTGCCGACCAATTTCTGTAGTTATTTTAAATTCTGATTTAGCCCAATATGTTGTGTTTCAGATCGTTTCTTTTTTCAAGGCGACATATATTTTATTCCCTCACCTGGTATAACCTTAGAGATCAGATGCATGTAAACCGGTTCTAGAGAGGATTGTTATTATATCCTCACTTAATGTTATTTAATACACCATCTGGTGTTAGATTAAACTAAGAAAGGTCACTAGGTAAGATTGTGTTGTACAGAGACTAGATCAACGACTCTTAATTTCGTTTAGGTTCGCTTGTTTTTTCAGCCCAACCTAAAACGATGGTGTATTAGTTTTAAATGTAGGTTACCTTGCCACGTAAATTTAATCTGTTATTTTTTATATTGTTTTTTTCCGATGTGTTTAGATTGTTACCATGTAACAATTTTTTTTTTAAGTCTTTGTGTATACATTGTTTTTCGTTGTTTCCGGTAACTCATGTTTACTAATCATAAATATACAGGGTGTTGTGATCATACTTTTAAAAAATGGGGTGTGAGCTTGTGAGTTGCCCTTGAAAAATAGTGGGGGTCGTTCGTATAAAATTTTTCATTTTAAGGTCGTGTAACTGAGATACAGGGTGTTGTTACGCTTAAACCGATTTTTCTTAATTTTATTATCTTTCAAACGGACAAAGATAAGATTTTGAAAATTTGTACAGCAGTAAATATTAACAGCATATAAAGAAAACGCAAAATCTGATTTATTATGTGGAGCAGTCGCGCGTGTGGTATTTTTTCCCTCAGGACTCGTGCGCGGGGTTGCCGCCCCGAAAGCAATGCAACCTTTGGTTGATTGGGCATACCCTTAGTCTTACTCCACCCATTCCAAAATCACTGTGCCTTGAACTAGTCTGCACAGCAATTGGTAGGGTGAAGTTTTATATTGCTCTGTCTCCGGTCTAGACTGACCGTAGATCAGTTGTCTTTTGCGGTCCAGAGCTTTACACTCGCAAAAAATGTGCTGGGCTGATTCCACCCCCTCGACGCAGAGGCTGCATGTGAACTCTCTTTCGAACCGCCCCATTTTATGCAGGTGTTTCTTGACGGCTATATGTCCTGTCAAGAGACCTGTTGTGTTTCTGAGCTGTCCTCTGCTAAGATTTAGCAGCTCCACAGCTCTCTATGAACTGGGTTCGTCAATTATTGACTTCCCATGTCTGAGCCCTGGACAGTCTGCCCAGTACACCTTGTGTTGGTTTCTGACCCATGACTTAATAGCTTCCCTGGCAGTGCTCTTTGTCACGCCCAGAGCCGGTTCTGGTCCCATAAATGGTTCTACTGACCCTCTCTTCGCGAGACTGTCAGCTTCTTCATTGCCTTTGACCCCCAAGTGACCCGGCACCCAGATGAGGGTCACCTCATTCTGCCCAGCCAGGTCGCTCGTCTCGTCTCGGCATTCACTCACCAGCCAGGAATTTACCCGTGGGCTACTTAGTGCCTTAAGGGCTGCCGCTTATTGGTGTAGCCCCTCCTCTTGTTCTCCCGCACACAGTGCAGGATGGCGTACATTTAGGCCTGAAACACCGTTGCATAGGCTCCGAGGGAAATACTATGACTTACCATCGGTCCTTCCGTGTAAACACCTGCTCACGCTCCCCGCCGGATCCGTCCGTGAACTAGACGAGCGCGTCCCGTGGTATGCCCGGCGTCTCCTCCCGCCATGCCTCGCGGTCAGGGAATTCCACTGTAAAGTTGTTTTCCCTGCAGATTCGCGGGCTCGCGAAGTCTGACCTCATTTCAAGCATGGGCTCCTTCACGACCTCCTGAATTTTGCAGTGGCCCCTGAAGCCTGGGTTGATCTTCAGTCTACAATTGCAGGCTAGTCTGTATAGTCCTAGCCTGGCCTCCCCCATAATAACTAAGTGTAGGGGGGGGGGGATCCAGCAACACCTCCATGGCGGCTGTTGGGGTTGAAGACATGCCCTTTGTGATGCCTAGGCAAGCCATCCTTTGGATCTTGCCTGGTTTTTGTTTGGCACTGGATTGTGTCACCTTAGGCCACCAGACCAGTGCCGCGTATGTTAACAATGGTCTGACCACCCTTGTCTACAGCCAGTGGGCCATACTAGGTCTTAGTCCCCACGTTTTTCCATATAGCCGCCTAGTGACGGCTAAGGTCATGATTGTCTTACGCAGTATTTTTCCAATGTGACCATTCCAGGTTAGCTTAGAGTCCAATACGACCCCAAGATATTTTACCTCCCTGACCATTGGAATGCTCCTACCGTATAGAGTGAGAGTTATGTGGCTGTCGCACTCCCTCCTCCTCGTAAACGACACGACGGTTGCTTTCTCGGGGCTCACCCCGAGCCCTTGACCAACCGTCCACCCTTCCACCACTTTCAGTGCTGTCTGCATGCGCTGCCACACTGACTGTGTGACCTTTTCTCGAACTATGATGACAATGTCGTCCGTATTGTCCTGTACCTCATACCCCCCTCCCGAGAGCCACCCCAGCAGGCCGTCCACGACTAGGCACCAGAGCAAGGGAGACACAACGCTCCCCTGTGGACACCCCGCCGCGACTCCCGCCAGCAGAGTCCCTCCCACGAGTGAGGTGAACACCGCCCTGTCCCTAAGGATGGAATCGATCCACCTGCAGCAGGTCTCCTCTATTCCACTCTCCCGGACAGCTGCCAGTACCGCGCGTGGTGGTACTCTGAGGGTTATAATTTAGAGAAAAATGTGTTAAAGGTCAAAATTTCTAAAATTTTCCAACGGTTTTAAAACATTCAAAGACTAATGCAAAAATAAGGTACTCGTATATTGGGAGATATTCCATAGAATGTACAGTTTTCGAGAAAAATCGAGTTAAATTGTTTGTCAACTCAAGACGCACAAGTATTAATTTAGATTTTTAAACGGAAAGTTTACGTTTTATGGATACAGCAAAAGATGTCAACAGCAGTTTAAATTGTCAAACAATAAATTACAGATAGTTTTATTAAATAAAAGAGAATAAGAAACATTTTTACTTAAGTTTTTGGATACAATGGATTAATATAAAATATTGAACAGAAATGGAAAAGAACATTAATTAAATTAAGATATAGACTGGCGCATTGAAAACGAAACAGACCGATTTGCGGCCAAAGATGTTTTTAAGAAACGCTGAAACACGTCAATTTTATTATTGAGGGGGACATGTTTTGACATAAAACTCAACTTTGTCATATCAACCCTTGAGGGTGGTGATAACAACCCTTATATTTTAAATAGGGAACATGGGTCGAGTGTTACATCATTTGAAAGCTCTTTCTTTTTTGAATTCAGCACATTATCTTTTTTGGAGGTTTTATCAACTCGTTTAAAAATTATTCACAGTTGAAGATGCAAAAACGCATTTTACTCATTCCGATAAGAAATGTGCTGATAGTCAATGTTTTGTTGGTTTGTAAACAAAAAATTGACTATCAGAACATTTCTTATCGGAATTAGAGAAAGGCGGTTCATTATTTCAGTTTATCGGTCGGTTTGATACTTGATAGTACTACCGAAAATTAATTTCACAATGGTGTATTCTGTAGAAGAAAGAGTTGAAATAATTACTCTTTTGTTTCAAAAACGATGACTGTACCAACCGCAAATTTGAGTTAGTTGCAAAGTTTCGACAAAGTGGTTCAGTAGCCAACAAAAAACGGGATCCTGAATGTGAATTTCCGGTTAGAAATGAGACTACTGAGATTGAAGTTTTAGGACAAATTGCTGCAGACCCAACTTTGAGCCCCAAGAAAATTAGCCACTGTTTCAAACATCAAAAGAAGAACTATTCAGCGAATATTGAAGCATAACAAATTTCACCCGTATAAAATTCATCTTGTACAACAACTGAATGAAGATGATTTTGATCGGCGGCTGGAGTTTTGTGAAGTTCTGGCTGCACCAATAGCTGATAACGGGAACATTCTATTCAATATCTGTTTTTCAGACGAGTGTAAGTTTTTATTAAACTCTACAGTCAATCGTCATAATTGTCGTTATTGGGTAGATAATAATCCAAGAAATGTTCACGAAGTCCACACTCAAACTCCACAGAAATTGAATGTCTGGACTGGCATTTTTGGAGACCGTTTAATCGGACCAACTTTTCTTGATGCCAATTTGAGTGGCGAAACGTATTTGAATCAGAACCTCGGTGGTTCAGAGGTAAGAACGTGTGCCTTTGAACCGAAGGGTACTGGGTTCGATCCCGGCGTACTCCTTTCACTTTTTCAGTACAAACTGTAAAATTAACATCAACCGAGGTTCTGGCATTGTATTTGAGCAAGTTGAATGTCTGCACGTTCCGCCCTTCGGAGAGGGCGTAAAGCCGTCGGTCCCGTGTCCATGCGATGTTGGGCACGTTAAAGATCCCTACCCTCCTTACAGAAAGACAGGGGTTCGGCAAAATTTCCAGGATAGTGAGGTGAAACTGCTCCCTGGCGTCGGTGATTGGCCATAGTCGCGGAAATAGGCCGACGTTAAAGAAACAAAACACACACAAACGTATTTGAAGTTACTAGAAGATATCGTTTACCCTCTACTAATTGACATTGTTGAAAATGATGATCGCTATTAAGAAAATCAATTAGTGTTTCAACAAGATAGAGCTCCTCCGCATTTTTCACAGCGTGTTAGGGAGTTTCTGAACAGCTAGTTTCAGGACAATGGATTGGGCGTAGAGATGCTATTGAGTGGCCCCTAGATCACTGGATTTAACTCTATTTAGACTTCTTTCTATGGAGCCATTTAAAGAGTAGAATTTACGCAACAGAACCGGAGTCTCTGGAAGAATTACGACGACGCATTGTTGAAGAATGCCGTCTAATAACTCCACAAATTCTCCAGAATGTCAGAGCTCGTTTTGAACAAAATTTGTACTTTTGTATGGAAGCTGGTGGTCAACAATTTAAACACTTAACTGAATAAACATTCTTGAACGTTTGGTTTTCTTTTTTAGTTTTTTTAACGAAAAATTGACTCATCAGTGCATTTCTTATCACAATGAATGAAATACGTTCTTGAAACTCCAACTGTGAATAATTTTTAAACGAGTTGATAAAACTTCCAAAAAAATTTGTGTGCTGAATTCAGAAAAGAAAGAGCTTTCAAGTGATGTAACACTCGACCCGTGTTCCCTATTTAAAATATAAGGGTTGTTGTCGCCACCCTTAAGGAGTTGATGTAACAAAGTTGAGTTTTATGTCAAAACATGTCCCCCTCAATATTACAAAATGACATATTTCAGCGTTTCTTTAAAAAAGATTCTCTGGACGCAAATCGGTCTGTTTCGTTTTCAATGCGCCACCCTATATATATATATATATATATATATATATATATATATATATATATATATATATATATATATATATCACACCGAT
The DNA here is from genome assembly GCA_964006375.1 of Tillus elongatus. Taxonomy (NCBI): domain Eukaryota; kingdom Metazoa; phylum Arthropoda; class Insecta; order Coleoptera; family Cleridae; genus Tillus; species Tillus elongatus. Next base: position 13,520,182 of record OZ023270.1, on the reverse strand, counting down.
AACTCAAAAAATAATGGGCCCATTTTGATCAAATTTGGTGAGTACCTTCCTCTTGCAAGTGGCTTGGATAAGTTCGTTAGCCAGAAAAACCGGCCCAGGATTTCCCGGAAAATTTTGTGTTTTCTTTCGGAAAAAATGTAGATCTCCAGAAATAACAAAGGGCAACCAAATTTGGTATGGGTGTTTATTTTATAAATAGTCCATTACAAAATTTAGGTCTGTTAGTTAAAAGGCAAAAAAGTTATAGGCATTCAAAAAAATTGTGTTTTCCTCAAAACGTCAAGGTCGCGATTTGAAACGTCAAAATTCACAACATTTAGGCAAAGAACCTGAAACAAATACGGACTAGGCAAAGAAAATATCGCAAGAAGATGGTTCTGCAGACTCTTAAGTTTCCGCTTTAACCGTCATTGTCCTTCATTTTACTAAAATATTTACAGAAAATTCATTTCAAATAGACGCTTTCCCTGACGTTTTGGCTGTAGGGTTAGTTAAGTTGATGCTTTGGCTGTAGGTTTTGTTAAGTTTTTGGTTTAACGGTCTATAATTTTTTGCTAATTTCGTAGAAAAAATTCGTTAATGAGGAGATCGCGACTTTTGAATTTTAAAAAGATTTCTTCAAATGAGCAGAAACTAGGCTCCTTAGAATCCATATCCGGGTTTACTTTCAGTCTTTATGTGTTTACATATATACAGGGTGACGCATTTATACGGTAAAGCTCAATATAATTGTTATTATACAAGATATGAGCAAAAATTTTATACATTAATTATAGAATGTCTTAAGCTGCATCTTATAAAATATTTTGACAATCACATGGTGGTCCATAAGTCGTTGCTGATCCATAGAATTGTTGTTTTCGAACACCCTTATATTATTGCATTTTTGCATTTTTTATCGAAATATGAAGCATGTTTGTAAGAAAAAAATATCAAGACGCAGTAAGTGCATTTTGGTAGCGAATTTTCCAATTTCAATAACTCAATTTGCTATTAACCTAAGGTTTGTTAAGACTAGATGCATTCTCGCAACAATTAGAACCGTAGACCGGTTTCGCTCTCATTAGAGCTCTTCAGTACGGCATACTAATTGCAGCAAAAATGCACCAAAAATAACACGGCTATCGTATAGCCAGTCTTAAAACACTAAGTGAGTGGCGAACGTGTCGCCACCTAGTTCGGAACCAAGTACTATGTTGTCACGCCCGCTCCAAATAACACAGAGTATTAAAAATAGAGACGGTATACAACTAACTAACAATTTAAAAAATTGTTAGCCCTGGCCCATTTCTACCCCAATATAGGGACAAAGTATGTAAGACTAGATGCATTCTCGCAACAATTAGAACCGTAGTTAGTTGTATACCGTCTCTATTTTTAATACTCTGTGTTATTTGGAGCGGGCGTGACAACATAGTACTTGGTTCCGAACTAGGTGGCGACACGTTCGCCACTCACTTAGTGTTCTAAGGTTTGTTGTCTAGGAAACCAGTTTTCTCGGAAACATTTGAAATTTATTTGCACAAAAATTTTCATACAATAAGTTATTTTGATACAATATTGTTTCTACTATATAGGTTATACCGGTAACCAAATTGATGCATGCTTGCCTTTAAGAGATATATTTGCTATTAAAAACATTTTATGAAAATTCACTTCCATGACGCACTTGCTGCGTCCAGAATTATTTTTTTTTGGCTTTGAGTATACCCTCGTATATCAAAAGATTTGGAAGTACCTACTTAACTTGTAAGCATAATTTGATTAGTTGTGTGTAAAGCATACAATTGTGTATATAAGCACGTTCTCATTATAAAATTCAAGACGACGCATATTTTAATCAGTATGTTAATGTAAATAGTACAGAGCAGAGTAGATTATAACTGTAATAAATGTGGGAGGTTAGGGAATTTTATCACATAGCAAGGCAACACTATGTAAAACCGTTGGTTCATCGTTCATCGCTCTACTAACGGTTGCGTCAGACATCAACTACAGTATGCCGTGTATAAGAACGATAGCTGTTGGTACCTGATTTCACTTAGAGTTTCAGGTGACTTGATGGCGAATTTCAGGTGTCGACAAATAAAATGCTGAATTAGCAAATGCAGAGTACGAAGCAGAAATAAAAAATCAAATTCCCTGACATTTCCAGACCCAAGTGATTTTTTCATAATACTCGTAATGAACAACACACATCTCTGAATACTTTTTTATTAAAAAAATAATAATAAAAATGCTGAATTTGTTTTAATCATTAAGGTAAGTTGGGGTAAGAGCGTATTTGGGGCAAGAGCATCTATGTTTGTTTAATCTTTTCATATCCAAAATTATAGCACCATCTATTGAGCAACTGATAAAAGATCATCTTAGGAGATTTCAGAATAATTTTTGTACCATTGGCAACACTACTGTCGTGACAGTTGACATTATTATTTTGAGCGCCACTGTCAGCTATCCTGCTTAGTAGATGACAATTTGTTTATCAATTTATTGTAAATCCGAATAAAGTGTTACGATCATTTAAAATATTACGTTTTACTTAATCGTGGCGATACTTTAAGGTAAGAAAATATATTATTTCTTTGATTAACCTATAAATATTTATAAAGGGGGTGTGCACTTTCCCTGGCAAAAATATGTCTGCGGCAAGTGTGTCCAAGTAATAAGGGGCAGGAGCACTTGGGGGTGTGCTCTTGCCCCGTTTGATAATTAATTTTGTTTCAAGAAAAATGGTACGAAATTATATAACAAAAAGGGATCGAGGAGAGAAATATCAGTCGAATACATTGGAACGAGCTTTAAATGAAATAAGACAAGTGCACAGTTTCACAAAGCTCGATTAAATATTTAACGACCGGTTAGTTAATCAGAGCTTCAGACGACCAATCACAGCTTCAAATTATTTGGTTGTCATGGCAAGAACCAGAATTATAGTCTATGATTGGTCGTCTAAATCCCTGATTAACTAATCGGCCGTAAATATTTAATCAAGCTTTGTGAAACTGGGAAAAGGTCTCTACACTCCTCTACTGACATCAAGAATATATAATATACCACTGTCAAACATAAGAGACCACCTTAAGGGAAGAAGAGGAACGAAAAGTAAGACTTTTGGAAGACTTACTGTGATAAATGCGGACGATGAACAGCGATTAGCTGATGGTTTGAAAAGTTTAGAGACCTGGGGATTTGGTCTTAGTGGTGCCGAAGTTAAAGAAATGGTAGGTGACGAAATCAATTGAAGGCACCATTTAAAAATGGTGTCCCGGGTAAAGATTACTTTCTCCAGTTTAAAAAGCGCCATAATCTTTCTCTGAAAAACCCACAAAATGTTGAATATTCAAGAAAAAAGGCAACCGATCCTTACATTATAAATTCATATGTTGACCTGATGTATGCTACATTAAATGAATTAAATATAACAGACAAACCTTTGGCAGTTTGGAATTTAGATGAAACAAGCTTGTGCTTGGATCCCTCGAAGACTAGGGTAGCAGGGTCTAAGGGAAAGTCCTCATCGAGAACCACAAGTGGACCAGGCAGAGAAAATACCACAGTTTTGGCAGCTGCTAATGCAGCAGGTAAATAAAAAAGCACCACCTCTAATTGTATATAAAGCCAAATCCATTTGGACGTCATGGATACCAAACACCGATATATTCGAAGGTACAGCTTACACTGCTTCAAAATCAGGTTGGATGGAATCTCAAATTTTTTATAATTGCCTTCAAAACACTTTTGATTCCAACCTTGGGAGCAGAACGACCAGTCTTGTTAATCTATTATGGACACAGTACGCATGTCACAGAAATGGTTGTTGAACTAGCCCGTAGAGAAAACATAACAATTTTAAAGCTTCCTCCTCATACATCTCATTTGCTGCAACCCCTTGACCCCGCTGTCTTTAAATCGCTTAAAGATAAATGGGATACCAAACTTGTGAAGTGGCAGCGACAAAATGTAGGCTTAAAAATTCCAAAGCTGCAGCTTTCAGAATTACTGGAAAGTTGTTGGCTAGAAATAAACCCAGAAATTATTAGCAATGGCTTTAAGAAGGCAGGGATTTTTCCTTTTAATAATAAGGTCATACTGGAAACAGTTTATGATCCAGTAGCCTTACGCCGCTGGACAAGAGACCACGTAGATAACACTGAACATGATGCCAATGGGCAAGAGAGCGTTGACCATATTAGTGACCATAATGACCAAGACCAAGCGTCAAGTAGTTCGTCGAATTTAACTAGTTGCACGTCATTTGATGAACTTCTTCTAGATAAGATTAAGAAGAACCAAAATCCTCCTAAAATTAAAAGAAGGTGAATTGGACGGGAAGCCGAAATCATTACTTGTGAGAAAGCTAACAGTAAGATAGAAGAACTCGATCAAATGAAATCAGGCAACCAAAAGCGATGTAAAATACAAGAAGTGTCAGAAACAAGTGAATCTGAAGATGTTCCATATGTAGATTCGGATGATGACATGGACATCAGTTATGAAGATGTTCTAGAACCAGTAGAGTCAAAAATGGAAATAGGGAAGTGGTTTTTAGTAAAATATTGCGAGAAGAAAATGGTCAAACATTTTGTTGGGCAAATTAATTCTAAAGAAGATGAAAATTGGATTATTAAGTTCACGAGAAGAAATGGTGCTCGAATGCAGTTCAAATGGCCTCAGGAAGAAGACATAGATAGAGTAATAGGTGAAGACATTGTTCGAGTTTTACCCAACCCTAGTACTGATAAAAGAGGCGACTTCTTCACATTTAATGTAAAATTTGATGGAATTCAAAACTTATATTAAAATTTGTGTTTTCTTAAAAAATATGTTTTGTTTTTCGCTTAAAAATCCATAAAAAAATATGTTCAGTTCTTCAGAGCTAAAAAAACCTATATTTTCTTTACCTTTGAGAATGAAATAATTTTTAACAAGCAAAATTTGCTTTTTTAATGAAGTAAAGGCTCTTGTCCCAGAACATCAATAATAAGGTAGTCAAAAGTAGTAAAGGAATATGCACTAACCCCATCCAGGTGGGGCAAGTGCACACTTGTGCATGGCTTTAAAAAAATATTTTTTATAACTAGCCTGAATGAAAAATCAACGTCATTCCTTTGTACAAAGAAGGTAAATAATAAGCACTATCACTGGGTATAAATTTCATTTTGTTAAAAGTAAATATAGACTACAATTTAATATTAAAAGTCAACTTATAAATAAACGTGGTGCACTTACCCCAACTCACCTTATCAAAAACATAAATATGGTTAATTCTGTTAACCAATACAGAAACGTGATAAATTTCTACCTGTCAAATTACTAAATTACTACACGTTTTTGCAGTAACTACTTAAGAAAATCATGATATGAATTACTGAAAGTTCGCGTCAGCTTATCGTTGATTTCTATATTTCCCACTTCTCCTAATCTCTTTACAATATCATATACAATGCGTTGCAATGATAAACTGTTCTCTTCTGGATTACAATACAAATGACCATATACAAATGCCAAATATTTACATTCCAACTTCAACTCTATGTTACATGATCATAAGGGATAAAATATAATAAACAAATTCACGCAGCTTTACGCCGCCAATAGCTAGAACACATTTTGCATTTGACGCATTCAAGGAAGAGCACTCCAATTGCGATAAACGAATGAGACATGTTTGAGATACATAAAGAAGACACTATATTATATTACCGTATGACATGTCGCGTATTCATCGGCAGTTTCAATTAATGTACCAAACTGCGGCACTAGGAGAACATATTTATGCAAAAAAATCATATAATATAAATATATGAAATAAAAATAAATCTGCTAGTGACACAATTTTACAAATATATAATTTCCAGGTCTACTGAACGATTTCCATGACATGTGAGCTAAATCACGAATTTCTTTGACATTTCCCTGACATTTTAGGGGTTATTTCAAATTCCCTGATTTTTCCAGGTTTTCCCGCTTTTCCAGGCCGCTGGGTACCCTGAAATATTTTTTTATGGTTTTATAGTTTGTGGCAGGATTTGCCTCATTTCCATGGTTATCCTATTTTGCAGTTCTGTCATATTTCTGGATAGATTTTATGTAACCTCACAAAAAAATCTAGAGTGGTTAGGTCCGAATATCTAGCTGGCTATTCAATTAGTCCTCTTCTACCTATCCACCCATCGGGAGAAGTGTGTTGTGGTAATCACGTAACGTTCGCGAGTAGTGCGGAGGAGCTCCATTGCGTTTAAACCAAATTGAATCAGGGGGAATATTAGCGTTTGCTCCATTTGGATAAAGCATAGTTCGATTAGGAAATATGTACTGGCAAATCAGATTCAAATAATTATTAGCACTAAGTGTATCATCATCGGATTATATGCAATTCACATATTTTTTGCATACATTGCATATTTTAGTGGATTTTGCCTAAATTGCATATTTCTATATATTTTGCATTATTTTCATATTTTACAATTTTTAGGGGTTTCCGTATATAACAAAAGCCATATAGTTGTTTTAATGTAAGCAACTGCTAAGGTAAATTGATAGGTCGTTCAAATGTAGCTGGCGGAAAGGAGATTCCAAATTCCTGGTATTGTATAGTTCGAGAGCTTCACTCAGATATAAGACAGTGCGCTAGACAGGGTGAGCTACCTCTGGGTTCTTAGAGTCTACCGCATCCTAGCTTTGTACGTGCTATACCTAAATGAAACTAGTAGCTAGTAGGTGAGAGTATAAAAACAAATTCGTGGAAGGATTGTTAGTAATGGCGCTCTTTTCTTTGTACTTTACATCAACGTTAAATAAAGAGCAAAATGCAATTTGTAGGTATTGTATAAATCTAAAATTCGTAAGAACTAGGGTTTTACGCTCGCCTATCATACAAACTGTGTCTAGAATTCACAAGTATAACTGCAGAATATATTGAATGGACTGACCGCCAGGTAATTTTAATAGTATCTTTAGTCTCGTAAGAAGACATTAAAGGGGATTAGGGCTGATTTATTTACACGCCAGTAGTGTCTAGAATTGAAATAATTTGTTTCTCTCATTTAGTTTGCTTGTGCTGCTTGTGCTTAGTTGCACGCACAGTAAATTTACTTACATATTTAGACAGTGTTAGTGTAGGGTTGTTTTTATTATTTTATACTGTAAAAAATGTGCTCCAAATTGGATACGGCCACACTCAGGGCTTTCCGTAGATGGTGACAACGTTTTTTGTAAACCAAGTGATAAGTTACTTTTAATTTTAAGCAACTGATCTATTTTCTTTGTTTTCCTAATCTTCGCCATTAATCAGCCCAGTATCTATGTGCTAAATTTTTCTACACATGATTTTTATAATCGAAAATTATAACATTCAATCGAAATAAACAATTAAATAAAGTATTAAGAAAATACTTTGCAGTTCTTAAAAAATTACTTAAATACATATTAAAAATATACTTCTTTATTTTTATTACTGAATTCACGGATATTGTATAAAAACAACACTAAATTTCTATTTAGTCGAAAAAGAATGTAGATGCCTGTAGTAATATTGATTTCTTTCCGAACAGATTTCAAGCGCAAGAAAATATCTCATAGAACAACACTGTAAGACACCTCCGCATTAAAAAAATTGTGAATAACGAAATTCAATTAATACATTCCAAGCATCAATACGCCATTGTTTGGGAAACCAAACAAAGAAAGCAGAAAAGGATACCCTTAAATTTGACTTATGCAAGACCATGGTTGCTTCTAACTTTCCCCTGAATAAATTAAATAACACTGTCTTTAAGTCATTTTTGGAAAATATTGTAAACAGTCTATACCAGATGAAAGTACTTTGAGAAAAAAATATGGTTGAAAAATGCTATTTAGAAACTTTATCGGAAGTAAAAAAGTCTTATAAAAATCCGTTTTGTTACGTTGTGGTAGATGAAACTCAAGATGTTTGTGGTAAGATATATTGCTAATTTAATGATAGACACCTTAACTGAAATTTCTTCATCTAGACCTTATTTAATTGCAAAGAATTAGAAAAATTGTCAAAGAATTATAAAAAACAAATAATATTACTATAACAATATTTATTCAAGAGGGTCTGTCAAACGTGTTTTACCAAATGCTGTACCAGTTGATAAAGTTTTATTACTGCTTACCGATGCTGCTTTATATATAGTCAAAGTTGGAATTCATTTTAAAATATTTTATCCCAACTTAATTCACTGTACGTGCCTGGATCACGGGTTAAACAGGGTAGCAGTCAATGAATTTATTAACACTGTGAAAAAAGTGTTCGTCAAAGCTCCTTTAAGAGTTCAAAGATATAGAGAAGTCATGCCTGGAGTACCATTACCTCCTAGACCTGTAATCACGCGATGGGGAACCCGGATCGAGGCTGCCTTATTTTATTTTGGATATTTTAGAGAAATCACAGAGGTTATGCTTGAATTTGCAGATGAAGCAGGTGCGGCAGTGAAGCAAGCAAAAATTATGTTAAAGGACTCCAAATTGAGCCAGAAATTATGTTTTATAAACAGTAATTATAAAATAGTTACAGAAACTATAAAAAAAATTCAGCAGCAAAATGTTTTGGTAACTGAATCAGTTAAATTAATAGAACATTTCAAAGAAACTACTGATAAAGCAAATGGGCCTGTTGCAAAACAAATTACAAAAAAAATTATTAGAAACACTCACAAAAAATAAGGGTTTTACCAAGTTAACGCAGATCTAAACAATGTAGACCCTACCATATTGTCAAGCTTCATATATGCTCCAATTACCTCAGTCGATGTAGAATGGAGTTTTTCTTTGTATAAAAACTTACTAACTGAGAGAAGGCAATCTTTTAAAAAATATAATTTAGAGCCCCACTTAATAATATCTGTTAATAGTAATAATTGCAATAATAATATTAATTAATAATATAATTAGGGTCCTATGTGGTATAGATTGTGAATAAAATTAATAGCTTAGACCTTTAAAAACTTGTTTTATTCGTATACTATGATTATTTATGCATTTCATATATCGATATTTTTCTGCATATTTTGTTCAAGTTCGTTCATATTTTTTCAAATTTCCTTCATTTATATGCGCATATTTCACATAAAAAGTTTGCATATAAATCCGAGCCCTGCTTATTACCAACTGTTATAAGGTTGATGCTATTTTGAACTGTCTAAGGTTGCTATGTAAGAAAGTGGGGATACGCCAAATTAGCATTAATTGTAATTTGGTAATATGTACTCAGAAAAAGCCGCTCTTTCCAATACTGTCAAAAGTAGGGGTTACCATAAAAAAAATTAACGATGACGTCATATCTGCAAAACCGCTGGCGTCACAAACATTTTTTTGTGTCAAAATGTGCACATACAAATCTTATGTTTGACATGTCTCTGCGATTTTGTTTTTGGTTACCCCCTAAAGATTTTACGGAATTTGTTCCATTCTATGCGGACACATTTTATAAGCTGCATCAACATCGATAAAAAGAGTATTTACTCTTTTTTTACTTCAAGTCGATTAATTTTTTAACTAGGGGCAAACGGTAAATGATTGAGAGAACAATAAAATTAATGTAATACATAAATGACTCACCCTAGCTGATTTATTGAATCGTCTGCTCCCCGACCTCCTGAGCGTGCCGCCTTTAATATTATCGTCGTCTAGCATCACCTCACCACCGTCATGGCCCGATCTTCTACTTAATTCGCTTAATTCTGCTACAGGTTGGACCTGAAACATAAGAAAAATGCAATAGGTTAATAAGTAGTAATAGTAATGTTTACTGATGAAAAGTTTATAGTATGTTTCATACGACGAGTCAGATTTGTGCTGTATACAGGCTGGTCCAACAGTGCGTTCAAGTTCAATATCTCTTTTATTTTTTATTTTATATTTCAACAACACACCACGAGGGCTTACAGCCTAAATACTATCGTACCGTGGGTGTCGACAAGGAGGAAAGAGGCAACTTGTTAATTATGGACTTGAAGGTTTGGAGGTTCGGAGGAGAAGGTAAAACATGTGCGGCAAGGAATTCCACAACTTGGAAGTCCTCGGGACAAAAGAGCGGGCATAACAAGATTTTTCTATGCCTGGTGACCTGAACAGTAAAAGGGTGCATTCGCTCTGTTCTCCTGGTAGAACTGTTGGGTGCAGCAGGTGGAGGAACTATGGAAGAAAGCTCCTCTAAGCAGTGCCCGTGCAGATATCTATAAAAGAAAGAGGTCACCAACGGCACGTCGGTGGGCAAGAGATGGCAGCCTTTGGGTGAGGGTAGGGTCACCGATGAGACGTACTGCTCTCTTCTGAATGGAGTCCACGATATCGAGTGTAGAAGCGGCAGCGGCCCCCAGATGTGGGAACAGTATTTGAGGTTTGGCCTTGTTTGTGATGTATATAAGGTATATAGATTAGCTGGTTAAAAGTATTTGCGAGCCCGGAAGAGGAAACCTAATTTCTTAGCAGCCGCTTCTGCAATTGATATGGCATGTTGGTGCCAATTGAGATTTCGATCCACAGAAATGCCAACAAGTGAAAAGGACTCATTACTCTAAATAACTTGCTTGTTCATTATGATGGGTCTAGGGCTGGTGTATCTCTTATGAGATAGAAAGTAAGACTGAGATTTGGTGGGGTTGGATTATACAAGATTTCTACTTTCCCAGTCTAATATTTTTTTGGAAATCCACGGAGACAGAACCCATCACTCATCTGCGATCCTCATCTAATTGGGCTAAAGAGACGGGTTTAGAATAATGTATATTTGAGTGAAGGGTGCTGTTGTCCGCGTAACTGTGAACTGGGCTGGATGTGCTAGAGAGGAGGTCATTGATGTGGAGAAGAAACAATGTAGGGGCTAAAGCTGAACCTTGAGGAACTCCTGCATTAATTGGATACAGTATAGAGGAATGTCTATCCACAATAACAGAAATGCTCCGGTTGGAGAGGAAATTTGCTGTCCAGGTACAGAGTCTTGGTGGTAGGCCATAGGCCGGAAGTTTATTAAGCAGCGCTGCGTGCCAGACCTGGTCGACTGCTTTGGATATGTCTAGAGCGACAATATGGGATTCACCGTGTGGTTCCATAGACTTGTTCCTAGAAAGGGTGACAAAGAAAAGGAGGTCGGCAGTTGATCTGCGCTGAGGGAATCCATACTGCCTGTCGTGGATTAGACTGTGTTTTTCAAGAAATTTTAGTAATTCGGTGTTTATATACTTTCCATCACTTTAGAGACGTCTGAAAGGAGAGAAATAGGCCTGTAGTTGCTAGGAAGCGCTTTGTATCCTTTCTTGGGGACGGGTTGTACTCGAGCGGTTTTCCGGTTACTAGGGAATATGCCTCTATTGTAAGATGTCTGTAACATACGAGTCAGGGCAGGAGCAAGTTCTGGTGCGCATGTTTTGAGAACAATTGCTGGGATCTCGTCAAAGCCAGAGGCTTCCCTGGTATTAAGAGAAGAGTGCATCTTTCGTACCTTTTTAGTTTTGAAAATGATATCCGTCTTTTTATGCGCGACATTGGAGACTATTGGTGATTGAACATTTGGAGGTGGGTTGAGAGTAGAATTGCCGGAGAACAACGAGGCAAAAATTTCAGCCTTGCCCAGGGCGATAGAAACAATTTCAACCCCTGAAACAAGAGACGGGAACGCGCTCTTGCAGAAATTATTCCCAATAGATTTAGCAAGAGTCCAGGAGGGTTTGCTGCCGTTGGAGCTTGAGAGGACTTTGTTTTTGATGTGGTTATTAAACAAGTTTTTTGCCTCAGAAAGAATGCGGTTTCTTGCGTCGTTAAATGCTTGACGGTTTTCTTGACTGGGATTGTGTAGAAGCGTTTTGTGAGCTTTGACCTTTTCAAGTCGCCTTGTCACAGGATTTAGAGAACCAGGGCGTTTGAGTGGCTGAAGAGGTTTTCTGTGTACGTGGAATAAATAATTCCATGCCAGCTTGGATAGTTTCGGTGACGTTTTGTGAGATATCAGAGGGGCCAGGATGAGAGAAGCAGACAGAAGCCAGCCCATGGAGGAGAGGAAAAGTAATCCCCTATTTCGTCCCAGTTCGCGGAGTTGTAGTGCCAAACGATACGTGGGTGTGATGACTGTGTGACCTCGGGTTGCATTGCGCAGGAAGCAGTGACCATGCCGTGGTCTGAGCGACCAAGGGGGGTGGTGACTGATGTCTTATAGCATTCAGGTTTTGTAGTAAGAAGGAGATCCAATAGATTTGAGCTGTGTGTTAGGATGCGAGGAAAGTAAGTAGGTTGCTGAACCATATTGGCTAAAGAATTGCTAACTGCAAAGGCCTCCGCTGCTCTCCTTTGTGGATCGGTTTTGAAGATTCTAGCCATTCCTTATTATGGACATTGAAGTCACCCAGAATAGTGACCTCGGAGGAAGGATATTCAGAAATCAGATGGTCGGTTTTTTCAGAAAGGTAGTCGAAGAGCTTGACAAAGTTGTTGTCAGAAGGTGGCCGGTAAATGCAACAGATGAATTTAGTTGCAGCCCTGAGAGAGAGTTTCATCCATAGTATGTCTTTTCTTCCAGCTTCTAAATTGGGGAGTCTGGTGCAGGGTAGATTGCTACGGACGTATGCGCACACGCCTCCATGCAATCTAAAGGAAGTAAGGAGCTCATACCCCGGGAAATTAAGGTGATTAGTGGCTGTTTTGGCACTGATTTGGGTTTCGGTGAGGAAGAGGAGTTGGGGCCTATTAGCCCGGAGGAAATGGTGGACGGAGTTCAGGTACTAACGTTAAGCTTTTGTTGTTATCCGTGGTCTAGTCAGTTTGTCTGAAGTCGTCCTGAAAGGCCTCTGGACGCAAAAGTGTCCCTGTCTACGTGATTTAAAAAAAACAGAAAAACAAAAACACAACACAAAAAAAAAACAGAAAAAAAAGAGAAAAAGAAAAAAACAAGCCAAAAAAACAAGATTCATTAAAAAAAGGAAAAACATTTAAAAAAAAGAAAAAAAAAAGAAAAAGAATATAAGAAAAAAAAGAAAAGAAAACAGAAAGCGAAAATAATAATATGTATAAATAAGCTTAAATATTGTATATTTGTATATAGGTAACATAATTTTGCCTTCTGGATTATTAATCGAAAATAATGTGTAGGTATTTGTATATATGTATGTACATTATATGTATAATGTATAATGTATATATTAACAATGAAACAGGCCAATGTCACCTGAATGACACAGGGATGTTCATGTACGTCAAAAAATTAACAATAAGAACGACAATAGCACACACAATAAGCATAACAATTAAGGAAAATTTTTCCTTAAATAATACAAAACAAAGATACTTATAAAACACACTTATAACGTTTATAACGTTCAAAAGATAAGAGCTGCAGAATCCAGATCCAATTCCAATATTGTTTTTTAGAGTCACCAGGTGCACTAGGTTTATAGTTTATACTATGGCAACTACACTACAAACAAAGTGTTCATATTATAAGAATTTAAAAACAGAAGATAGTTAATGGTAGTTTATGTGTAAAAATCATCCACCGAGTAGCACGTCTTGTTTATAAGAATCGTTTTCACTTTTTTTTTAAAAGCTGGTAAAGTGTCAACATTCCGTACATCTTCCGGCAACGCATTATACAACTTGCAGCCATTGTAAAACAGTGATTTTTGGTACAGAGCTGTGCGATGTTTGTCAGTTTGTAGGTTATTTCTACCTCTTGTGGTATATCCATGTTCCACTGCATTGCGTGTGTATTTGGTTTTGTTTTGAAAAACATGGGTTAGCACTTCCATGATGTATATGCTGGGGAGTGTAAGGATACCCTGTTCTTTAAAAGTGTTTCTGCAAGTGTGTCTATGAGGGATATTGAATATGATCCTCATCACTTGCTTTTGTTGTTTAAAAACTCGGTTTACTTCACTTGCTAATCCCCAGTGCGTAATACCAAACCTTAGTTGTGAGTAGAAACACGCATAATACAGTGACAACACAGTAAAGGTACTGCATCTTTGGGTAAGTGTTCTTATTGCATATGTAACGGATGAGATTCGCGAGCAAAGTTCATCGATGTGAACATTCCATTTTAACTCACTATCGATATGAAGTCCTAGTAGTTTTGTAGATGGCTGCAAGGTTACAGTTTGGCCATCAAGTTCTACGCTTTGTACAGTACCTTTTTTTGATTTTGAAGATTTAAAAAACACGCAAGCTGTTTTATCCTTGTTAAGTGCAAGCTTGTTTTTATCGACCCAATTGGTTAGACTTTTGAGGGTTTTGTCAGAATCAGCCATAATGTGCTCAACACTATGTCCACCTATCAAAAAGTTGGTATCATCGGCATAGGAGGCGACCGTTCTTTTGTTATCTGGATTGATGTTGTTTTCAGATTGGTGCGTGATGTACTGAAGTAGGCTGTTGGCATAGATAATGTACAGCGTAGGTACAATAGAATAGCAAAAGTCTGTGGCTGATGGAATTACTGTTCCGAGGTCATAAATACCTCCACCACCAACACCATCAGGTACTAACGTTAGCTACAAACTAAAATTATTTTTGCATATACAGGGTGTTGCATATGTCAGATACAACTCAAACTTCACTTTTTAAATGGTACACCCTGCATGTTGTTTCATTTTTGAATTCCTCTTGTTTTGCCGAATCGTCCAGTGTATAATTGTTTGAGTCTATACAGAGTCGTTCAAAAGTTATGGCCACTTTTCTAAAACACCAGAGGCACATTTGACGGTCTGTATCTTAATTAATACGTCAGCATGCAACACTCTATGCCAAAAATCAAGTGTTTTTCTTTCAACTTCAATCAGTACAGAAAGAATTCCTTGAAAACAGTATACAGAGTAAGTAAAAAAACTGGAGTCAAGTTTTCTCGAGAAATTCAAATGGAACATCCTGTATATTATAATCAATTTCGATACATCAACAAATGTTTTTTCAGTTTCATGAAGTATTCCCTATACCTAAAACCAGTAATTACTGAGATATTTAGTTAAGAAAAATGTACATTTATACACAGGAACGAATTAGTGTATTATTTTTGAAACACCTCTATACAATTTTTCCTGTCTAGGCTCCTCTCGGTATGATTATTAATCGTCTGTGGGGGAATATGAACAATTATGTTAACATTAGGGTCACTACTTCTCAAAACCTAGTATTTTTTTTTCTTGCTTTAACGTCGGCCTATTTCCGCGACTATGGCCAATCACCGACGCCAGGGAGCAGTTTCACCTCACTATCCTGGAAATTTTGCCGAACCCCTGTCTTTCTGTAAGGAGGGTAGGGATCTTTAACGTGCCCAACATCGCATGGACACGGGACCGACGGCTTTACGCCCTCTCCGAAGGGCGGAACGTGCAGACATTCAACTTGCTCAAATACAATGCCAGAACCTCGGTTGATGTTAATTTTACAGTTTGTACTGAAAAAGTGAAAGGAGTACGCCGGGATCGAACCCAGTACCCTTCGGTTCAAAGGCACACGTTCTTACCTCTCAACCACCGAGGTCCTTCAAAACCTAGTACTTATTCAGACTTCGTTTTATTATTTCAGAAAACTTGCAAATGTCGGCTTGTTTCCACTGACATGTTCCTTAAAGTATGTATTGTTACCAATATACAAAAGCATTGAGAAAAAATATTTCTGAAATAAAATTAATAACTAGAAAAGAAAATTTTAATGGAAAAATTTAACAAGTATAAATTAAAGACTATTGCATTTAGTCATATTGAAATAAAATTTAAGTCTGAAATTAGCATGTATCAAGTCGCGGAAAATTGTGATAACAATGATATAACAACTACACAGAAACAGTGAAAACTAGTTAATTAAGTGTTCGAAATGACTACCATTTTGCTCAGCACATAAGTTTAAGTGTGTTTCAAGAGAATAGTTAGCGTCTCGTAATACACTTAAATTAATATTATCAAATACGCCACGGATTTTTGCCATCATATCTTCTTTTGTCGACGGTTGTGTCTGATAACTTAAATTTTTTACATAACCCCATAAAAAAAGTCCATTTTTGTTAGATCAGGTGACCTAGGCGGACATGCATTCTGCCCTCCTCTCACAATCCAGCGTTCTGGAAAATGTTGGTTAAGAAAAGCATGAATGTCAGCTGTATGATGAGCTGGGGCACCGTCATGCATAAACCACATATGATCACGTATGCTAACAGGTGGTTGCTCTAATAATGGTCCAAGATCTTCTATTAGAAACTGAAGATATGGCTGTGCAGTGGGCCGTTCTTCAAAGAGCTGCGAACCGATGACAAAATTTCCAATAATTCCACCCCATACGTTAAGAGATACACCTATTTTAACCAGTCGTGTGAGTAAAGTGAGCATTTTCAGCAGAGTAGTAGTGAAAGTTATGTCTGTTGGCATATCCGTTCTTATGTAATGTTGCTTCATCAGTGAACAACACAAAGTAGAAGAATCTTGCATATCTTTGGATTTGTTGCTGTACTCAGTGACAAAATGATAGTCGCCTTTGATGATCATCATTGTACAGTTCTTGCAGGAGTTGAATATGGTATGAGTAAATTTTTACATAAAATTCGTAAAACACAGGTCTTACTGATATCAATTTCCCTTGCTATTTTTCTTGAGCTAACATGAGGGTCTTCTATCACTTGCAAATTATTTTATCAACACTTTCTCTTCGAAAATAAAAGTCTGTGGCTGATGGACGAAGAGTTCAAGGCCATCTCAAAACTCAACTCAACTCAACTTTCTCTTCGTTCAAAACAGGCTTGGTTCTCTCAGTCTTCTTGTATCCTCTGTTCCCCGTTTCATCAAAACGTCGCATCAGTCTTCCAAAGCGCTTCGTTGTGTGGTTGTCTTCTATTGGGATCGGGTTCCTGTTTATACAGTCTGTCCCAAACTGGATGGAAATGTATTGCTATCTCCGTTACTATTAGAGATAGAGAGACGGTTAAATTAGCAATGTTTTGTAGAATTTCATGCTCATTCCAAATATGACGTATTTTGCGTTGCCTCCTTTCGTTTTCGAGTTATTTTGAAAAAAAAACAAAATTTGTCATTTCTTTTTTCTTCAATATCTAAGTAGGCGTTGATCTGACATGTCTAGGACTTGCACATTATCAGAACAGTTTTTACAGAATAATCTTTTTGTGCTATTCTCAACTTTGGATTGTCATTTGATTTTGAGCTACAGATATCAACGTTTGTTTTTATTATGGCAGCCATATTGGATTTTTTGCTCATGTGATAGCCTGTGAAAAGAGCTTTTCAATGATGTACAACATGCTTGAGAAATCTTGTAATTGCACTGACAATTTTGAGAAAAACCGTTTTGAGGATAGTAGGTTATGAAATCCAATACCAGAAAACAAATGACAAAAAAAAACAGGGTTCAAAAAGCAGTAGGCCATGGAGTCTACCAATAGATATCTACTTTTAACATAATTGTCCGTAATGATCCACGGTAAAAAATATTGTGATTTAATTTACAACACTTAATTAGGTAATAATGCTAGGTAATATTGCGTGAAATAGTTTAATAACGACAACGGGCAATAACAAATAGATACTTAAACTCAACAAAACAACACAAATATAAACGGAACTCAACAAATAATAAAACAGAAAATAAAAAATACACTAAACAGAAAATTGTTCAATATGCCCATTGATTTGTTCAATGCACTTTATACACCTTTTTGAAGCATGCCTGCAAACTCTGGTGAGGGTGTTTTGGTTAATATGATTTCTGGCTCCCGTGATTCTGTTTCGTAATTCATTGATATTTTGTGGTAGATCGAATTTATACACATCACTCTTCATAGTACCCCAAAAATTAAAATCCATGGGTGTTATATCAGGACTTCGAGCAC
Source organism: Tillus elongatus (assembly GCA_964006375.1). NCBI lineage: Eukaryota > Metazoa > Arthropoda > Insecta > Coleoptera > Cleridae > Tillus > Tillus elongatus. The sequence goes on along the minus strand of OZ023270.1, from coordinate 13,502,334 downwards.
ACCAATGAACCGGCCCATTGTTACAAATGACACTAACCGGCCCATTGTTACAAATGACACTATTATTAAAATTTTGGTACAAAAATTCTTTAACGATACTAGCATTGTGAGCTGGACAACCGTCTTGTTGGTACCAAATCTCGTCTAAATTATCATGAACTCTTCTAATTGTTGATAAGATATCATTTCTCAATAGATTAAGATACATTTCCACAGTTAAATTATTTTCAAAAAAGAACGGACCAACAATGAAGTTACCTGAAATGTTTTTAAGCTAACTGTCTAATCTACAAATAAAAATAACAGTGTTTTACCCAATAAGCCGCACCAAACATTAGTAGCAAATCTGTCTTGCAATCGTCTTTCTTCCTTTAGATGGGGATTTTCATTTTCCCAATAATGCCTATTATGGCTATTATACACACCACAATTTGTAAATCTGGATTCATCAGTCCATATTTTCAAATGAAAATTTTCATCTTGTTGACATTGTCCTTGATACCATCTGCAGAATTGAAGTCGCTTAGGGTAATCGAAAACATTTAAGCCTTGTACGATTATAGGTTTGTATGGATGGTAATGACTTTGTTTTAATACACGGTGTACCGTACTTTTTGAAACGTCAATTCGTTCACCATAAAACCGAACAGATTGCGGAGGGTTTTCGTTTGAAACCTGTAAGACGGCATTATTTCTTTCTTCATTTCTCGGCATTGGTAGTTTCTTTGCGTGGAAGCTACCGTCGTTCAATAGATTGGTCACTATCCTGCGAAATATTTTGTCGTTTCGTTGTCGTCTTTCTGGCTAGTTGTTTTGGTATGAATTTGCAGCTGCCTCAGTATTTCGGTTAGAACGAACATAACATTCCAACATGTCAAAATATTCTTCATTACTAAACATATTGTTGAATATTATTTAAAATAAATAGGAAACAAACTATTTAATACAATTTTTTAAGCAACGTGTTAAATACACCTCAAATTGTTCAGATAATTAAGAATGAAAGTATTCTTAATTGTCGTGATAGTCTTACATCCATAGCAACCTTTCTTCTGTTGTTTTTCAGTTGACTTACGTTTAAAAATCAAACAATTTTCAAAGGCGTCTACGTAAATCATTAATCTGCTTTTTATTGACTTCTGTTAGTAAATTTAGTTATTTACTAGGTTTGCCTATTTAATTAAATTATAACAATTTAATTTAGGATAATGTTGTAATGTAAAATATCATTTGTAGTAATGAGCCGATTCATTGGTGTGCTCAAAGTTCCTTTTTTTTTTCGTGAATCATAACGGAAAATTATGTTAAAAGTGGAAGTCTATTGTTAGACTCCATGGCCTACTACTTTTTGAACAGTTCTTTTTTGTCATTTGTTTTCTGGTATTGTATTTCATAGCCTACTATCCTCAAAACGGTTTTTCTCAAAATTGTCAGTGTAATTACAAGATTTTTCAAGCATGTTGTACATCATTGGAAAGCTCTTTTCACAGGCGATCACATGAGCAAAAAATCCAATATGGCAGCCATAATAAAAACAAACGTTGATACATGTAGTTCAAAAACAAATGAGAATCCAAAGTTGAGAATAGCATAAAAAGATTACTCTGTAAAAAGTGTCCTGATAATGTGCAAGTCTTGAACATGTCAGATCAACGCCTACTTAGATATTAAAGAAAAAAGAAATCGCCAAATTTTGTTTTTTCAAAACAACTCGAAAACGAAAAGAGACAGGCAAAATACAAGCCATATTTGGAACGAGCATGAAATTCTACCAAACATTGCTGATTTAACCGTCTCCCTATCTCTAATAATAACGGAGATAGCAATACATTCCCATCCAGTTTGGGACAGACTGTATAGCTAATAGGTATAAGAGATTCAGTTTAGGGAGGGGAAAAGTAATTTGCTGACCAAAGTTAGTTATTTTAGCTGACCGACTACTTATAGACGAAACTTTTCCATGAAACTCTATATCTTGGATGCCACCTACTAGCCGCATCTGCTACCAGAAAAGTATAGAAAAACACCCCTATTTAGGGGTAGTTTACTCTTGAGTTTTTTCATTTTTTAGTGCGACCAGAAAAAGTACCAATGCGACCAAGCTACAAATTGACACAGAATCACTGCTGGTACATATCTTTCAGCTACCAAAGTTTCACAAAAAAATATTCATATTTAAGGGTAGTTTACTCTTGAGGTTTTTTCGTTTCTTAGTGCGACCAGAGGAAATGTGAATGCGACCAAGCTATAAATTTACACAAAATCACTGCTGGCTACCGTCCTTCCGCTACCAAAGTTTCACAAAAAAATATTCATATTTAAGGGTAGTTAACTCTTGAAGTGTTTTCATTTTTTAGTGCGACCAGAAGAAGTATGAATGCGACCAAGCTATTAATTTATACAGAATCACTGCTGGTAACTATCTTTCCGCTACCAAACTTTCACAAAAAAAAAGTATTCATATTTAAGGGTAGTTTACTCTTGAGGTTTTTTCGTTTTTTAGTGCGACCAGAGAAAGTATGAATGCGACCAAGCTTTAAATTTACACAGAATCACTGCTGGCAATTGTCTTTCCGCTACCAAAGTTTCACAAAAAAATATTCATATTTAAGGGTAGCCAGCAGTGATTCTGTGTAAATTTATAGCTTGGTCGCATTCACACTTTCTCTGGTCGCACTAAAAAACAAAAAAACCTCAAGAGTAAACTACCCTTAAATATGAATATTTTTTTGTGAAACTTTGGTAGCGGAAAGACAGTAGCCAGCAGTGATTTTGTGTAAATTTATTGCTTGGTCGCATTGATACTTTTTCTGGTCGCACTAAAAAATGAAAAAACTGCAAGAATAAACTACCCCTAAATATGAATATTTTTTTGTTAAACTTTGGTAGCGGAAAGACAGTTACCACCAGTGATTCTGTGTAAATTTATAGCTTGGTCGCATTCATACTTTCTCTGGTCGCACTAAAAAACGAAAAAACCCCAACAGTAAACTACCCTTAAATATGAATATTTTTTTGTTACACTTTGATAGCAGAAAGACAGTTGCCAGCAGTGATTCTGTGTAAATTTATAGCTTGGTCGCATTCATACTTTCTCTGGTCGCACTAAAAAACGAAAAAACCCCAACAGTAAACTACCCTTAAATATGAATATTTTTTTGTTACACTTTGATAGCAGAAAGACAGTTGCCAGCAATGATTACGTGTAAGTTTATAGCTTGGTCGCATTCATACTTTTTCTGGTCGTAGTAAAAAATTAAAAAACTTCAAGAGTAAACTACCCTTAAATATGAATATTTTTTTGTGAAACTTTGGTAGCGGAAAGACAGTAGCCAGCAGTGATTTTGTGTAAATTTATTGCTTGGTCGCATTGATACTTTTTCTGGTCGCACTAAAAAATGAAAAAACTTCAAGAATAAACTACCCTTAAATGTGAATATTTTTTTGTGAAACTTTGGTAGCGGAAAGACAGTAGCCATCAGTGATTTTGTGTAAATTTATAGGTTGGTCGCATTGATACTTTTTCTGGTCGCACTAAAAAATGAAAAAACTTCAAGAATAAACTACCCCTAAAAAGCAATTTTATTTTGTGAAACTTTGGTAGCGGAAAGACAGTAGCCAGCAGTGAATCTGTGTAAATTTATAGCTTGGTCGCATTCATACTTTCTCTGGTCGCACTAAGAAACGAAAAAACCTCAAGAGTAAACTACCCTTAAATATGAATATTTTTTTGTGAAACTTTGGCAGCAGAAAGACAGTTACCACCAGTGATTCTGTGTAAATTTATAGCTTGGTCGCATTCATACTTTCTCTGGTCGCACTAAAAAACGAAAAAACCTCAAGAGTAAACTACCCTTAAATATGAATATTTTTTTATGAAACTTTGGCAGTGGAAAGACAGTTACCAGCAGTGATTATATGTAAATTTATAGCTTGGTCGCATTCACACTTTCTCTGGTCGCACTAAAAAACGAACAAACCTCAAGAGTAAACTACCCTTAAATATGAATATTTTTTTGTGAAACTTTGGTAGCGGAAAGACAGTAGCCAGCAGTGATTTTGTGTAAATGTATAGCTTGGTCGCATTGATACTTTTTCTGGTCGCACTAAAAAATGAAAAAACTGCAAGAATAAACTACCCCTAAATATGAATATTTTTTTGTTAAACTTTGGTAGCGGAAAGACAGTTACCACCAGTGATTCTGTGTAAATTTATAGCTTGGTCGCATTCATACTTTCTCTGGTCGCACTAAAAAACGAAAAAACCCCAACAGTAAACTACCCTTAAATATGAATATTTTTTTGTTACACTTTGATAGCAGAAAGACAGTTGCCAGCAGTGATTACGTGTAAATTTATAGCTTGGTCGCATTCATACTTTTTCTGGTCGTAGTAAAAAATTAAAAAACTTCAAGAGTAAACTACCCTTAAATATGAATATTTTTTGTTACACTTTGATAGCAGAAAGACAGTTGCCAGCAATGATTACGTGTAAATTTATAGCTTGGTCGCATTCATACTTTTTCTGGTCGTAGTAAAAAATTAAAAAACTTCAAGAGTAAACTACCCTTAAATATGAATATTTTTTTGTGAAACTTTGCTAGCGGAAAGACAGTTGCCAGCAGTGATTCTGTGTAAATTTATAGCTTGGTCGCATTCATACTTTCTCTGGTCGCACTAAAAAACGAAAAAACCCCAACAGTAAACTACCCTTAAATATGAATATTTTTTTGTGAAACTTTGGTAGCGGAAAGACAGTAGCCAGCAGTGATTCTGTGTAAATTTAAAGCTTGGTCGCATTAATACTTTTTCTGGTCGCACTAAAAAATGAAAAAACCTCAAGAGTAAACTACCCTTAAATATGAATATTTTTTTGTTAAATTTAGGTATCGGAAAGACAGTTACCCGCAGTGATTCTATGTGAATTTAAAGCTTGGTCGCATTCATACTTTTTCTGGTCGCACTAAAAAATTAAAAAACCTCAAGAGTTAACTACCCTTAAATATGAATATTTTTTTGTGAAACTTTGGTAGCGGAAAGACAGTAGTCAGCAGTGATTCTGTGTAAATTTAAAGCTTGGTCGCATTTACACTTTCTCTGGTCGCACTAAAAAATGAAAAAACCTCAAGAGTTAACTACCCTTAAATATGAATATTTTTTTGTGAAACTTTGGTAGCGGAAAGACAGTAGTCAGCAGTGATTCTGTGTAAATTTAAAGCTTGGTCGCATTTACACTTTCTCTGGTCGCACTAAAAAATGAAAAAACCTCAAGAGTAAACTACCCTTAAATATGAATATTTTTTTGTTAAATTTAGGTATCGGAAAGACAGTTGCCAGCAGTGATTCTATGTGAATTTAAAGCTTGGTCGCATTCATACTTTTTCTGGTCGCACTAAAAAATTAAAAAACCTCAAGAGTTAACTACCCTTAAATATGAATATTTTTTTGTGAAACTTTGGTAGCGGAAAGACAGTAGTCAGCAGTGATTCTGTGTAAATTTAAAGCTTGGTCGCATTTACACTTTCTCTGGTCGCACTAAAAAATGAAAAAACCTCAAGAGTAAACTACCCTTAAATATGAATATTTTTTTGTTAAATTTAGGTATCGGAAAGACAGTTACCCGCAGTGATTCTATGTGAATTTAAAGCTTGGTCGCATTCATACTTTTTCTGGTCGCACTAAAAAATTAAAAAACCTCAAGAGTTAACTACCCTTAAATATGAATATTTTTTTGTGAAACTTTGGTAGCGGAAAGACAGTAGTCAGCAGTGATTCTGTGTAAATTTAAAGCTTGGTCGCATTTACACTTTCTCTGGTCGCACTAAAAATCGAAAAAACATCAAGAGTAAACTACCCTTAAATATGAATATTTTTTTGTGAAACTTTGGTAGCGGAAAGACAGTAGCCAGCAGTGATTCTGTGTAAATTTAAAGCTTGGTCGCATTAATACTTTTTCTGGTCGCACTAAAAAATGAAAAAACCTCAAGAGTAAACTACCCTTAAATATGAATATTTTTTTGTGAAACTTTGGTAGCGGAAAGACAGTAGCCAGCAGTGATTCTGTGTAAATTTATAGCTTGGTCGCATTAATACTTTCTCTGGTCGCATTAAAAAACTAAAAAACCCCAAGAGTTAACTACCCTTAAATATGAATATTTTTTTGTGAAACTTTGGTAGCAGAAATACAGTAGTCAGCAGTGATTCTGTGTAAATTTAAAGTTTGGTCGCATTTACACTTTCTCTGGTCGCACTAAAAATCGAAAAAACATCAAGAGTAAACTACCCTTAAATATGAATACTTTTTTTTGTGAAAGTTTGGTAGCGGAAAGATAGTTACCAGCAGTGATTCTATGTGAATTTAAAGCTTGGTCGCATTCATACTTTTTCTGGTCGCACTAAAAAATTAAAAAACTTGAAGACTAAACTACCCTTAAATATGAATATTTTTTTGTGAAACTTTGGTAGCGGAAAGACAATTGCCAGCAGTGATTCTGTGTAAATTTATAGCTTGGTCGCATTCATACTTTCTCTGGTCGCACTAAAAAACGAAAAAACCCCAAGAGTAAACTACCCTTAAATATGAATATTTTTTTGTGAAACTTTGGTAGCGGAAAGACAGTTGCCAGCAGTGATTCTGTGTAAATTTATAGCTTGGTCGCGTTCATACTTTCTCTGGTCGCACTAAAAAACGAAAAAACCCCAAGAGTAAACTACCCTTAAATATGAATATTTTTTTGTGAAACTTTGGTAGCGGAAAGACAGTTGCCAGCAGTGATTCTGTGTAAATTTATAGCTTGGTCGCATTCATACTTTCTCTGGTCGCACTAAAAAACGGAAAAACCCCAAGAGTAAACTACCCTTAAATATGAATATTTTTTTGTGAAACTTTGGTAGCGGAAAGACAGTTGCCAGCAGTGATTCTGTGTAAATTTATAGCTTGGTCGCCTTCATACTTTCTCTGGTCGCACTAAAAAACGAAAAAACCCCAAGAGTAAACTACCCTTAAATATGAATATTTTTTTGTGAAACTTTGGTAGCGGAAAGACAGTTGCCAGCAGTGATTCTGTGTAAATTTATAGCTTGGTCGCCTTCATACTTTCTCTGGTCGCACTAAAAAACGAAAAAACCCCAAGAGTAAACTACCCTTAAATATGAATATTTTTTGTGAAACTTTGGTAGCGGAAAGACAGTTGCCAGCAGTGATTCTGTGTAAATTTATAGCTTGGTCGCATTCATACTTTCTCTGGTCGCACTAAAAAACGAAAAAACCCCAAGAGTAAACTACCCTTAAATATGAATATTTTTTTGTGAAACTTTGGTAGCGGAAAGACAGTAGCCAGCAGTGATTCTGTGTAAATTTATAGCTTGGTCGCATTAATACTTTCTCTGGTCGCATTAAAAAACGCAAAAACCCCAAGAGTTAACTACCCTTAAATATGAATATTTTTTTTGTGAAACTTTGGTAGCGGAAAGACAGTTGCCAGCAGTGATTCTGTGTAAATTTATAGCTTGGTCGCATTTACACTTTCTCTGGTCGCACTAAAAAACGAAAAAACATCAAGAGTAAACTACCCTTAAATATTAAGATTTTTTTGTGAAACGTCGGTAGCAAAAAGACATCAACATTAGGATACAAAATATGAAATATCAAAGAATTACTTAATGATTAAAGCCTCGGTCGGCAACATTTATTTTGGTCAGCAAATTACATCGTCCCGTTTAGGGATATTTCCTTACTATAAGCTGGAATAACCAAACCACTGTAATAAATGATGCAAAGGGGCTTGAACACAATAGAGTTTTAATTGGTAAGTACAATGGGACATGCTGGATGCAATAAAAATATATATTTACTGATTATTACATGAGTAGTAGCTGTTAAAAGCAATGCGCAAGGGGTTCCGTTCTGAAAAAATAACATACGGTTATTTAAGAAAGTGCAAGCAGATAATCAATCAAGCTAAAATGACTTTTATAAATCAATATACGAGGGCATACTGATATTTAGTTAGTTTGGGAACTTTTGAATGTAGCTGTTATGGCAATAGTTAGGATGTTTTAAATAAGCCGCCATTGGTCGCTCAGACCACGGCATTGTCACTGCTTCCTGCGCAATCACACAGTCATCACACCCACGTATCGTTTGGCACTACAACTCCGCGAACTGGGACGAAATGCGGGATTACTTTGACTCATTTCCATGGGCGTCTATCTGCTTCTCTCATCCTGACCCCTCTGATATCTCACAAAATGTCACCGAAATTATCCAAGCTGGCATAGTATTATATATTCCACGTACACAGAAAACCTCTTCAGTCACTCAAAAGCCCTGGTTCTCTAAATCATGTGACAAGGCCAGACTTGAAAAGGTCAACGCTCACAAAACGCTTCTACACAATCCCAGTCAAGAAGACCTTCAAGCATTTAACGACGCAAGAAACAGCTATGTCCGCATTCTTTCTGAGGCAAAAAACTCGTTTAATAACCACATCAAAAACAAAGTCCTCTCAAGCTCCAACGGCAGCAAACCCTCCTGGACTCTTGCTAAATCTATTGGGAATAATTTCTGCAAGAACACGTTCCCACCTCTTGTTTCAGGGGATGAAATTGTTTTTACCGCCCTGGGCAAGGCTGAACTTTTTGCATCGTTGTTCGCCGGCAATGCTACTCTCAACCCACCTCCAAATGTTCAACCACCAACAGTCCCCAATGTCACGCATAGAATGACGGATATCATTTTCAAAACTAAAAAGGTACGAAAGACACTCTCTTCTCTTAATACCATGAAAGTCTCTGACCTTGACGAGATTCCAGCAATTGTTCGCAAAAAAATGCGCATCAGAACTTGCTCCTGTCCTGACTCGTCTGTTTCAGATATCTTACAATAGAGGCATATTCCTTAGTAACTGGAAAACTGCTCGAGTACAACCCGTCCCCAAGAAAGGATCCAAGGCGCTTCCTGGCAACTACAGGCCTATTTCTTTCCTTTCAGTCGTCTCTAAAGTGATGGAAAAGTATATAAACACCGAATTACTAGAATTTCTTGAAAAACACAGTCTAATCCACGACAGGCAGTATGGATTCCGCCAGCACAGATCAACTGCCGACCTCCTTTCCCTTGTCACCCATTCTTGGAACAAGTCTATGGAACTACACGGTGAATCCCAGATTGTCGCTCTAGACATATCCAGAGCATTCGACCACGACTGGCACGCAGCGCTGCTTGATAAACTTCCGGCCTATGGCCTACCACCAAAACTCTGTACCTGGAAAGCAAATTTCCTCTCGAACCGCAGCATTTCTGTTGTCGTGGATGGCCATTCCTCTAAACTGTATCCAATTAATGCCCGAGTCCCTCAAGGCTAAGCTTTAGCCCCTACTTTGTTTATTTTCCACATCAATGACCTTCTCTCTAGCACATCCAACCCAGTTCACAGTTACGCGGATGACAGCACCCTCCACTCAAATATACAATATTCTAAGCCTGTCTCTTTAGCTCAATTAGATGAGGATCGCAGACTCATGGAGGGTTCTGTCTCTGTGGATCTCCAAAAAATATTAGACTGGGGAAGTAGAAATCTTGTACAATTCAACTCCACCAAATCTGTCTTGCTTTCTATCTCATAAGAGATACACCAGCCCTAGACCCATCACAATGAACAACCAAGTTATTCAAAGTAATGAGTCCTTTTCACTTATTGGCACTTCTGTGGATCGAAATCCCAATTGGCACCAACATGTCACATTAAACGCAGAAGCGGCTGCTAAGAAATTAGGTTTTCTCTTCCGGGCTCGCAAATACTTTTCACCAGATAATCTCTATACCTTATATACTTCACAGATAAGGCCAAACCTCGACTACTGTTTCCACATCTGGGGTGCCCCTGCCGCTTCTACACTCACTATCATGGACTCCATTCAGAAGAGAGCTATACGTCTCATCAGTGACCCTACCCTCACTCAAAGACTGCAGTCCCTTGCCCACCGACGTGCCCTTGGTTACCTCTCTCTTTTATAGATATCTGCACGGGCACTGCTCAGAGGAGCTTTCTTCCATAGTTCCTCCACCTGCTGCCCACAGCAGATCTACCAGGGGAACAGAGCGAATGCACCCTTTTACTGTCCAGGTCACCAGACATAGAACATCTTGTTATGCCCACTATTTTGTCCCGAGGACTTCCAAGTTGTGGAATTCCTTGCCGGCACATGTTTTTACTGCTCCTCCGAACCTCCAAACCTTCAAGTCCAGAATTAACAAGTTGCCTGTTTCCTCCTTGTGGACACCCACGGTACGATAAAATTTAGGCTGCGAGCCCTAGTGGCGTATTGTTGAAATAAAAAAAAAATTAAAAAAAAGCTGCAAGCAAAGTTGAATAGTGAACAAATTCGAATTTTTGAAAACAAAAAAGTGCTGCAAATTGAATCATAGCTTCCACATAGCTGTGATAATCTACTCTCCTCAGAAAGACATTCTCATGAAATGAATTTACCATTACTTGACCACAAAGAAAATATTTGTATTCCTGTACTCATAAACTTCTGAAACGTTATATTACTCGAGCTTTAACGAAAAAATTTAAATTTTCACTAAACCACCCCTCATTTGTCTCCTACCCCCTGAAGCGATCTTCCTCAAAAACAAGTCGAAGCGTTCCTTTGTCGACTGCTAACTGGATACCAAATTTGAAGATGTTATCTATAATAGATTTTAAATGTTTTGAGATGTTTACGCCGTTTTAGCAAAGAACAAAATTTTCGAAATTGCTGTCACCGATGTTCCACCCCCGCACAATCAATCCCTAATTTAATTGCAGAACAGAATACTAGATGTTTAATGAAATTGAAAGTTTTGTAATAAACAAACCCTAAAAGATTACACCACGCGAGTTTTCACGAAAAAAATTCAATTTTCACCAAATCGTCCCCTATTCATCCCCTACCCCCTGGAGCGATTTTACCCAAAAACAATCCGAACCGTTCGTTTGTCGGGTGGTAACTGTATACCAAATTTGAAGACGCTATCTCAATTCGTTCTAAAGTTATCGTGGCTACAAACAGACAGACATACACACCGACAGACACAAAAAATGTTCGTTTCCAAATCATGTTCTCTATACGTTTTGACACGTTTTACATTTAATCAAAAAAAATTTGGAAATTTTTGGCGCCGATGCCGACATTTCACACGTATTGGCGATCTGGAAGTAAAATACGGTTCTTACTAAAATATTAATAATTGTGTGTGTGTGTGTGTGAGAGAGGGAGAGAAAGTTCTTGGCTTGTGTTTCATTAGCCACAGACTTTTAGAAATTGATGCATTTTCCTATGCGAGTCATTCAATAACCTGAGCTTGTCGCCAGACATATATAGGAAACCCCATCCGACAGGACAGCTATGCTGTCATACAGAACAGTAAAAATAGGTATCCACAGACAATATCATTAACTATAATTAATTAAAATAATAATTAAATTTAACAATTACTGTCACGTGATTGTCCTTATATTAAAGTTTTTAGTATTTTATATCATTTTATTTTATTTTATTTTATTTTATTTTATTTTATTTTATTTTATTTTATTTTATTTTATTTTATTTCATTTTATTTATTTATTTTCATGAATTTTGGTTGTTTTTTTTTGGTTCTTTTTTGTTGTGTTTTAGTGACTTTTCTTTAAAAAAATTCACTAATGAGGAGATCTCGACTTGAATTTTGAAAAAATTTCTTCAAATGAGCGCTAATTAGGCCCCCCAGAAAACATATCCGGGGTCAGTTTCAATTTTTATATGTTTATATATATATATATATATATATATATATATATATATATATATATATATATATATATATATATATATATATATATATATATATATATATATATATATATATATATATATATATATATATATATATATATATATATATATATATATATATATATATATATATATATATATATATATATATATATATATATATATATATATATATATATATATATATATATATATATATATGTATCACACCGATAACTCAAAAAATAATGGGCCGATTTTGATTAAATTTGGTGAAAAAATTCCTTTTGCAAATGGCTTGGATAAGTTCGTTAGCCAGGAAAATCTGCCTAGGTTTTCCCGGAAAATTTTGTATTTTCTTTCGAAAAAAATTTATATCTCCGGAATTAACAAAGTAAGGACAACCAAATTTGGTACACAGGTTTATATCCTTATAAGTAAGTTACCTACCAAAACTTAGCTATGTAACTCAAAAGACAAAAAAGTTATGAGCATTTAAAGAAAAATAAATTGGGGTTTTCCTAAAAACGTCAAAGTGGCGATTTAAAATGTCAAAATTGGCAACATTTAGGCAAGTAACTTGAATCTAATACGGGCTATAGAAATAAAATGTCTCAAGAAGGATGTTTTACAAACCCTAAAGTCTTAGTTTCAACCGTCATTGTCCTTCATTTTACTAAAATATTTGCAGAAAATTCATTTCAAATAGACCCTTTCGCTGATGCTTGGCAGTAGCCTTAGCTATAGAGTTTACCGTTTAATGGTATATAATTTTTGTCGAATTTTCGTAGAAAATCAATAAAGCTCAATATATCCGTTATTATATAAGATATGAAAAAAAAATTGTATATATTAATTATAGGGTGTCTTGAGCTACATCTTAAAATAATATTTGTACAATCAGAGGGTGGCCCATAAGTCGTTGGTGATACAAATTTCCTTTTTTTTTAATCAAACATGCCTTATGTTATTGCATTTTTGCATTTTCCATCGAAATATAATGCATGTTTGTAAGAAAAGAAATTCTGGACGCAGCAAGTGCGTTATGGTAGCGAATTTTTATCAAATGTTTCATATTTGAACAGCTCAATTTGCTATTAACCTATAAGGTTGACCAAGAAACGTGTTTTTTAGGAACACTTTTAGTTTACTTTTGGAAATGTTTGTACATTTTCACACAATAAAGTTATTTTGATGAAACATGGCACATTGTTTTTACTATATAGGTTACACTGGTAACCAAATTTGATGCCTGTTTTCTTAAAAAAACACACATATTTGTTATTAAAAACATTTTAATGAAAATTTTTTTAATCAAACACGCCTTATGTTATTGCATTTTTGTATTTTCCATCGAAATATAATGCATGTTTGTAAGAACAAAAATTCTGGACGCAGTAAGTGCGTTATGGTAGCCAATTTTGATCAAATGCTTAATATTTGAATTGCTCAATTTGCTATTAACCTATAAGGTTGACCAAAAAACGAGTTTTTTCGGGAACACTTTAAGTTTACTTTCGGAATTTTTTTTACATTTTCAAACAATAAAGTTATTTTGATGAAACATGGCACATTGTTTTTACTATATAGATTATACTGGTAACCAAATTTGATGCCTGCTTTCTTAAAAAAAACACACATTATTGCTATTAAAAAATAGTTTTATGGAAATTCACTACCATAACGCACTTGCTGCGTCCCGAGATTTTTTATTGCTTTTTTTCAATATATTATTTATACATATACCTATAGGTTTTTTAAAATAATAATTGTATAAAATGTGAAAAAAATTATAAAATATTGGTACAAAGAAGACAAGGACGCAGCAGTAAGTAACTTCTCAATAGACAATTTGCATGTTTTTTTTCTATATCACATCTGATGGACATCCCACAAAGATGATTTTTAATATTTTTTTTTTCAGACACACTCGTGGCGCAGGTGGCTAGGTGCCAGCCTGCTAAGCGAGAGGTCCCGGGTTCGATTCCCGGGCGAGCCAATTTGACTCTGTCTGGAAAATTTTAAAAAATATAGAATGATGGGAAAAATGTGCTAATGGCCTGAGATGCCGCAGCCAATAATATTAAATTAAAAAAAAAAAAAAAAAAAATATTTTTTTCATTTCACATACTACAAAAATAATGATGCAAAAATATTAAAAAATGCGAATTTCATAATTGATTTCAAACACCACGATTTTGCCGCCATGATATGTGACGTCACTGGACAGTACAACAGTCAACAGTGAACTTGTTTCTTTGAGTTTGCATCCTGTGTTGCAAGTTATTGATTGAATCTTGGCTTCTGCACGTGATTTTATTTGATAATATGGAAAATAAAGTCCCAAACTGGATGGGAATGTATTGCTATCTCGGGAAAAATTAGAGATAGGGAGACGGTTAAATTAGGGATGTTTTATAGAATTTCATGCTCATTCCAAATATGACTTGTATTTTGCCCTGCCTCTTTTCGTTTTCGAGTTATTTTGAAAAGAACAAAATTTGTCGATTTCTTTTTTCTTCATATCTAAGCGGGCGTTGATCTGACATGTCTAAAACTTTCACATTATCGGGACACTTTTTACAGAGTAATCTTTTTGTGCTATTCTCAACTTTGGATTGTCATTTGATTTTGAGCTACAGATATCAACGTTTGTTTTTATTATGGCAGCCATATTGGATTTTTTGCTCATGTGATAGCCTCTGAAAAGAGCTTTTCAATGATGTACAACATGCTTGAGAAATTTTGTAATTGCACCGACAATTTTGAGAAAAACCGTTTTGAGGATAGTAGGCTATGGAATCCAATACCAGAAAACAAATGACAAAAAAAAGTTTTTAAAAAGCAATAGGCCATGGAGTCAAACAATCGACTTCTACTTTCAACATAATTTTCCGTAATGATTCACGATAAAAAATAGGAACTTTGAGCACACCAATAAATCGGCCCATTATTACAAATTATATTTTACATTACAACATTATCCTAAAAAATTGTTTTAATTTAATTAAATAGGTAAACCTAGTAAATAACTAAATCTACTAACAGAGGTCAATAAAAAGCAGATTAATGATTTACGAAGACGCCTTTGAAAATTGTTTGATTTTTAAACGTAAGTCAATTGAAAAACAACAGAAGAAATGTTGCTATGGATATAACGCTATCGCGACAATTCAGCATAATGTCATTCTTAGTTATCTGAACAATTTGAGGTGTATTTAACACGTTGCTTAAAAGTTTGTACTAAATAGTTTGTTTCCTGTTTATTTTAAATATTATTCAACAATATGTTCAGTAATGAAGAATATTTTGACATGCAGCTGCGAATTCATATCAAAACAGCTACCCAGAAGACGACAACCAAACACTAAAATATTTCGCAGGATAGTGACTAATCTATTGAACGACGGTAGCTTTCACGCAAAGAAACTACCAATGCCTAGAAATGAAAAAAGAAATAATGCCTTCTTACAGATTTCAAACGAAAACCCTCCGCAATCTGTTCGGTTTTATGGTGAACAAATTGACGTTCAAAAAAGTACGGTAATTACAAAGTTGTTTCAATGAAATGTACTAGATATGTTGCCTTGGGAGAGACCTTACAACGTACCAAAATTCAACTTTCTAAGTTTACAGAAAATTGAGTTCTTCAAGTTTGAAGCATTTAATAAAAATTCACTACCATAACGCACTTGCTGCGTCCCGAACACTTTTTTAAAACAAGCCTAAGCACTGTATTTTTGCGTGTGTTTGTGCTAACAAAATAGGGTTAAAAAATATGTTGAACGAATCCCTCAAATTGACCCCTATGAGGGAGCAATGGCTTATAAACTGAGGAAGCCCCATGACATATGGCATTATGGAATATATATGCGGGGTGAGGAAATCATTTATATATGCATGAATTATGTGTTATATGTTTGCCTTAGTGTAATCATATTTGTTAGGTCACAGAACATAATTTTAGGTTTGCCAGAACGTAACATTATTAAAAAGTATGGACGCAGCAAGTGCGTCATGTAAGTGAATTTTCATAAAAATGTTTTTAATAGCAAATGCAAGCAGGGATCAATCTGATTACCGGTATTGCCTATGTAGTAGAAACAACGTACCATATTTTATCAAAAAAATCACACAGTCTAATCCACGACAGACAGTATGGATTCCGTCAGCGCAGATCAACTGCCGACCTCCTTTCCTTTGTCACCCATTCTTGTAACAAGTATATGGAACTACACGGTGAATCCCAGATTGTCGCTCTACACATATCCAAAGCATTCGACCAGGCCTGGCACACAGCGCTGCTTAATAACCTTTCGGCCTATGGCCTACCACCAAAACTCTGTACCTGGACAGCAAATTTCCTCTCCAACCGGAGCATTTCTGTTGTCGTGGATGGTCATTTCTCTAAACTGTATCCAATTAATGCAGGAGTTCCTCAAGGTTCAGCTATAGTCCCTACTTTGTTTCTTCTCCACATCAATGACCTCCTCTCTAGCACATCCAACCCAGTTCACAGTTGCGCGGACGACAGCACCCTCCACTCAAATATACAATATTCTAAGCCTGTCTCTTTAGCCCAATTAGATGAAGATCGCAGACTCATGGAGGGTCCTGTCTCTGTGTATCTCCCAAAAATATTAGACTGGGGAAGTAGAAATCTTGTACAATTTAACTCCACCAAATCTCAGTCCTGCATTCTATCTCATAAGAGATACACTAGCCCTAGACCCATCACAATGAACAACCAAGTTGTTCAAAGTAATGAGCCCTTTTCGCTTGTTCGCATTTCTGTGGATCGAAATCTCAATTGGCACCAACATGTCACATCAATTGCAGAAGCGGTTGCTGCAATATCCTTGTTCCAGATGCTTGCCGGGACCGCGAGAGCGACTTTACGAGCATCCGCTTTGGAAAAGTTGCGAATGGCACAATCGCCACGATGGCCGTTCTTCTGCAAATGATCGCTTCGCCAATGCTCTGACTCTCCCGGGGAGACTGAAATCCCGGATGTGCCCCTTGGCTGTCCAGGACGGCCCGAGAACACCGATGGAGACTATTCCCCAACCCTGTATGTCGCAGCGCTCCTAGCAATTCATCAGCTGCTGCACCTTCCGTGATGGCGTCGAGTATCTGTATCTAAAATAAATGACGGCGACCTCGACTCGCTATCAGGCGACGCTGTCCCCTTGACCAAATTGACGACTCTGGCTCTACGACCCGGTGCACCTGCTGTTATATTTCAACCAATTCTTGGCCGGGCTCTCCAGCTTGATTCCACCCCGGTACCCAATAAATACAAATAATAGCACAACGACGGCGGCAAAACTGCTAAGACCTGGACAGCTCATGATTCTGAACCGGCGTTGGAATTACTGAGATCTCGCTGTTCGCATATGACCTGCCCTTCTCGGGCGAGAGCTGCCTTCCAATCGCGCATGGCCTTGAGCCGTGGACCGTCGCTGAGTCCCTCGCATCGGAATAAATATAATATACAACTCAAAAATGGTTTATGATGATTTAATTTACTGTAAACGGGGTAATTGCAGTTTCTAATTGATTACTAAGATGAACAATCTTTCTATAATTATCAACTTCGTAACAATATATTCGTGTCATCCTGAGTCTCTTTAGACTCAGTCAATTGCAACACAAACACCTAAAATCTGTGGTGAATGAGCACCAACTCTTGAATTATGTGGTCAATTAACGATATGTTCGTGCCATCCCGAGTCTTTAGACTATATCAATAGCAACATATATATTATTTGTACCAATGTCATTGAAGATAGTGGGGTAAGGTAAGAGTTTTCGAAAAATAAATTTAAAAAAATGAGAAACTCGAAAATTAACTTTTACTAAGGCTATATTGTGTTCGTATAATAGCCCATAGGCTGCTCTATCACCGGTTTTAGGATTGCCTATTATGTACCGGACATCATGGTATGTCATTGTTCCACGAATTTCCTTAGTGCAAACTACTCCAGTCAACCTCAAAAAATGACCCAACCTCCTGAAAACTCCGAAAGTTTTGAAACTTCGCACACTTATTTAGAGGTACCTAAGAATGAATATATCAAGAGGCCTCATAAATATGAGACGAGCTCTAGCGGCAATTAGCGAAAATAGGACAATTTCTTGGGTTTTTCGTTAATATCTCGAGAATCGTTGGTCGGAGGCAAAATTTATATACATAATTAAGGCTTATTAAATTTGCTACAAAAATGATTATATACATTTTTCTCGTATTCCCAATGATTCCCAAGTTATAGGCGCTAAAAGAGAACGTTTTGTGAAAATTCTCGCTTGGGCGGTACAATATGGCATTTCTAATAATATATGTTCCATGGTTAGCAGTCATTCCCAGTACCCATTTGACTAAAACACTGTTTGTGATGCCACGCCCTCGTGTCAAGCCACCTACGCTTTTCATTCTACGCATGAGTGTCATTTCTGTGGTCATATCCGACCACACCCCAATCCAGAATTTATCAGTTCTTCTCACTGTAAAGAAACCAAAATTTACAAATTGTTGCAATTCTTGTGGGGTCATAACAGAGGGTAGCTTCGTGATGTCTTGCACGTACATATGACTTGCTTTGGCATAATGGAAATGCCCACTTGTGTGGAAATATGGAATCATATTCCTCACACAACTCAAATGGTCATCCCACTCACCAGTTCACCATTCTGCATTAATGTAATTTTTCAGCAGCGTGCTCATACGAATAACTGGACCCAAAGGGTTGATGTTGATCCATTTTCCTTCAGCTTAGTCAAGTGGGTTTGAAATTTCTCTGTCAGACTCACTGAATGATCGTTTTGTTGCAGCTCACACAATGATGGAGACTCGTCCAACATGTTTTCTGTGAAGTGTTCAATAACTTTCCGCTCTTCTTGGTTTACATCAATATGCTCAAATATCATGTTTGCTAATGTTCTGTGAATCAACAAGAAAGCCCGTATGGCTCTTCCAAAGGCTTTCGCTTGTAGCATTTTTTCTACGGAAATGAGGACGTAAATGGTGCACATCAATTCCTGAAGTAAGTCACCCAATGTACGACATTAAAAGGTGGAAACCACCCAATCTGATTATACATTTGGACAGCAGTGAGTCAGGTTCAGCTGTTGCCACAATTTCCTGGCTTTCGTGTACAGCGGCTGGTCAAATGTCACAATCGTGTGTTTCTCGTTAGATTTTTCGCATAAGCTGCTAACATACTGCAATGCTTTGAAGATAGTGTTTTCATCGGGGGGAGAGTTGATGAATGGAATAGGAATTACCTTGGTTTTTGCACTGTCAATCCCTTTTGTTATGGAGTGCATAAAGCCTTTCCATTCGGGAACATACTTAATATTGAGCCATTTTGCTGTCAACAAAAGAGTATCGTACGGAGTTAGCTGATCAGTTTTCTTGACTATATTCTCCACAATCACATTACTATATCCACCTTGTGATTTTTGGTAAGTTTGTAAAGGAATCACTCTAAGTTCCCCTACTGTCATAGCAGGTGGTTCGTTGGTGAGCCTCGGTATTGGTTTTTTTTTGTTCGCTACCAGTTGTGCTTCCAGAAGGCACACATTTGATGCCACCCATAGAATGAAATGTGTTGAGACTGTCCAGTGTTCTAACATTAAAGTCCGCGTTGTCAAACACAAATTGTTGAAAAGAAGTATCATTATCAGGTTGAATGCGATGAATTGCTGACATTTCTAGCTGCTGTGCGCTGTGATATGAAGCACTGAACCCTAAACTTAATAAAAGGTTTAATAACTTCTTGCTTGCAAACCTTCTGTACACAAACAAAACAACACTGTGCATTATTGCTGATATAAAAGAGGTTGGACGTATCGCAGAGATAATAGTGTGAGCAATATAAATGCATTTGCTTTTTTTTATTTGCATTATCTGATTTTTTCATTATCAATGTCTCCAGAAAAACTTGTAGAGTTGGTGGTACACAAGAAGCTGCTTATTTTTAAAAGTTGTTGCCCGGAGGGTAGGCGCTTGTATCATACACATTTTTCTAAACATCCTGCCTTATTATTTTTGCTGCTACTTGTACGATTTTTAGTCGCTCATTACTTTCATCAGCTTTTCTGTCATCATACCATGAGTTCAAAATTTTAAATCCAACATCATTGAAACAGATGGTTGCATCCCTAAATCCAACTTCTACAGCAATTATAGTTCTCTCTCCATATTTGTCTTTGAGTTTGCTTTTAACTGTATCATTTGAAGGAACATCCCCAGATACTGCAGAACGTAATTGTTCAAAGGAAAGTTGGCATTTCTCACTATTCTCAATGAGGGAGTAAATCTCTTCCATAGCCTTTATAATGTAATCTGCCTCGGGGCGTCCACGTTTTCTACCCTCTTCTGGTGGCTTGTGGGACACAAATTGTTGGTAGCAGTCCAAGTGGTACACTCCATCAGCAGCGACAGGATCGCTAATGCCAGACAGACGCAGCCTAACTTATTCTGCCTTTTCATCATTTCTCCTGTCTGCAGAATTTATTACAGTCGTAATCATTTCCTTACTTCGACAATAAAATGCATCTCTGCGGGCTTTTTAGGGTTTCTTTATTTGTTTTTAAAAATACTCTTCATCAATAACGTCTGCACAAAAGAAACATTTTGTTTTGAATTCAAATAATGTTTTCACAGACGACCTTGTTTGGGACAAAGAGCTATCTTGTGTTGATGAAGTGGGGACTGCGGTTTCAGGAAAGCCTTTATAGACTCATCCCGTGTGTACTGTTTTCGGCACTCAGTGTGTAATCTAATTGTCTCAATATCATGAAGCTTAGAACCCAAATCATCTTTCCTTTGCCCACTAGCGTGCAGTAACGATCTGATTCCCTTCAAACCAACTTTCGTTACACCAGAAGGTGAACCAAGAATTCGCACAACAAACAGTTCCTCTATTTCATATGTCTATTATACACAACATACGTCTACTATTCGAAAAACTACTAAGGCTCTGAGCGTGACAAAGAGCACTGCCAGAAGAGCCATTAAGTCCTGGGTCAGAAACCAACACAAGGTGTACTGGGCGGACTGTCCAGGGCTCAGACATGGGAAGTCAATAATTGACGAACCCAGTTCAAAGAGAGCTGTGGAGCTGCTAAATCTTAGCAGAGGACAGCTCAGAAACATAACAGGTCTCTTGACGGGACACATGGGCGTCAAGAAACACCTGCATAAAATGAGGCGGTTCGAAGGGGACCTCGCATGCAGATTCTGCAGCGAGGGGGAAGAATCAGCCCAGCACATCTTGTGCGAATATAAAGCTCTGGACCGCAAAGCAATATAAAACTTCAGTCTACTAATCGCTGTGCAGACTAGTTCAAGGCACAGTGAATTTGGAATGGGTGGAGTAGAAAGACTAAGGGCATGCACAATAAACCAAAGGTTGCAGTGCTGTCGAGACGGCAAAGCCGCGGACGAGCCCTGATGGAAAAAAGGCTTTTGACAGGCTGAACCACAATATTCTACTTCAGAAGCTTGATTGGTACGGCTTATCTCCTAACCTGTTGAGGTATGCACAATCAATCAAAGGTTGCAGTGCTATCGGGGCGGCAAGGCCGCGGACGAGCCCTGAGGATAAGAAAAAAACGCATTACTGTCACATATTATTAGAAATGCCATATTGTATCGCCCTAACGTGGTTTTTCACAAAATGCTCTCTTTTAGCGCCTATAACTCGGGAACCATTGGGAATACGAGAAAAATATATATAATCATTTTTGTAGCAAATGTAGCCTTAATTATGTATATAATCAACTTTTACCTCCGACCAACGGTTCTGGAGATATTAACGAAAAACCAAAGAAAGTACCCTATTTTCGCTAATTGCCGCTAGAGCTCGCTGATATTCATGAGGACTTTCGGTATATTCATCCTTACGTACCTTTAAATAAGTATGCGAAGTTTCAAAACCTTCGGATTTTTATACATTGTTTTGACTGGAGAAAACTGTAGACCATATTAAGATGTTAAATTATATTGTATTTAATTATAGAAGCTATTCTGTAAAACTAAATTCTAGAGGAGGACTTCAGTAATTTGCGTCTCCGAAGGAGGTTTTATTTGATTAAAAATTATATCAGCACAAGTTCTTTTTACGTAACGTAATACGTGAAATCAAGAGAATGACCACGATTTTCTGGGACACCTGTATACTGTACTTACGTTTCAGTTACTAATTTGACCCTCATAAATGTTAATACGAGCCAAATGACATTACAACATACGGTTTTAGTATTATTTTACGGTCTAGAAACAGGCCGGTAGATTTCGGAATTAGATAGCAAAAGATGAAGTCTATGTAAAATAGTAAAAACAACAGAGCAACACAATGTAATGTGGATATTTGCGCTCCAGTTCACTAACATAATGCCACTTCCTTCTCACCGTTGTACGAGTGCTTCATCATCATATGTGTTTGTTAAAAGATTATACTACATTATTAGTAATGTATTACCAATCCGCATTAAAAAATTAATTGCAAAATAAACTACTATAATTTCTTAATAAGCATACACACTTGGAGAACCCAAATCACAGCACATTTTAAAAAACCGATGATCGTTACATGTTCCTAGCAACTACAAGCCTATTTCTCTCCTTGCAGTCGTCTCTAAAGTGATGGAAAAGTATATAAACACCGAATTACTAAAATTTCTTGAAAAACACAGTCTAATCCACGACAGGCAGTATGGATTCCGTCAGCGCAGATCAACTGCCGACCTCCTTTCCTTTGTCACCCATTCTTGGAACAAGTCTTTGGGACTTCACGGTGAATCCCAGATTGTTGCTCTGGACATATCCAAAGCATTCGACCAGGTCTGGCTTAATAAACTTCCGGCCCATGGCCTACCACCAAAACTCTGTACCTGGACAGCAAATTTCCTCTTCAACCAGAGCATTTCTGTTGTTGTGAATGGCCATTCCTCTAAACTGTATCCAATTAATGCAAGAGTCCCTCAAGGTTCAGCTTTAGCCCTACTTTGTTTCTTCTCCACATCAATGACCTCCTCTCTAGCACATCCAACCCAGTTCACAGTTACGCGGATGACAGCACCCTCCACTCAAATGTACAATATTCTAAGCCTGTCTCTTTAGCCCAATTAGGTGAGGATCGCAAACTCATGGAGGGCTCTGTCTCCGTGGATCTCCAAAAAATATTAGACTGGGGAAGTAGAAATATTGTACAATTCAACCCCACCAAATCTCAGTCTTGCTTTCTTTCTCATAAGATATACACCAGCCCTAGACACATCACAATGAACAACCAAGTTATTTAAAGTAATGAGTGCTTTTCACTTGTTGACATTTCCGTGGATCGAAATCTCAATTAGCACCAACATGTCACATGAATTGCAGAAGCGGCTGCTAAGAAATTAGGTTTCCTCTTCCGAGCTCGCAAATACTTTTCACCAGCTAATCTCTATACCTTATATACTTCACAACCACCCCACATCTCGGGTGCCGCTGCCGCTTCTACACTCGCTATCCTGGACTCCATTCAGAAGAGAGCTTTATATATCAACGCTAACCCTGCCCTCACCCAAGGGCTGCCATCCCTTGCCGACCGACGTGCCGTCGGTGACCTGTCTTTCTCTTTTATAGTTATCTGCACGGGCACCGCTCAGATGAGCTTTCTTCCATAGTTCCTTCACCTGCTGCCCCCAATAGATATATCAGGGGAACAGAGCGACTGCACCCTTTTACTGTTCAGGTCACATCTTGTTATGCCCGCTCTTTTGTCCCGAGGACTTCCAAGTTGTGGAATTCCTTGCCCGCGCATGTTTTTCCTTCTCCTCAGAACCTCCAAACCTTCAAGTCCTGAATTAGCAAGTTGCCTCTTTCCTCCTTGTCGACACCCACGGTACGATAGTATTTAGGCTGTAAGCCCTCGTGGTGTGTTGTTGAAATATAAAAAAAGTTTTCTTCATCAAAGGATGAAAAATTCGGTGTTTATATTATGTGCAGATACTCGCCCTAGACGCTTGGGGGTGGTTAAAACAAACAAACTTTCACTCCTTGTTTACCGGAAATTCCCTCTAGCCGAATTCCGTTACGATCATACGCACGCATCTCTCGAAAAGTGGTCAATCAATAAACTGCACATAGGCAGCGGGGCAGAATTCATACAATTTTTATTGTTATTATATTTACAGATATACAGGGTATGTGTCTTGTAGGTGCGTCAACTATACAGTTTGTCTACACAAGATTGGAGGATTTTCGCATTTGTATTGACATTATCATCCCAATCGGGGTGTTTGGAATTTAAATCGCCAGTCATTATTATGGATTGGTTGGTATTAAATAAGTTATCGGTGTGATATACAGGTGCCCGTTTTTTAGACCTCAAACATGGGTATCTCTGTTATTATAAGAGTTAGAAGATCAGTTAAATTAGAAAAAAGTTGCGCATTTTTATGACGATCAATAATCTGAAAAAAATGTGACCTGTCATTTTTAGTTTTTGAATTAGCGCAAAAAAATTAAAAATCCTGATTTCCGTTTGTATTTTTTTGAGCGAAAACCGACAAAGCTGGGCGTTTTTAACCCAGACATTGTCATCGCATTTTCCATGGCATACTAGATGCAAGAGTTACAATACTTAACTTTGTTTTTTCTTATTGGCGCCATATTGGATAGCATTTTGCAGGTTTGTGATGCATCAGTTAAACCAAAACCCTAATTTTCTCAGTAATGTGATATTTATAGACGAGTGCAAGTTTACAAACTCAGGCATCTTCAACAGTCACAATGAGCACATTTAGTCAATTGAAAGTCCTCGTGAACATCAAAAACGGCGACCACAAATACGTTTCGGATTAAATGTGTGGGTGGCTTTGTTGGGCGAGAGCATCATCGGGTCATACATTTATGAAGGAAATTTGCCCGAGGAAAGGTACTTAGATTTTCTGACGACCTTCCTTAAAGACTACATTGACAGTAATATTTGTCTAAACCGCATGCAGAACCTCTGGTTCCAGCAGGACGGCGCACCCCCACACAACGCTAGGAGGGTAGCTGACCATTTGTCAACGATGTTTCCTCGAAAAGTTATTTCAAATGACGGTTATGTACGTTGGCCAGCGAGATCACCGGATCTATCGCCATTAGACTATTTTTTATAGGTAACGGTGAAAGATCAGATTTATAAAACTGTGCCCGCCGATATTGATGAGTTGCGAAGAAACATCATTACCGTCATAAGGAATAAAATTAGAAACGGGGACATCTCACGAGCAATACGGAACTTGCAAAAACGCGTGGCATTGTGTTTAGAAGTAGAAAGTGAACCATTCGAGCACCTCTTATGATTTTTTCCATTTGTTTTTGTTTTGCTCTACTTAGTGTAGTTGTTTCATCGCAACTCAAAATAAAATTCTGGGATATCCTAGGGATATCCCATTGTTCTTAATTTAAAACTAAATGGTTAACTGTGCAGAAATGTGCGCGTTTAAGATCTAAATTTGATCAGCTGTCATAATTATTGTTACAAGTTATGTTGCTTCGTTGTTTCCAATACACTATGCGCAAAAATGATTTTTTTTTAATTTCAGTAAAAATGTAAGATTGACCATATCGTGTGATACATGATCGTAATCAGAAAAAAAAATGTAATCAAAAAAAGTAAAAATCCAATATGGCGACTATAAGAAAAAACAAAGTTAAGTATTGTAACTCTTGCATCTAATATGCCATGGAAAATGCGATGACAGATTTAGATTCCCTGTAAAAACGTGCCTTGACAATGCCTCGGTTAAAAACGCCTAGCTTTGTCGGTTTTCGCTCAACAACAAAAAAAAACGAAAATCAGGATTTTTTTTGCGATAATTCCAAAACTAAAAAGGACAGGTAACATTTTTTTTCAAATTATTGATCATCATAAAAATGCGCAACTTTGTTCTAATTTAACCCATTTTCAACCGAGATACCTATGCTTGAGGCACCCTGTATAATATATACAGGGTTTTCATTAATTCCAAAACCCCACGTGACCGCTTAAGTTAGGCAACCCGGCATACGCGGTTGTACAACCTAAATTAATGAAATCCCTATAAGAAGCCAGTGTTGTCTCATATTTCTTTTGGGGTTTTATAAAAAACATAAAAATTATAATTAGGTGAAACAGTAAAAGTCTTAAATGTATTTATTATTTATTATTTTAAACAGCAAGTCTGTTCATGTATGGTTTACTGTTATTGATTGTTAAAAAAATAAATTAAAAACAATAAAATATCACTTTTATTTTGTATAGATATCGAAATTTTGTAATGTAGGTAAACAAATTGAGGTCCGATTATTTAAACATCTAATTTACGGTTTCAGGAATGTTTATTGTGTAACATGTAACAAATATGTACCTGTTTGGGCAGATTACCGACGAACAGATTTGGTAGGGCTTCGTTACATGCGATGTTGAATATCGTCAACAACATAACCATAACATACCTACACTTTTAACTTACGTAAAAACGGAAAGAAAATGCTAAGTTTTGATAAAAACTGTTTATTTTTATTGTCCAACAGATAGAAAATTATTTGAAGAAGGTAAACACTGGTCGAACTTGGAAAATGCACAATATACATACAAAATAACCGTCAGAAGGAATTGAGCGCCAATGGACTGAACTGTCAATTGTCAATTGATTTAGAACTTTGGGGTCCCTAGTCTAGTGGTTTATTTGGTTACTTTTTGGACTGCAAACTCATAAAATCATATTCCACTAAGAGAGAGACAGAATCCGGTCACGTGGGGGTCGGGAATTAATGAAAGCCCTATATATATATATATATATATATATATATATATATATATATATATATATATATATATATATATATATATATATATATATATATATATACAGGTGATTGATAAGTGGTTGCATTACTTTGAGACAATGATAGTACATCTCTTTTGCAACATAAACCATATATCACATTATAGAAAATCCTCTGGTTTTCGAGTCATTTCACTGTTAATGATTTTTCGAAAATTCATCATGTGTTGCTACTAATATTCAAATTTTAGAAGAGGTTGTAAGCATTTCCTCAATTTTTTTTCTTTCAGATAGCGTAGACATTAACTCACGCTGTCCAATCATTACTATGTTGAACAGCATAATAGTAGAGAAATGTGGGCAAAAATTATCAGTTACGTGAAAAAATTCAAATCAATTTTTAACATTTCAAAGACGTTTATTTTGAAAATTTGATAACAAAAAATTTCTACAAATACTGTAAAAAACTTCGCCGGTGCTCTATCTTTCTAATGATGTACGAATTATTAATTGTCTTCTAGTTACATAGATATCTCACATGAGTCACTTCTTCATCATTATCACTTGTCACCTCTGTGTTTTTTCTCAATGATGTATCTACTAACACAGAAATGCTTCGATTACCATGTTTCTCACATAAAGCTCTGTACACAAAATTATGAAACATTGCGTTGCTAATCCCACGTTATCGTTGACCAATCAAAACCCTGACGACCGTATGACCCCACTGTCTTTTTTTTAAATATATTTCAACAACACACCACGGGGCTTACAGCCTAAATGCTATTGTACCGTGGATGTCGACAAGGAGGAAAGAGGCAACTTGTTAATTCTGGACGTGAAGGTTTGGAGGTTCGGAGGAGAAGGAAAAACATGTGCCGGCAAGGAATTCCACAACTTGGAAGTCCTCGAGACAAAAGAGCGGGCATAACAAGATGTTCTATGTCTGGTGACTTGGACAGTAAACGGGTGCATTCGCTCTGTTCCCCTGGTAGATCTGTTGGGGGCAGCAGGTGGAGGAACTATGGAAGAAAGCTCCTCTGAGCAGTGCCCGTGCAGATATCTATAAGAGAGGTCACCAACGGCACGCCGATGGGCAAGGGATGGCAGCATTTGGGTG
The DNA here is from genome assembly GCA_964006375.1 of Tillus elongatus. Classification (NCBI taxonomy): domain Eukaryota; kingdom Metazoa; phylum Arthropoda; class Insecta; order Coleoptera; family Cleridae; genus Tillus; species Tillus elongatus. Next base: position 13,474,604 of record OZ023270.1, on the reverse strand, counting down.
AGGGTAAGGTCACCGAGGAGACATATAGGTCTCTTCTGAATGGAGTCCAGGATACCGAGTGTAGAAGCAGCGCCCCAGATGTGGCAGCAGTATTCGAGGTTTGGCCTTATTTGTGAAGTATATAAGTATTTGCGAGCCCGGAAGAGGAAAGCTAATTTCTTAGCAGCCGCTTCTGCAATTAATGTGACATGTTGGTGCCAATTGAGATTTCGATCCACAGAAATGCCAAGAAGTTAAAAGGACTCATTACTTTGAATAACTTGGTTGTTCATTGTGATGGGTCTAGGGCTGGTGTATCTCTTATGAGAAAGAAAGCAAGACTGTGATTTGGTGGGGTTGAATTGTACAAGATTTCTACTTCCCCCATTCTAATATTTGTTGGAGATCCACAGAGACAGTCACTGTACTCTAAACTAGAGAAATTGAAAAAATAACGCAGACTTAGAGACCATACATGTCTTCGATGATAGTGATTTTATTAAAAGCAGTCAATGAAGTTTTACAATCTGTGAAACCATTAAAAATTCAAGCAATCCATATGACACATCAATTCTATTAAACAGTGAGTCATCTAGAACAACAACAGTTGGGTACCACCATACCGATATAGAAATTTGTAGCTATGCACTGAAACAATTGAACCGTCTTTCTTTGTTTTGGTTTTATTCGAGTGTTAACGACTTGTTAATTGACCAACTGATTAAACCGTTTTATATTTATAAAACACAAACAGATGATGTTTGGGGTCACACAACTGTAACCGCCATTTAAATTATGTTTATTATCGTTATTCTAATAATTATAAACTATAATTTCAAACGCTCCAGACAATTCGAGCTGTTATTTCACTTCATGGAATTTTATAATAAAGCAATGAGAATTTAAAAATCATAGATGGTGTATTGTTGTCTTTTAACTTGAACTAAGCTTAGTTATTTTATTTTATGTATTAAATCTTTTATTTTTCTACAGAAACTAAATCTTTTATAAAAATTCGTCACCATAGCACAAAGCATTTTATTTGTAAGCAAGTAATTCAAATGCATATAATGTTGAAATAAATTCTGCATTATTACGTCGTTAACCTTTGGACGTACAAACAGCTAATGGTAAATATCAATCGATTACATCATTTGATTCAAAATGCCAATCGTTCCTATGGTAATTCCCTTTAAGATGCGTGCTGCATTTTTAGTGAATTTTCTTTTTAAAAAAATCAGTAATCAGGAGCTCGCGACTTTTGGATTTTGAAAAAAATTGCTCAAATGTGCCCGAGCTAGGACCCCTAGAACCCATATCCGCGGTCAGTTTCAATTTTTATATGTGTATATATATTTATATATACAGTGCGTCCCCGGATGGACTGAACAAGAGAAATTGATTATTGTAATATTGAAATAAATGTGTTATTAAAGCTTTTGTTGGTTTTATTATTTTTACTGTATTTTTATTTAAATATAGGTGTTGATATTTGTGTTATTTGTTTTATTATGTTTTTGTTGGGCGCCTTTTGTTTTTTGTTTTTTTTATATTATTATACTGAATTAAATTATGAGTTTATTAAGAAAAATATATATAATTTTATCAAATTAAATATCTACCTGGTTTTTTGATCTACTTACTATGCCAAAGCTATTTTGTTGATACTCTTCTTACCTACAGGGAATGTTTAATAGTTGGGTCCACCAATGTCGAAAATTCTTACTCTTGGTGCATATATATATATTATATTTGCTGAACTTTTTATATACTGCTAGAGGATTAATTGGTCAATGGACAGATATGTGTGACATTTACAGAAAATAAAATAATGAGCAATATATAATTTGAAATTTTTTTTTTAATATTTATTATTATTATTTTTATCAAAAAGCTTTTTGTTTGGTTATTGACTTAATTTTATAAATTTAAATTCTTACTTGGGATCCCGTATATTACTAATTTTAACATACAAATATGCCAGCTTTATTAATGCAATTATGACTTATTATTGAGAATTTTATTTCCAATGCTTTGTTTAAAAAAATGTTATGACTTGCTATGACGGATCTGAATAGTTTCATTGGCAATTATTTATCACCATGGTAACGTCGTTTCAGGTAAATTTTGTTGCTTGGCAACGGAAATATTAAAATGGAGGAAATAAGGTTGAATTTCTTACGTTTACTTATCGCCCTCTGGTGACTCTTACAAGTACTTCATAAATATTTTATATTTAGTTCTTCTTTTGGTATGATTGCCTTTGCAAATGACATTTAACTTCTTGGATTGACGTTGACATATTATTCTTTTATAAAACTTACAGGTTCATTTCTTGTTTTGTAGATATAATACACTTTTTAACAATTATTGATATATTACCTTTTGGTTTACTTGACGTGGGTCAATCTTCTAGCTTAATCACTGTTTTTACTCAATTTATGTACGGGTATTCTTGATTGGAGTTGTTGTATAGCTGTTTACTGGTAGGTATAACCTATAAAATACTTTCACTCTAGTTTTTAATCATTTATATTAACTTTTTTGAACATTTTCTCTTGCTGCAATCTACTAGCTTCTTCTTTCTACCAGCGTCTTCTTCTCAATCTCTCGTTCCTTTCTCCCGGAAGTTCTAATTTTTATCTTTTGTTTTGTAACTTCGAATCACAGTTGTTAATTTTTATTTAAACTTTTTATTTACCAATCACCATTTTCTGTTTTCAGATAAGCCAATAACATGATTTAACTACATTAGTCAAAAGAAAGTCATTTCCTGCATATAATTCAATATTCCGATTTTATACATGTAAGTCAAATTGTGTTTGTTTTAAAATTTATAACCTATCATTCATTAACACATTAAACCTTATTTTTCTAGAATAATTACTAACACATAGTTTCCCTAATTGATAATTAACAAATTTTTACTTATTTTCTATACATATTAACACATTTTGTTAAAATCCCTAATCACATTCCTATTTAAATTCACTTTGTTCTGTCAAAGACAGTTTATAAATTTGGTCTTTTACCAGCTTGTTTGTGTTTGTAGCTGTCTATACCGGGTTTATATCACTTTGTATTTTGTTAAGCAGTTCATTCATTGTGAGTTTAATTGTTCAATGTTTTCTGATACAAAAATGTTTTTTATGCCTTACCTAATAAATTTAAACTATGTCAAAATCTATTCATTGACGAATATATTTATATTTAATTGTTTTTAATTTGTAGGTTCAGTAGGATAAAAGGCTGCAATTTACCACCTGTGTCTGACTATAGCTAGGACAATAAATTGGATTTTTACTTCCAGGTATGTGTTTATTTTAAAACATTTTTTTTTAAATATATAGCCATGTCTGTGCATGCAATAATATATATATATATATATATATATATATATATATATATATATATATATATATATATATATATACATATCACACTAAACTAAAAAAATCAGCCCAGCACATCTTGTGTGAGTGTAAAGCTCTGGACCGCAAAAGACAACTGATCTACGGTCACTCTAGACCGGAGACAGAGCAATATAAAACTTCACCCTACCAATCGCTGTGCAGACTAGTTCAAGGCACAGTGATTTTGGAATGGGTGGAGTAAGACTAAGGGTATGCACAATCAACCAAGGGTTGCGGTGCTATCGGGGCGGCAGCGGCGAGCCCGGAGGGAAAAAAACCTAAAAAATAATGGTCAGACTTTGATCAAATTTGGTAAGTACCTTTCTTTTGCAAGTGGTTTGGATAAGTTCGTTAGCCACGAAAGTCCACCTGGTTTTTCCTAGAAAATTTTGTGTTTTCTTTCGGAAAATTTTTATATCACCGGAAATAACAAAACAGGGGAAACCAAATTTGGTACGCGGGTTGTCATAAAAAGTAAATTACGTACCAAAATTTAGCTCTGTGGGTTAAAACACAAAAAAGTTAAAGGCATCTAAAAAAAATTTGAGTTTTCCTCAAAACGACCAAGTCGCGATTTCATACGTCAAAAAGAAAATGTCTCAAGAAGAATGTTTTACAAACCCTGAAGTCTTAGCTTCAACCGTCATTGTCCTTCATGTTACTAAAATATTTCCACAAAACTCATTTCAAATAGACCATTTCTCTGATGCTTTGGCAGTAGTTTTAGCTATAGGGTTTATCGTTTAATAGTAATAGTTTTTGGCGAATTTTCGTAAAAAATCAATAAAGTTCAATATATCCGTTTCCGTTATTATGCAAGATACGAAAAAAAATGTATACATTAATTATAGGGTGTCTTAAGCTACATGTTCAAAAAATTGTTCTACAATCACAAGGGGCGCATTAGTCGTTATTGATACAAATTTTCTTTTCTTGAAACTACTACGGATTATGGAAAGAAAATGTCTCAAGAAGAATGTTTTACAAACCCTGAAGTCTTAGCTTCAACCGTCATTGTCCTTCATTTTACACAAATATTTCCTGAAAATTGTCTGATGCTTTGGCAGTAGTCTTAGCTATAGAGTTTATCGGTTAATAGTATATAATTTTTGGCGAATTTTCGTAAAAATCAATAAAGTTCAATATATCCGATGTATCCAACGAGCCTCTGTCATTTAAGTTATTCGACCGCGCTTCGTACACTTAGTTTTTCAGGTAATCCAATCAATAAAGAGTCACATGGGTTTACATTAGGTGACAGAGCTGGTCACTATATTTTTCCCCAGTGCCCAATTCCTCTGTCCATGGAAAACTTATTTGAAAAACTTCGAACTGGCAAGTCAAAGTGAGGAGGTGCTCCATCTTGGTGGAACCAAACATTCTGATAATCACCGTAGATATGTTGAAGTTCTGGCACGATACGTTCTCTTATCAAAGTTCAATACCTACCTGGTCGAACTAATTGATTGATTAGGCCCGGATGTTCAGAGAACAGATGATGTCTCATAACGGCCCTAATAGCCTTAGAAACATAATTGGTAAAAACACTAAAATAATTATTAAAAGTAGTTCAGTTTAATTCGTTAAGCAAGGAATGTAAATATTGCATTAATTACAGGTCAGCATTGTATCTATTGACATTGAAAATATCACGTAAACAATAACAAAGCAAAGTTGCAAGATACAAGAATGTTGCAGTCAGCAAGGTCGCAAAACTAATTAAGAATCAAAAATGTGTTATTGTTTGGTAAATATAAATGAGATTCATTTAGTCAGAAAAAATATAGTTAATTAAATAAGCTTCTACAATGTAGTCGGTTAAACATTAGATTGCTTCAAAATATAACGCCGCGATACTTATAATTTAATTATGTAAACATAAACACTGTTAACTTTAATAGTCATCATGTCAGTATCTACGTAAGTTCTTTCATTTTTGTTAATTATATAATTATTTTTAAATATTAAGTTTGTGAATTAACCTCGTTACCAATATACCGTTACCTATGTCTACATATGTGCTTAGTTCGACGATTTTATCCCTAAAATTTAGCCTCCATTCCCTTAACACCGGACATAATTCAGAAATCCATTTGACATAAAAGTGGCTTTATCAGAAAACAAATTTTTATTTGCACATTACTGGTTCTTTTCGGTAATACCTGTCATAGTTTCGCAACATGTTATCCCATCGAAATAATCGTCACTAAGATATGGTCTATTTTAGGTCTCATGTCGAAAACACTGAAACCTTACAGACGATTTCAAGTGAGATTTGGAGAGCATGCAGATTGATACCCTGGACCAAACTAAAACAACCCAAAGCACAGGCTGTTTCATTTGAAAAAAAAATAGTTTTAGGACTTTGAATGTGCCAAACTTTAATCGCTATTCACGTACAGCCTGTATAAGTAAACACATCGTTTATATTACAACAATGTGATGTTATCTATGGACAATTAACATGCCAAATTGGAGTCTCTAAGTTTAATAAGCTGTAAAATAACATTTACAAGGTGCAGGTGGACTTTAATTTTTTTATTTTATAAAATTCAAAATATCTTTAAAACAAAGCACTGTAGCTAGAAATATACTTGTACCCTTATCCACTACTATAATGAGTGAGCAAATTGAGACAATTGAAGAGTTGCTTTAAAAAAAATTCGAGAGAACCAAGTACGATTTACCATTTAAACAAATAGATAATAGAAAAACTACTCACCTTCAATGTAACAGAATCACCCGACGCTTTGATCATGTCAATGATCTCCTCCCTGGTCTTATCCTCCACCGGTATCCCGTTGACCTGGAGCAACTTGTCTCCGGGCAACAGTCCGGTCTCGTTGTTGTGTTGCACCATGGCACCAGGTTCGGCGAATATCACAGCGCGCATGTTCACACTCCCGGAAACACTGTCACCACCACCACCACAACCGGAAGTAGGTAAGATACGTTCTAGAACCATGGCGCGGCGCAGGGAGAATCCAAAATCGTTACGTGGAGGTTTCTGACGCTGGATGGTGAGCACTCGCGGTTCCGGCAGCTTCATCGGCACGATTGGAGGCAGAGGTAAGGTCACGTCGTCGAAATTCGCCGTTCTGGACCATCTAGAAAAAATATTTTTTCAAACAACATGGAAACCAACTTTCCTTGCAAATATTAATTTCGCAAAAAAAAACTGCGTATAAATTGTTGCTGCAATTAAAATCATAAATCCTTTATTTCGGACAAAAAATTAACAAGCGTGATTGATAACACAGGGATAAGTTCCAAAGGGCAATTAACAAAACCGATTCTGGCCTTGAAAAGTTTTAATAATTAGCAAAATTAAATGTAAATAAAATCGCATAAAAGAAGTAATTAAATAATTTTCCGTTATTTAAAATCAATAATACGGTTTTTTAATTGGCCTCAAAAATACGTATTTAGCAATTTCTTTCTAAAACTAGACGCAATATTGAACGAAATCATCTAAATTCAAATATCAAAATAACTCATATATCGTTACGTTAGCGTATTTGTCGTACAGAGAAAGTCGGGTTTTTATGGGTGTTTCTATAAATAGAATGTGAGGCGTAATTTCTGCAGGTGGTGGTAATGTTTACGAGTATTTATCTCGAGCTTGCCCTTGAAACGACCATCAGCAGTTTGTTCCTCTATTCTCGAATAGTATGGGAACGGTGCAGGACCTGACTAAAGAGGGGCGGTCGTTGTGATGACATATGCGTTACAGCGGTTATATTACTGAATATATTTTTAACGTCGACGTTATCGTATTGTGTTTAAATAAGTATTGTATAGTATATGCTATGTGATACAGTGTGGTCACATTGTAATAAACATTCTCCGAATTAACGTTTTTCGAAATTTAATCGTATCCTTGCTTTTCTTGACAGCTCTATTTTTATTTATCTCTTGTCATGTCAGCTTTTTAGCTGGGTTTTGTTTAGCAAGGTAATGTCTCCCATACCTGTCTGTTTTGTTTTGATGCTTGGTTGATCAACTAATATAATGCATAATGTTCTCATTTAAACTTTTGTTTAGCAATAATTTAGTTCAAATATTTGTAATGCCAATCACATGTTATTAAATTCCTTTGAGTTTAAATTCATTTACACACATTAAAAGTGTTTTTAAAATAATTTAAACGTTTTGAGGGTGTTTCTCCTTATTCCGTAATGTAATTGATTTTTTTATTTATTTCAACACATCACGAGGGCTTACAGCCTAAATACTATCGTACCGTGGGTATCGACAATGAGGAAAGAGTCAACTTGTTAATTCTGGACTTGAAGGTTTGGAGGTTCGGGGCAGAAGGATAAACATGTGCCGGCAAGGAATTCCACAACTTGGAAGTCCTCGGGACAAAAGAGCGGGCATAACAAGATGTTCTATGTCTGGTGACCTGGAGAGTAAAAGGGTGCATTCGCTCTGTTCCCCTGGTAGATCTGTTGGGGGCAGCAGGTGAAGGAACTATGGAAGAAAGCTCCTCTGAGCAGTGCCCGTGCATATATCTATAAAAGAGAGAGAGAGAGAGAGAGAGAGAGAGAGAGAGAGAGAGAGATTATCAACGGCGCGTCGGTGGGCAAGGGATTGCAGTCTTTGGGTGAGGGTAGGGTCACCGATGAGACGTATAGCTTTCTTCTGAATGGAGTCCAGGATAGCGTGTAGAAGCGGCAGCGGCACCCCAGATGTGGGAGCAGTATTCGAGATTTCGCCTTATTTGTGAAGTATATAAGGTATAGAAAACTAATTGGTGCCAATTGAGATTTCGATCCACAGAAATGCCAACAAGTGAAAAGGACTCATTACTTTGAATAGCTTGGTTGTTCATTGTGATGGGTCTAGGGTTGGTGCATCTCTTATGAGACTGAGATTTGGTGAAGTTGAATTGTACAAGATTTCTACTTCCCCAGTCTAATATTTTTTGGAGATCCACGGAGACAGAACCCTCCATGAATCTGCGTTCCTGATTTAATTGGGCTAAAGAGACAGGCTTAGAATATTGTATATTTAAGTGGAGGGTGCTGTCGTTTGCGTAACTGTGAACTGGGTTGAATGTGCCAGAGAGAAGGTCATTGATGTGGAGAAGAAAAAAAGTAGGGGCTAAAGTTGAACCTTGAGGAACTCCTGCATTAATTGGATACAGTTTAGAGGAATGGCCATCCACGACAACAGAAATGGTCCGGTTGAAGAGGAGATAGTTGCACTTGTTATTTACGAGGGGACTATAACTTGCAAGCACTTTTAGTGACAACTTCTGGCTAATATTAAAAGAAAAATCTTCGTCGGAAGGTACAGCGCAACGTCGGAAATAGCGCTGCCATAATATTAAGTTCTAACCGTTGTGATTCACCGATGTTTCTCTTAACCATCATAGAGGTGGACTTGCGTAACAGAAACTTTTTGGTTTGCCATTTTTTCTTCACATTATTTTTTTAAAATTTATTCCTGTGTTTATTTGCATTTTCTAATAAATGTCATACTAATGTCGACGTGCACTGCAAAATTCAGGAGATCGTGAAGGAGCCCATGCTTGAAATGAGGTCAGACTTTGCGAGCCCGCGAATGTGCAGGGAAAACAACTTTACAGTGGAAATCCCCGACCGCGAGGCATGGCGGGAGGAGACGCCGGGCATACCACGGGACGCGCTCGTCTGGTTCACGGACGGATCCGGCGGGGAGCGTGGGACGGGGGCAGGTGTTTACTCGGATGTACCGAGGGTAGGTCATAGTATTTCCCTCGGAGCCCATGCAACGGTGTTTCAGGCTGAAATGTACGCCATCATGCACTGTGTGCGGAAGAACAAGAGGAGGGGCTACACCAACAAGCGGATCCTCATAGCCACAGACAGCCAGGCAACCCTTAAGGCACTAAGTAGCCCACGGGTAAATTCCTGGCTGGTGAGTGAGTGCCGAGACGAGACGAGCGACCTGGCTGGGCAGAATGAGGTGACCCTCATCTGGGTGCCGGGTCACTCGGGGGTCAAAGGCAATGAAGAAGCTGACAGTCTCGCGAATAGAGGGTCAGCAGAACCATTTATGGGACCAGAACCGGCAATGGGCGTGTCAAAGAGCACTGCCAGGGGAGCTATTAATTCCTGGGTCAGAAACCAACACAAGGTGTACTGGGCAGACTGTCCAGGGCTTAGACATGGGAAGTCAATAATTGACGGACCCAGTTCAAAGAGAGCTGTGGAGCTGCTAAATCTTAGCAGAGGACAGCTCAGACACATAAAAGGTCTCTTGGCGGCACACATGGCCGTCAAGAAACACCTGCCTAAAATGGGGCGGTTCGAAGGGGACCTCGCATGCAGACTCTGCGGCGAGGGGGAGGAATAAGCCCAGCACATCTTGTGCGAGTGTAAAGCTCTGGACCGCAAAAGAAAACTGATCTACGGTCAGTCTAGACCGGAGACAGAGCAATATAAAACTTCACCCTACCAATCGCTGTGCAGACTAGTTCAAGGCACAGTGATTTTGGAATGGGTGGAGTAAGACTAAGGGTATGCACAATCAACCAAAGGTTGCAGTGCTATCGGGGCGGCAAGGCCGCGGACGAGCCCTGAGGGAACAAAAAAAAATGTCGACGTGTTTGTTTAAACCTCAAACATGTTACAAACTTAGAAAATCCGTAGGCTGAATGGACGTCTGGCAGGAATGACTTGCTCGAAAAAACTGTTTGCTTATGAAACCTGTGTTCTATCAAAATGAACTAAACGAATATTTTACTAGAGATAACTTTGTAAAAGGCAACTACCTTGTGTATCTTTTTTCAATATAGCTTAAGTTAAAAAAATAAAATAAAAAAATCGAGACTCACCTGTGAAACCCTTGCGATTCTCCCACAGGACTCAACGAAAACGGTGGCGTTGCAAAGCTTGAGTTCGTTGTATCCGTGAGACTATCGGCACTGGGGCTCGTAGATGTGATCACCAGCAGCTGTCCCGGGAGGTTTTGACCATGACCAACGTCACCATTCATCCCGTTCTGTTTTGGTAAATTCTGGTAAGACGAGATTTCGTTATGTAGAGTGTTCCTCATAAGACTATTGTGATCACTGATGCCGTTATTGTCGCCGAAACCATTGTTATCTCCGCTGCCACCACAATCTTGGGTAACGTTTACTCTAGGGGTCTTTAATATACCTGCAAAAAAGGGAAATTTGTTGTAGAATTGTGCGAAATTGCAGTAATGATAGTGGTATCGCAGTATATAAATTCCATAATCTGAACTCTTAAGACTTGTATGGCTGGACTTACATAATAAGACAACCTAGAATCTGGGTGAAGTTCGATAATAACATTTTAAGCCGCCACGTGATATCATATCCTTTAACGTCCATTTTTAACATCTCGCTTAAAACATGAAAGTTTCCTACGGTCTGGAAAACAGGTCATTCTATTCCAGTCCCTAAAAGAGGTGATCAAACCGAGGTTGAAAACCGTAGACAATTTATTTTTCTTTAAATGCCTATAACCTTTTTGTCTTTTAATCTACAGGGCTAAATTTTGGTAGGTAATTTACCTATAGTTGCCATAACAAGGAAGTTGTTTCCGCTGGGTTAAATTGAATATCGCCAGTTTGTAGCAAAAAATATGTCAAAAGGCTTTTGTAAAGATATTTTTTTTCAATAAGGAATATTTCAGGAAATACAAATTCATTCCAGACTAACCCTATATATATATATATATATATATATATATATATATATATATATATATATATATATATATATATGAGACATAATTGTTTCTTGGGTTGAACCGCGCCCAGAATATATGAAAACTCGACGTTTCGGCTCCTGTTTTGGAGCCATTTTCAAGAGGTAAAGGAAATATGTAAGGACACTCTAAGGCCTCAATCTGCCTACTCCTTAGAGTGGTGGACAAAGGTGGGTAAAGGAAACATGTAAGGACACTCTAAGGCCCCTAACTCTAACGTTCCGATTGTTTAAATAAGAGAGATGATGGTCTTCGCCTTCCGACTACTTGGAAACCTATTATATCTTCTTTACAAATACACAAAAAGAAAATAAATTCCACAGCCAATTTTATTTCCCCATTATATGCCTCAACAAATGGCGGTGACCCTCTTAATCCTCCTCACCCTCTAAGTACCGTGACCGAAGCCCCCCCACTTAATTGACGGTGACCCCACTACTTTTACTGATAACGAAGCAGGTAGACGGAACGATATATATAAGGCATTGCATATTGCAACGAACTGCCAGATCTCTCTGAGGCCTAGGGTTGAACACACTGAGACCTCACAGACGATCTCCGGCGAGATTTGGGGAGTATGCAGATTGAGGCCCCGTAATCGAGCTACAACAACCCAACCCACCTTTGTCCACCGCTCTAGGGCGTAGGCAGATTGAGGCCTCAGAGTGTCCTTACATATTTCCTTTACCCACCTTTGTCCACCACTCTAAGGAGTAGGCAGATTGAGGCCTTAGAGTGTCCTTACATATTTCCTTTACCTACCTTTGTCCACCACTCTAAGGACTAGGCAGATTGAGGCCTTAGAGTGTCCTTACATATTTCCTTTACCCACCTTTGTCCACCACTCTAAGGAGTAGGCAGATTGAGGCCTTATAGTGTTCTTACATATTTTCTTTACCCACATTTGTCCACCACTGTAAGGAGTACGTAGATTGAGGCCTTAGAGTGTCCTTACATATTTCCTTTACACACCCTTGTCCACCACTCTAAGGAGTAGGCAGATTGAGGCCTTATAGTGTTCTTACATATTTTCTTTACCCACATTTGTCCACCACTGTAAGGAGTACGTAGATTGAGGCCTTAGAGTGTCCTTACATATTTCCTTTACCCACCCTTGTCCACCACTCTAAGGAGTAGGCAGATTGAGGCCTTAGAGTGTTCTTACATATTTCCTCTATCCACCTTTGTCCACCATTCTAAGGAGTAGGCAGATTGAGGCCTTAGAGTGTCCTTACATATTTCCTTTACCTCTTGGAAATGGCTCAAAAACAGGAGGCGAAACGTCGAGTTTTCATAAATTCTGAACGCGGTTCAACCCGAGAAACAATTATGTCTCACATGTATATAGAAAAAAAATTACGCTAATAAATAACTTTTCGACCAAAAAATGGTGAATTTTTGTAAAAGCAATTTTTTCAAAATTTCATAAAAAATATATTTGACTTGGGTCATAAAGCTGTTTGTCAATAATTAAATCTTGGCAGGTGTGTAAATAGCATGAAGAGGTTCATTGGCCAGGAACTTAAAAGTTTATTTTTGGAAAATGTTTGTACTTTTTGAAACAACAATGGTTAAGGAAATGAAAGGCTTTTACTACCAGACAAAATGATTTATTCTCAAATTTCTACGCGTTTCAACACATTAACGTGCCATCTTCAGGGGTTTAGACAAGTTTTCTGTCTCAATTACAGAAAGATGCTGTATGAAATGTTGTCAAAGTTTGGTTTTTCATCTATTGTCCTCAGGATACCAAACAGAAACTGCGTAAAACAGGAAGGCAGGAACATCACAAGACTTGAAGAAATCAGAGGATGAATGCAAAAGACGCTTATTTTTTTAGTTTAATTTTATCAAACGAACAAAATGGAGTCCCATGGATCTCTATATATTTTAACTGAGTTAATAAAATTAAACTAAAAAAAACAAGCGTCTTTTGCATTCATCCTCTGGTTTCTTCGAGTCTTGTGATGTTCCTGTCTTCCTGTTTTACGCAGTTTCTGTTTGGTATCCTGAGGGCAATAGATGAAAAGCCAAACTTTGACAACATACAGCATATTTCTGTCATTGAGACAAGAAACTTGTCTAAATCCCTGAAGATGCCACGTTAATGTGTTGAAACGCGTAGGGTTTTGAGAATAAATCAGTTAGTCTGGTAGTAAAAGTCTTTAATTTCCTTTAACCATGTCAAACTCAGACGTTATGACGTTCAGAAATAATATTGAAACAACAAAGCTATTTTAATGAAGTGTGGTACATTGTTACTACTATATATGTTATACTGCCAACCAAATGTCCTTTTAAAAACAATACATATTCGACATTAAAAACATTTTTTACGAAAAATCGCTACCATAACGAACTCGCTGCGTCCAGACTTTTTTTTGGTTCCTTGAACGTATAAGTTGCTTGAACTAAAAAGGTACGAAAGATGCTCTCTTCTCTTAATACCAGAAAAGCCTCTGGCCTTGACGAGATCCCAGCAATTGTTCTCAGAAAATGCGCACCAGAACTTGCTCCTGTCCTGACTCGTCTGTTTCAGATATCTTACAATAGAGGCATATTCCCTAGTAACTGGAAAACTGCTCGAGTACAACAAATCCCCAAGAAAGAATCCAAAGCGCTTCCCAGCAACTACATGCCCATTTCTCTCCTTTCAGTCGTCTCTAAAGTGATGGAAGAGTATATAAACACCGAATTACTAAAATTTCTTGAAAAACACAGTCTAATCCACCACAGGCAGTATGGATTCCGTCAGCGCAGATCGACTGCCGACCTCCTTTCCTTTGTCACCCATTCTTGGAACAAGTCTATGGAACAACACGGTGAATCCCAGATTGTTGCTCTAGACATATCCAAAGCATTCGACCAGGTCTGGCACGCAGCGCTGCTTAATAAACTTCCGGCCTATGGCCTACCACCAAAACTCTGTATGTGGACAGCAAATCTCCTCTCCAACAGGAGCATATCTGTTGTTGTGGATGGCCATTCCTCTAAACTGTATCCAATTAATGCAGGAGTTCCTCAAGGTTCAGCTTTAGCCCCTACTTTGTTTCTTCTCCACATCAATGACCTCCTCTCGAGCACATCCAACCCAGTTCACAGCTACGCGGACGACAGCACCCTCCATTCAAATATACAATATTCTAAACCTGTCTCTTTAGCCCAATTAGATGAGGATCGCAGACTCATGGAGGCTTCTGTCTCCGTGGATCTCCAAAAAATATTAGACTGGGGAAGTAGAAATCTTGTACAATTCAACCCCACCAAAACTAAGTCTTGCTTTCTTTCTCACAAGAGATGCACCAGCGCTAGACCCATCACAATGAACAACCAAGTTATTCAAAGTAATGAGTCCTTTTCTCTTGTTGGCATTTCTGTGGATCGAAATCTTAATTGGCACCAACATGTCACATCAATTGCAGAAGCGGCTGCTAAGAAATTAGGTTTCCTCTTCCGAGCTCGCAAATACTTTTCACCAGCTAATCTCTATACCTTATATACTTCACAAATAAGGCAAAACCTCGAATACTGCTCCCGCATCTGGGGTGCAGCTGCTGCTTCTACACTCGCTATCCTGGACTCCATTCAAAAGAGAGCTATACGTCTCATCGGTGACCCTACCCTCACCCAAAGGCTGCCATCCCTTGCGCACCGACGTGCCGTTGGTGACCTCTCTCGCTTTTATAGATATCTGCACGGGCACTGCTCAGAGGAGCTTTCCTCCATAGTTCCCCCACCTGCTGCCCCCAACAGATCCACCAGGGGAACAGAGCGAATGCACCATTTTACTGTCCAGGTCACCAGACATAGAACATCTTGTTATGCCCGCTCTTTTGTCCCGAGGACTTCCAAGTTGTGGAATTCCTTGCCGGCGCATGTTTTTCCTTCTCCTCCGAATCTCCAAACCTTCAAGTCTAGAATTAACAAGCTGCCTCTTTCCTCCTTGTCAACACCCACGGTACGATAGTATTTAGGCTGTAAGCCCTCGTGGTGTGTTGTTGAAATTAAAAAAAAAGAACGATCAAACTAGTGCCTTAAAGTCGACTCGCGAGCTGAAGTCTAATGCAAACCGACACTAGCCGGATGGTAATGTGCTTTACTTTATTAATTTTCATTAGTTTATTAAAGTATGTTTTACTGTTATGGGTCTATAATTAGTCATCTCTGATTTGCTATCATACTTACACAGCGATCTTGCACACATCAGGAAAAATACGCTTCAACGGTAAATTTAAAAAACTCTGGACGCAGCAAGTGCGTGAATTTTTATTAAATGCTTCAAATTTGAATAACTCAATTTGCTATTAACTTAGAAAGTTTAATTTTGGTATGTAGTAAGGTCTTTCCTAGGGCAAGATATCCACCAAATTTCATGAAAATAACTTTGTAATTTTTGGAGAAAAATTTTTTTCGAAAGAAAATTTAAAATTTGAATAACTTAATTTGCTATAAACTGAGAAAGTTGAATTTTGGCACTTAGTAAGGTCTCTCCTAAGGCAACATATATAGTAAATTTTATTGAAACAGCTTTGTTATTTTCGGAGAAAAATTTTTTTTTAAAGAAAACTCAAAATTTTCCCGGAAAAACCCGTCCGATTTTCCTGGCTAACGAACTCGTCCAAGCCATTAATAAAAGAAAGGCACTTGCCGAGTTTCATTGAAATCGGTCAAAATATATATATATATATATATATATATATATATATATATATATATATATATATATATATATATATATATATATATATATATATATATATATATATACATACAGGCTGTCCCAATAGTGTGTAATTCCTCTATCCCTTACCCCTAGAGCTAGCCAAAAAAACTTTCAACAAAATTTTCTTGTGATTATCTAAGCTATATCTAGAAAATATATTCAGCTTTATGGAACTTCCGGTTGCACCGGATGTAGCTATCAACTTCGTTATTTTAAATAGAATGCTATACTTTTTATTACATTTTTGGATAGAGATTAAAAAATAAGTGTGACTTTGTGTAGCATTCTCCATAGCGATCTTTGATATTTTTGAAAATATTACGACTTTCTTTTTTTTTTAGCTCCGATTTATGTGTTATTTGAAATGTCTTTTGTGAGCTGAGTTTTGCTGCCTTAAATTCTAAATATCAATAGACGACATTTAATACTTTAAAATGGTTAAAGAATAATTTATCATCATTGTACAGGGTGTATTATTTTGGGGTTACAGCATATCTAACTTTAAAGCAGCATAACTTGTGTTTTTCAAATGGGACATCCTGTTTTTTATGGATTAATCAGGCAGACCATTAAATTCTGCATCGACATAATATAGGTCTTTCTATAGCTATAGTTGATAGTTTTTGAGTTATAGTGGTTTATTTTAGTTTCGCTTGTAAAAATATTGGTACTGTCAGATTGACACTGTATGAGGCACATAATGGTACTGTCAGATTGTCAGTGTATGAGGCACAGAGAATGTGAACAATGTCAGATGACACTTAAACGTCTCCCTGACAAGAAAGTCAGCAGTTTTTATATGTCCATTGTTTTAGCTTACTTCCGTTTAATAAACGTTTGTTTTAACAATAATTTGAATAGAATTATAAAATAAAATGAGATAGTCACGATGCAAATCACTTGATCATATCCTCGTAACTAGATAATGTGACTACAAAAAAAACTTATCGAATGCAACTACATGCAATGATTGTTATATAATGGACTCATTCATATTTTTACCATACAAAAAGTGAAACACAGTTTAATAAAGGTAGTTGTAATTATGAGAACCAGAAAGTGAAGTAAACTATAATAACATAACTATAATAATAATAATAATCCACAGTCATTAACAGAAAAAAATAATCTAAAAAAAGCGATACATTAGAACTATTCGAAATTTTGCCCATTGACCTGAATACACAATCTAACCCTCCTTAAGAATTCTTCTTGAACATTGCTCAACATTTGCGAAGTTATTGCCCTGCACGCGACTGCAATTTTATTTCTTAGTTCCTGTGGGGTGTTGGGCGGTGTTTGATACACAATTTCCTTGATATAGCCCACAGGGAAAAATCTAGACATGTGAGACCAGGAGATGTTGCAGCCCACGAGACGGGACCACCTCGCCCTATCCATTTATTGGGGTACCGATCATTTAAAAAACGGCGAACATTTATGTCATAATGTGCTGGTGCCCCGTCCTGCATAAACCACATACGTCGATTGTTATCTAGAGGCAAATCTTCCAAAAAAGCCTCTACATCTGCCTCCTTTATACGCAGATATCCCTGCCCGTTGAGGTGCCCATCAAAGAAATATGGCCCAATAAGATTAGTCCCAATTATTCCAGCGTAAACATTTATCGTAAACGGTGCTGGTTGTCAACTGATCTGCAAAAGTTTGGATTTTCTGAAGCGTGATAATGAAAGTTGTGCCCGTTAACCCTACCACAACTTGAAAATGAAGATTTATCACTGAACATCACGTAATTAAAAAAATTCTCACTTTCATTATACTTAGCTGCCGCCCACTCACAAAAACTGAGGCGACTTCGAAAATCTGCATTCGTCAGTGCCTGCTGCAGCTTCATTTTATATGGATGAAACTTGCATTTTCCTAATATTCAATTCACTGAAGGTTTTGATATTCCTATTTCGTCGGCAACTTTCCTCACGCTTGTGTGCGGATTATCTAATGCCGATGCAACAATACAAAATTCGTTTTCTTCATTGCCGCTTACTCTCCCTTTGCGTGTGGTCATTTCATAATTGGCGTTAGCAGTTCGCAAAAAACGGTACAACAATTTGAGGAAACATTTTTCCTGAGGATGTCTTCGATTCGGATATGTTTGTGCGTATACACGAGATGCTAAAAAACAATTTCTCTGACACTCGCCTATAATAAGTGTCATATCAACTAATTCTTCAGTATTATAATTCATTTAAAATTAAATAACACAAAAGTTAGCACATAAAACTTGGCTCAAACACCTGAGAACTGAAAATAGTTATAGTTCTGGTTAGGTGACATTTATCTGTCATCTGACAATAAATATTAGTTGTTTCATTCTCTGCGCCTACTGTATCTGACAGTACCATTATTTTTACAAGCGAAACTAAAATAAACCACTATAACTCAAAAACTATCAACTATAGCTATAGGAAGACCTATATTACGTCGATGCAGAATTTAATGATCTACCTGATTAATCCATAAAAAACAGGGTGTTCCATTTGAAAAACACAAGTTATGCTGCTTTAAAGTTAGATATTCTGTAACCCCAAACTAATACACACTGTACAATGATGATGAATTATTCTTTAACCATTTTAAAGTACTAAATGTCGTCTATTGATATTTAGAATTTAAGGTAGCAAAACTCAAAACACAGCTCACAGCAGACGTTTCAAATAACACATAAATCGGAGCTATAAAAAAAAGAAAGTCGTAATATTTTCAAAAATATCAAAGATCGCTATGGAGAATGCTACACAAAGTCACACTTATTTTTTAATCTCTATCCAAAAATGTAATAAAAAGTATAGCATTCTATTTAAAATAACGAAGTTGATAGCTACTTCCGGTGCAACCGGAAGTTCCATAAAGCTGAATATATTTTCTAGATATAGCTTAGATAATCACAAGAACATTTTGTTTAAAGTTTTTTCGGCTAGCTCTAAGGGTAAGGGATATATAGAGGAATTACACACTATTGGGACACTCTGTATATATAAACTTATGAAAATTGAAACTGACCCCGGATATGGGTTCTAGGGGTCCTAAATCGCGCTCATTTGAAAAAATGTTTGCAAAGTCTCACCATCGATACCTCTCTAATAGTGAATTTTTTTTAATAAAAATTCACCAATATAGGATAGGGATCCAACAAAAATATAACGAAAATTACTTAAAAAAACTTAGAATTTGATTATCACCAGACGCAAAACTATTTTTAAGTTTTTTAATTGAAGGAAAAATATCCTGATCCAATAATGATAGGGGAACAATTAGCACTAGCATCGCAGTTGCCATTGGAAGGCGAAAAGCTTGACAACTACACACTCTCGATTGTAAATCAGTTTTTTTAACGACGCGATACACGTACCAGAGTACCAGTCAGTTACGCCCGAACAGTCCACACGAAACCGACGGCCGAAACGGGTCCAGCTTGGACCCCACTCCCGTTCCGGCCGCCGGGTCGTTTAGGGCAACGCCCTCATAAATCATAGGACCAGGAGTCGCCGAGGTCTTCTGCTTTATGTGACAGTAAGCCCAGAAAGATTTTGGATATCGAGCTCTCGTCCTCTTCAATGTAATGCTTAGATGCACTCTTAATTTCTGATTTTACAAAGGATCTAAGTTTTTTAAAACTGTTTCAAGTTAAACAACTTGGTCCTCTCCGATAACGATAAAGTCCTATCTGTTTATGATGTGTTTAGTACTTAAATTTTACTATACGCCAATGAATGTGTCACTTACCTCTTTTTGGTGGTTTTGGAGGTAGCGGTGGTCTCTGCTTGTGGTTGTGGGCATTATTAATTGAATTGAGACTAGTTTCGGAGCTGTCCGATTGTGTACAACCATCATGTAAATGGTTTTGATGCGATGGTGAACCCGGCAGATTCGTAACGGGTGAATGGTCACGTTCTAGACTGGCCAGGAAGTCTGCCGTGTAATCAGCTGTTATGCCAGATGGTAGCTTCTCTTTTTCCTTGCGTTTGGGGCGGATTTTCAACGAACGTCTCACCTGTAACAAATCGAAGTACTGAGGTTTTATTATAGAGAAAGTTCATGGTTTCATAGAACACTTGACACAATTTATGGCATAATAAAAACGGTTTAGAAGTTAAATACAAAACAATTTTCTAATAACCTCTAAAGACCTAGTAAAATAAAAAAACATTAGTTGTGTCTGATAAGAAAATAACCCGAGGGTGATTCTATTCGAACAATTAATGCCACAAGTTTCTCCTAGAATATGTGTTAGAAAACTCAAAAATAGCGCAGTTCACCGAGTGAAGATTGGAACCTAGGATGAGCACTGGTAAGTACAATTGGGAGAACTTAATTCATCACACTACAATCTTGAGACTTGACGATCGCTTTGCTAACACTGATGACGCTAACTTTGTTAGCAAAACGATCGGCAGGTATTAAAACTGTTTTGTGATGTGTTGGGTTCTTCAAATTGTACTTAATGGCGGAGTTACAGCCTCTTAATTTTTGTTTGTTTCTCTCTTCTCCACATCAATGATCTCCTCTTTAGCACATCCAACCCAGTTCACAGTTACGCGGACGACAGCACCGTCCACTCAAATATACAATATTCTAAGCCTGTCTCTTTAGCCCAATTAGATGAGGATCGCAGATTCATGGAGGGTTCTGTCTCTGTGGATCTTCAAAAAATATTAGACTGGGGGAGTAGAAATCTTGTACAATTCAACTCCACCAAATCTCAGTCTTGCTTTCTTTCTCATAAGAGATACACTAGCCCTAGACCCATCACAATGAACAACCAAGTTATCCAAAGTAATGAGTCCTTTTCACTTGTTGGCATTTCTGTGGATCGAAATCTCAATTTGCACCAACATCTCACATCAATTGCAGAAGCGGCTGCTAAGAAATCAGGTTTCCTCTTCCGGGCTCGCAAATACTTTTCACCAGCTAATCTCTATACCTTGTATACTTCACAAATAAGGCCTAACCTCGAATATTGCTCCCACATCTGGGGTGGCGCCGCCGCTTCTGCACTTGCTACCCTAGACTGCATTCAGAAGAAAGCTATACGTCGGTGACCCTACCCTCACCCAAAGGCTGCCATCCCTTGCCCACCGACGTGCCGTTGGTGACCTCTCTCTCTTTTATAGATATCTGCACGGGCACTGCTCAGAAGAGCTTTCTTCCATAGTTCCTCCACCTGCTGCCCCCAACAGATATACCATGGGAACAGAGCGAATGCACACTTTTACTGTCCAGGTCACCAGACATAGAAAATCTTGTTATGCCCGCTCTTTGGTCCCGAGGACTTCCACGTTGTGGAATTCCTTGCCGACACATGTTTTTTCTTCTCCTCCGAACCTCCAAACCTTCAAGTCCAGAATTAACAAGTTTTTTTATTTGTTTTATTTCAACATCACACCACGAGGGCTTACAGCCCAAATACTATCGTACCGTGGGTGTCGACAAGGAGGAAAGCATCTTTCGTACCTTTTTAGTTTTGAAAATCATATCCGTCATTTTGTGCGCGACATTTGGGACTGTAGGTGGTTGAACATTTGGAGGTGGGTTGAGAGTAGAATTGCCGGCGAACAACGAGGCAAAAAATTCAGCCTTGCCCAGGGCGGTAGAAACAATTTCATCCCCTGAGACAAGAGGTGGGAACGTGCTCTTGCAGAAATTATTCCCAATAGATTTAGCAAGAGTCCAGAAGGGTTTGCTGCCCTTGGAGCTTAAGGGGACTTTGTTTTTGATGTGGTTATTAAACGAGTTTTTTGCCTCAGAAAGAATGCGGACATAGCGGTTAAATGCCTGACGGTTTTCTTAACTGGGATTGTGTAGAAGCGTTTTGTGAGCTGGCATTGTCAAAAGATTTAGAGAACCAGGGCTTTTGAGTGGCTGAAGACGTTTTCTGTGTACGTGGAATAAATAATTCCAAGCCAGCTTGGATAATTTCGGTGACGTTTTGTGAGATATCAGAGGGGTCAGGATGGGAGAAGCAGACAAACGCCCATGGAAATGAGGAAAAGTAATCTCGCATTTCGTCCCAGTTCGCGGAGTTGTAGTGCCAAACGATACGTGGGTGTGATGACTGTGTGACCTCGGGTTGCATTGCGCAGGAAGCGGTGACCATGCCGTGGTCAGAGCGACCGAGGGGGGCGGTGACAGATATCTTATAGCATTCAGGATTTGTAGTAAGAAGGAGATCCAAGGGATTTGAGCTGTGTGTTAGGATGCGAGGAAAGTAAGTAGGTTGCTGAACCAAATTGGCTAAAGAATTGCTGACTGCAAAGGCCTCCGCTGCTCTCCCTTGTGGATCGGTTTTTGAAGATCCTAGCCATTCCTTATTATGGACATTGAAGTCACCAAGAATAGTGACCTCGAAGGAAGGATATTCACAAATCAGATGGTCGGTTTTTTCATAAAGGTAGTCAAAGAGCCGAACAAAGTTGTTGTCAGAAGGTGACCGGTAAATACAACAGATGAATTTAGTTGCAGCCCTGAGAGAGATAGTTGTATCCATAGTATGTCTTTTCTTCCAACTTCTACATTGGGAAGTCTGGTGCAGGGAAGATTGCATACATATATATATATATATATATATATATATATATATATATATATATATATATATATAAACTTTTTAATTGACTTTGGATTTGGGTTCTAGAGGCGCTAATTCACGCTCATTTGAAAAAAAGTCTCACAATCGATACCTCTCTACTACTGAATTTTCTTAATGATAATTCACTAAAAACATGTTGATGTTTCAGAACGTAGTTTTTTAGCCTGCATCCGAAAATAGTAAATAATACAAGGTGTCCCATTAAAAAACAAGTTGGAGTCATTTCCTGTTAAACCGGAAGTGAGAAAAAATGAATGTGTTATAAAAAAAATGCTTATTTGTGACCATTCGTCATTACAAAAATGCAAAGAAATTGCGTCATTAATAACAGAGATATTCGACCGTTCCGGGACTTTTTACTGAGCCTGTATATATGTAGTCTCTGACTGACCTCGGATATGAGTTCCAGAGCTTCTAATTCGCGTTTATTTGAAGAAATGTTTGGAAAATTCGAAGGTCGTTACCTCTCAATTTTCTTTATGAATAACCGCTAAAATAACACGAGAACTATTATGCTGTCTTTGTTTTGGATTGTTGTATCTTCGAAACAAATACGAAAGTGAATTAAGCAACAGAAATTAAGAAAACCATGTGTTACTCTGCACGTTCTATAGAGTACTTTCCATTGGCACGATCAGGCATGGATCAAAACAGAGCACCATACCGCGATTATCAGCCTTATTATCGCTTATTGATACTCGCTAGATATTATAAAGCACTGATAAGATAAGCGGTGTAATCTTCAAATAATACCTACCAAACTTATAGTTCTCTCAAGTAGTCTATCCATCACTGAAAAACCGCCACTTTATAACAAAAATAATCAACTTTCTAAACACTAACCACGCTGTATCATTGAGTCACATCGCTAAAATTCAATTCATGTCACAGAAATAACATATTTTTTACACCGATTTCACACAAGTCATCATGGAATACTCGTACAAGACAGAGGAATGCAAGAACCTTATTAGAAATGCAACATTATGAGCACTAATAAACTTACTTTGTCTAATGAGGTACTGACTGTGATATTAATTATTATACACATAAAGTTTTTACGTTATCGCTTCTACATAATTGTTCTGTATGTAAACCATTCAGCAAGTTTTTCTAATAGATTCGATAAGAATGTAGAAAATAGTCTACAACAACTGTTATTACCGATATTTATCGATGGAAATTATAACAATATAATATACTAAGCTGAATAAAAACTAAATCACTTAGAATCTACACTAGATACAGCGTGTCCCACGTAGACCTTCCAGCAAGTTCTAAAGCTGGTCAGTTCTTTAATAGTTGGCTGGTGTGGTATACTTGCAATATGGTAGGTGATATCGGAATTTTCCTTTACGTGATAGTAAAGGATTTTTTTTTCCCGCCAGAGGAGGTACCACCCCTTACATCAAGGTGCCGGTGAAGTCCCAACGGACGTTTCCTGTTCTGGTGTATGAGTCGGTTTCTCTTATAAGCAAAAATGATGATGGCTCCTCCTTGTACAACAGATTCCGGAGGTAAAATACCCCACCATTCGGATCTCTGGGAGAGGGGTGTACAGGGGGCGCCAGCATCGAGATTTACAATTCCTTCTCGATAAGATGTGGCCTAAATTCTAACCTGAACTCCGTCCACCATTTCCTCCAGGCTAATAGGCCCCAACTCCTCTTCCTCAGCGAAACTCAAATCATTGCCAAAACAGCGACTAATCACCTTAATTTCCCGGGGTATGAGCTCCTTACTTCTTTTAGATTGCATGGAGGCGTGTGCGCGTACGTCCGTAGCAATCTACCCTGCACCAGACTCCCCAGTTTAGAAGCTGGAAGAAAAGACATACTATGGATAAAACTCTCTCTCAGGGCTGCAACTAAATTTATCTTTTGCATTTACCGGTCAGCTTCTGACAACAACTTTGTCCAGCTCTTTGACTACCTTTCTGAAAAAACCGACCATCTGATTTCTGAATATCCTTCTTCCGAGGTCACTATTTCTTGGTGACTTCAATGTCCATAATAGGGAATGGCTAGGACCTTCAAAAAGTGATCCACAAGGGAGAGCAGCGGAGGCCTTTGCAGTCAGCAATTCTTTAGCCAATATGGTTCAGCAACCTACTTACTTTCCTCTCATCCCAACACACAGCTCAAATCCCTTGGATCTCCTTCTTACTACAAATCCTGACTGCTATAAGATATCAGTCACCGCCCCCCTGGGTCGCTCAGACCACGGCATAGTCACTGCTTCCTGCGCAATGCAACCCGAGGTCACACAGTCATCACACCCATGTGTCGTTTGGCACTACAACTCCGCGAACTGGGACGAAATGCGAGAATAATTTTCCTCATTTCCATGGGCGTCTGTCTGCTTCTCTCATCCTGACCCATCTGATATCTCACAAAACGTCACCGAAATTATCCAAGCTGGCATGGAATTATTTATTCCACGTACACAGAAAACCTCTGCAGCCACACAAAAAATTTCTAAATCCTGTGACAAGGCCAGACTTGAAAAGGTCAAAGCTCACAAAAAGCTTCTACACAATCCCAGTCAAAAAAACCGTCAAGCATTTAACGACGAAAGAAACCGCATTCTTTCTGAGGCAAAAAAAGTCCTCTTAAGCTCCAGCGGCAGTAAACCCTCCTGGACTCTTGCGAAATCTATTGGGAATAATTTCTGCAAGAGCACGTTCCCACCTCTTGTCTCAGGGGATGAAATTGTTTCTACCGCCCTGGGCAAGGCTGAACTTTTTACTTTGTTGTTCGCCGGCAATTCTACTCTCAACCCACCTCCAAATGTTCAACCAGCAACAGTCCCCAATGTCGCGCATAAAATGACGGATATCATTTTCAAAACTAAAAAAGTACGAAAGATGCTCTCTTCTCTTAATACTAGGAAAGCCTCTGGCCTTGACGAGATCCCAGCAATTCTTCCCAAAAAATGCACACCAGAACTTGCTCCTGCCCTGACTCGTCTGTTTCAGATATCTTACAATAAAAGCATATTCCCTAGTAACTGGAAAACTGCTCGAGTACAACCCATCCCCAAGAAAGGATCCAAAGCGCTTCCTAGGAACTACAGGCCTATTTCTCTCCTTTCAGTCGTCTCTAAAGTGATGGAAAAGTATATAAACACCGAATTACTAAAATTTCTTGAAAAACACAGTCTAATCCACGACACGCAGTATGGATTCCGTCAGCGCAGATCGACTGCCGACCTCCTTTCCTTTGTCACCCATTCTTGGAACAAGTCTATCGAACTACGCGGTGAATCCCAGATTGTCGCTCTAGACATATCCAAAGCATTCGACCAGGTCTGGAACGCAGCGCTGCTTAATAAACTTCCGGTCTATGGCCTACCACCAAAACTGTGTACCTGGGCAGCAAATTTCCTCTCCAACAGGAGCATTTCTGTTGTTGTGGATGGCCATTCCTCTAAACTGTATCCAATTAATGCAGGAGTTCCTCAAGGTTCAGCTTTAGCTCCTACTTTGTTTCTTCTCCACATCAATGACCTCCTCTCTAGCACATCCAACCCAGTTCACAGTTACGCGGACGACAGCACCCTCCACTCAAATATACAATATTCTAAGCCTGTTTCTTTAGCCCAATTAGATGAGGATCACAGACTCATGGAGGGTTCTGTCTCCGTGGATCTCCAAAAAATATTAGACTGGGAAAGTAGAAATCTTGTACAATTCAACCCCACCAAATATCAATCTTGGTTTATATCTCATAAGAGATACACCAGCCCTAGACCCATCACAATGAACGACCAAGTTATTCAAAGTAATGAGTCCTTTTCTCTTGTTGGCATTTCTGTGGATCGAAATCTTAATTGGCACCAACATGTCACATCAATTACAGAAGCGGCTGCTAGGAAATTAGGTTTCTTGTTCCGGGCTCGCAAATACTTTTCACCAGCTAATCTCTATACCTTATATATTTCACAAATAAGGCCAAACCTCGAATACTGCTCCCACATCTGGGGTGTAGCTGCCGCTTCTACACTCGCTATCCTGGACCCCATTCAAAAGAGAGATATACGTCTCATCGGTGACCCTACCCTCACCCAAAGGCTGCCATCCCTTGCCCACCGACGTGCCGTTGGTGACTCTCTCTCTCTCTCTCTCTCTCTCTCTCTCTCTCTCTCTCTCTCTCTCTCTCTCTCTCTCTCTCTCTCATATATCTGCACGGGCACTGCTCAGATGAGCTTTCCTCCATAGTTCCCCCACCTGCTGCCCCCAACAGATCTACCAGGGGAACAGAGCGAATGCGGTACGATAGTATTTAGGCTGTAAGCCCTCGTGGTGTGTTAATTATTAGTCAGTTTATCAGGTTGCCTAGGAGATGACAATTTTAAACGTCAACTTCAGAAATAAGTAAAATAAGCGAATTGTTAACAGAAGATGTCGTGTGGTTGCAAAGAGATTTCCACATAAACACAGATCAACTCGTTACATGATCAGAATACTACTAAAAAATTTCTAAGAATGGAGTGTTTTGTCCAAAATTTCATAAGAGTAGAGCATTATTAGGGAACAAAGAGATTTGTGTATTATCACTCTACAATAAATGTTCGAAATTTGCAACGATCACTTCGAGACATATTTGCGATAAGAAATAATTATCAGTCAGTTTATGAGGTTGCCTAGGAGATGAAAATAAACATCATCTTCCGACAGTAAACTTAATGATTGTACTGTAAAGTACGTTTGTCAATGGTATTTTAATCAAAGAGGGTATTTTCCACAATGTGGCACACTTCAATTATTCAAACGATGGCTTTCTGAATTTAATTATTATTTACGGGGAGTGTAATCGAATTGTTAGCAGAACATGTCGTGTGTTTGCAGAGAGATTTCCAGATAGACATAGACCAACTCCTGACATGATCAGAAGAGTATTCAAAAATTGTTCTGATAATGAACGTTTGGTTCAGAAAGTAATAAAAATAAACCCCTATTGAACAATGAAGAGACAAATAAATGTTTTGGCATTTTTACTGCTTATCCGCATGCGTCAATCCGAGACTGCAGTAGAAATTTGCATCTTTCAAGAGGAACTATTCACAGAATTCTAAAAATTAACAAATGGCCACCATTTTCGTTCATTTTAATACGCCATTTAGAACCTAAGGATTTTTCCCGGCGTGTAAATTCTGCGAATGGTATCTTTTGAAAACTCAAGAAGATGGAAATTTCTCACCAAAAATTATATGGTGCGATGAGTCAAAATTTTCAAATAGGGACATGTTCAATCGCCACAACACTCACGACAGTTAAAGGGTGCATTCGCTATGTTCCTCTGGTAGATCTGGTGGGGGCAGTAGGGGGGGGGGAACTATGGAGGAAAGCTCCTCTGACCCGGCCCGTGCAGATATCTATAAAATAGAGAGAGGTCACCAAGGGCACGTCGGTGGGCAAGGAATGGCAGCATTTGAGTGTGGGTAGGGTCACCGATGAGACGTATATCTCTCTTTTGAATAGAGTCCAGGATAGCGAGTGTAGAAGCGGCAGCTGCACCCCAGATGTGGGAGCAGAATTCGAGGTTTGGCCTTATTTGTGAAGGTATAGAGATTAGCTGGTGAAAAGTATTTGCGAGCCCGGAAGAGGAAACCTAATTTCTTAGCAGCCGCTTCTGCAATTGACGTGACATGTTGGTGCCAATTAAGATTTCGATCCTCAGAAATGCCAACAAGAGAAAAGGTCTCATTACTTTGAATAACTTGGTTGTTCATTGTGATGAGTGTAGGGCTGGTGTATTTCTTATGAGAAAGAAAGCAAGACTGAGATTTGGTGGGGTTGAATTGTACAAGATTTCTACTTCTTCAGTATAATATTTTTGGAGATCCACGGAGACAGAACCCTCCATGAGTCTGCGATCCTCATTTAATTGCGCTAAAGAGACAGGCTTAGAATATTGTATATTTGAGTGGAGGGTGCTGTCATCCGCGTAACTGTGAAGTGGGTTGGATGTGCTAGAGAGGAGGTCATTGATGTGAATAAGAAACAAACTAGGGGCTAAAGCTGAACCTTGAGGAACTCCTGCATTAATTGAATACAGTTTAGAGGCATGGCCATCCACAACAACAGAAATGCTCCGGTTGTAGAGGAAATTTGCTGTCCAGGTACAAAGTTTTGGTGGTAGGCCATAGGCCGGTAGTTTATTAAGCAGCGCTGCGTGCCAGACCTGGTCGAATGCTTTGGCTATGTCTAGAGCGACAATCTGGGATTCACCGTGTAGTTCCATAGACTTGTTCCAAGAATGGGTGACAAAAGAAAGGAGGTCGGCAGTCGATCTGCGCTGACGGAATCCACACTGCCTGTCGTGGATTAGACTGTGTTTATCATCCGTCAGTTGTTTGGGATTACGCGCTTTTATATTTGCCGACACAGCACACCCGTATCATAAAAACAAAACAAAGAAGAAGAAGACACGTTTCCTCTGCGATGAGCCAGCAAACACTAACACGCAATAACACGAATCATGAAACAGGCCACCGATACGTAAATCGCGCATGCAAATAAGTCTTTAAAATATGGCTTAAAATACTAAGTGGGCTACAAAACGTACCCCATGTAGCATTTTATTTTTTGTGAAAATTATGTGAACGATTTTGTAAAATCACAAAGAAATACATTAAGCTAGCGTTAGTGGAGGATAACTTAAATGGACAAAGGAGAATGTTTCAATTTTACAAAAATATCCTGAAAATTGTGAACATGAGGTACGTTTGTACCCAGCTCGGTACCACGAAGGTTAAAGACCATACCGTATATGAGAAACTTGGATGGAGCACCTAACAAATATATATTATTAAAAAAAGTAAAGTCATTTACCTCATCTAATCTGAGCAGTTCTTCAGTCGACATGTTCGCACGTTCACGCTTCTGTTTGTCTTTCCTGTCCTTCTTGTCCCTTTTCCTCTTTTCTTTATCGTCTTTGTCCGATACTACACCAGTACCGGCCTTCTTTATAAAGTTGAACATTTTTAAGTGAGACCTAAAAATATAAAAACTCTTCTGTAGTAGTTTTTTAGATTTTATTAAATTTAAATATTTGTGGTATTACCTACTAATTTTACTGTAGGAAGCAGCAGATGCTTATAAATAGAAAGCTGTAGACTTCAAAATTAATATATTACATTATTTAGTGCCTAACTAACGAAACAAAGTATATAATTTAAAATGTTTCCTTGACAGTTATTTGATGTAACATAAATTGAAGTTTTTGCTTAATTAGACAAAACTAAACAACCAATAAGCCTGCCTCTTACTGGATTGAAAGACACTAGAATGAATGGTGACAGTGGAAGCAGATGTCTGTGAACCATTTTTCCATTAATCAGAAGGAAAACGTTACAAGAAACTAACATCATCTACTCTTATTGTTGTGCTTCGATATTTATAAATATTTACGCCTAACATCCCAAAGTCCAACCCTGTCCCTAGTTATCCTGCAACCTCCCTTAACGCCCACAAGCGCCAGAAAGCCCAGGTAACCGAGGGTGGCGCCATGGGACAAGTGTGTTTAAGCTGCAACAACACAAAGAAGCAACTAGATTAAACCCAAGATTTTCTTACGTCCTCCTCATTTAGCAACCAGTGTAGATCATAGTGAGCGGTGGTCAAACCACAGAATAATAGTTTATTATGATGTGGTCATACGAAAATTGACGGTGAGATTTCTTTTTCTAGAAAAACGTATTACCTTGCATTTAGAGATGTTCATGCTTAGAATATTCCGATGACACCACGCATACGCCCTGAAGGGCACAGCAGTCTTGAACAGAACCAATCTGCGCCTACAGCTTATGGTCATCCGCAAATAGGAGCCGATCACACCAAAGATCATGAGGCAGGTCGTTGATTAATATTAGAAACAGAAGAGGCCCCAGATGTGACCACTGAGGTACACCCTAGGTGGCAGTATTCTCCTCGGAACGATGTCCCCCATACATAGCACTGCTTTCTGATCGACAGATATCACCCAAAAAGTGAAAGCAGTGGCGGGGAACAGCCTAGTACATCCAACTTAGACAAAATATTACACAGCAGTTTTGAGCAGAACCAATCCGCGCATACAAGTTTACGTCATCCGTAAATAGGAGCCGATCACACCGAAGATCATGGGGCAGGTCGTTGATAAATATTAGAAACAGAAGAGCCCACAGATGTGACCCCTTAGGTAGACCCGGTCAGCCTACACCGGAGACAGAACAATATAAAACTTCACCCTACCAATTGCTGT
Source organism: Tillus elongatus (assembly GCA_964006375.1). Taxonomy (NCBI): domain Eukaryota; kingdom Metazoa; phylum Arthropoda; class Insecta; order Coleoptera; family Cleridae; genus Tillus; species Tillus elongatus. The sequence goes on along the minus strand of OZ023270.1, from coordinate 13,443,912 downwards.
GCAGACTAGTTCAAGGCACAGTCTATTGGAATGAGTGGAGTAGAAAAAACAAAGGGCATGCACAATAAGCCAAAGGCTGCGGTGCTATCGGGGCGACAAAGACGCGGACGATTTTGGAGGAACAGACCTAGTACGCCATCGCATTGAGACTGGGACATCTGTACCAATCAAGCAACCACCGTGAAGGGTACCATTGGCAAAACAGCACGAAGTTGACACTATGCTAAGGGAGATGGAGCAGGCACGAGTTATAGAACCATCACAAAGCCCTTGGGCCTCTCCAGTAGTGTTAGTTAAAAAGAAAGATGGCTCCACGAGATTTTGTGTAGATTACCGCCGGTTAAATGATGTCACTAAGAAAGACAGCTATCCACTTCCCAGAATTGACGATACACTTGATACACTGGCAGGTGCAAGATGGTTTTGGACATTGGACTTGAAAAGTGGCTACTGGCAAGTCGAGATTGAGCCCAAAGACAAAGAAAAGACTGCGTTTACTACTGGTAGTGGACTGTGGCAGTTCAACGTCATGCCATTTGGGTTGTGTAATGCTCCAGCCACTTTTGAGCGTCTAATGGAGACAGTTTTAGGAGGTCTACACTGGAAAACATGCCTCGTGTACCTAGATGACGTCATTGTCTTAGGAAAGTCGTTCAAAGATCACATGAAGAATGTCGAACAAGTGTTTCAGAAATTAAAGGGAGCCAATTTAAAATTAAATCCGAAGAAATGCAGTCTCTTTCAAAAAGCAGTCAAGTACTTAGGCCACATTATCACCCCAGATGGAGTCAAAACCGACCTAGAGAAGACAGACTGTATTATGAACTGGAACATTCCAACTAATGTACATCAGCTGCGAAGCTTTCTGGGTCTCTGCACATATTACTGCCGTTTTGTAAAGGGGTTTGTTGACATCGCGAAACCTTTGCATAAACTGACGGAAAAAAAGACACTCTTCATTTGGACCAATGATTGTGAAAAAGCATTCTAGACACTAAAACGGGCTCTCTGTTCATCCCCGATTCTGACATATCCCCAGCCTGGTCAGAGGTTTATTGTGGACACGGACGCGAGCAACGTTGATATTGGAGGTGTTCTTTCGCAGGAACAGGGAGGCCAAGAGAAGGTTGCAGGGTATTTCAGCAAGGCCCTTTCCAAAGCAGAAAATAACTATTGCGTGACGAGGAAAGAACTTCTAGCCATTATCAAGACGTTGGAGCATTTTCACAAATATCTATATGGTCAAGAATTTCTCCTGAGAACCGATCACGCTTCCCTACGCTGGCTTCTTCAATTTAAAAATCCAGAGGTGCAGATGGCGAGGTGGCTTGAACGCCTTCAAGAGTACAATTTTACCATCGAACGCCGCCTTGGACGACAGCACAGTAATGCCGACACCCTATCTAGGAGACCTTGCCCACCGAAATGCAAGCATTGCATCACTGCCGAAAACAAAGAAGGATGGAATCTCGAAGTGTGCAGGAGGACGACGGTGCAACCCGTTAACCGATGGGACCCGCAGAAGTTACTGGAGGACCAAAAAGAAGACCCTGATATCCAACCAATCTACAGATGGGAAGAAACTTGCCACGGAAAACCCACTTGGTCAGAAGTTAGTGATAAAAGCGTTGCCACCAAAAGTTACTGGGCCCAGTGGGACTCCATTGCAATCGAAGATAATCTTCTGGTCAGGAATTGGGAGTAATAAGATGGTACCCGCTTATGGAAGCAAATAATCCTTCCGCGACCAAGAGTTAGGGAGGTAATCGAGGAGATCCATGGCGGGACAGATGGAGGTCATTTAGGAGTAAAGAAAACTTTGGAAAAGGTCAGAAAACGATTTTATTGGTTACGATGTAGAGCTGATGTGGAAGAATGGTGCAAAACCTGCTAAACGTGTGCATCCAGTAAGGGGCCTAAATCAAAAACCAGGGGGCGAATGAAGCAGTACAATGTGGGAGCCCCTTTCGAAAGAATCGACATAGCTGGTCCTTCCCCTAGAACAGACGCAGGAAATCGCTCTATGCTTGTAGCCATGGATTATTTTAGCAAGTGGCCAGAAGTGTTTGCAGTCCCGAATCAAGAGACCACCACCGTCGCAGAAGTATTAGTGAATGAGTTTTCCTGTAGGTTTGGTGCACCACTAGAGCTCCATTCCGAGCAAGGACGCAACTTCGAGTCGGCTGTATTTCAGAAGGTTTATGAGCTTATGGGAATCAGGAAAACGAGAACTACACCCATGCACCCTCAATCTGACGGAATGGTGGAAAGATTCAATGCTACTTTGGAGTCCCACTTAAGAATATTTGTCAATGAACACCAAACGGATTGGGACCGGCACATTCCACTCTTTCTACTGGCATACCGCTCGGCTGTACATGAGACTACCGGACATACACCGACCAACGTGGTTTTTGGGCGAGAGTTAAGACTTCCTCCTGATCTCGTATTTGGAAAACCCACAGATGCTCCACGGTCAACTGATGAATCCATAAAAGATTTGGAAAGAAGAATAGGAACCATCCACTCTGCTGTCAGAAGGCATATACGAGTAGAAAGCGACCACATGAAGACCCGTTATGACGTGCGAGCTAATTCAGCTGGTTTTAAAGGAGATCGTGTGTGGTTCTACAATCCAGTACGATGCAAGGGACGGTCACCTAAACTACAGAAATTATGGGAATGTCCGAATAAGGTGGTCAAAGGGATCAATAGCGTTGTCTATCGCATTCATAGGAGCCCGAAGAGCAAGATGGAGATGATCCATATGCACAGACTTACGCCGTACCAAGATGTGTCAGAATTCGACCGGGACGGTCGAATATAAGAGGGGGACAGTATCACAACGAACACTCTGGATGGTAGTAATAAATAAAATAAATAATAAAATAGTAGTTTGAAAAGCTGTGTTTTGTTAGTAAACAAATCCAGAACCCCGTGGAACGTAACAATATATTAAATCGTAGAACATTTTACAAGCCTTTGTGTTGGAATAAATAAAAAATCAAACCACCATTACATTCTTCACTAATTCTACGTTTTAAGACTACAAAATTAAGAACTAGAGCTATACCGTCTAATTCTACAACCCACTACCACCGGCTATACCTACAGCAAAAAAAAATTGTACCTAAAGCCCTAAATAATTTTTAATTTCCTGTTTTTACTTACAAAAAACAAAGTTTGAAACGTCGAAACATTTATCCTATCCACAAGGTGTAGCTAAGTGTGCATTTGTGTGAGTGTATGTACTGTTTTCTTTACGGGTAATTTTGGCAGCATCCTATAAAAAAGATAACCAATAATGGCAGAATCTAACCCAATAAGTATCACGATCCCCATTTCGGGGTTGCTAATTTTGATTGCTAGATAATGATGACGGTTATTACAATTTTAACAAAAGTAATTTTATGTCGTTTAGTATACTTGATTTGTTGTTACTGATCAAAGTAACTCAAACAGTGCCGTTTTTGTAAAGGGTGTCCTGATTATACTTCAAAAAATCAGGGTGTTAATTACCATTGAACAAATAGTGGGGGTAGTTCGTATCACATTTTTCAATTAAAGGTCGTCATAGTGAGATACAGGCTGTTAAAGTTGTTACGCATAAAGCGATTTCCCCTAATTATCTTTAAAACGGCTAAAGATAGCATTTTCAAAATTTGTACACGAGTAAATATTAACAGCATATAAAGAAAAACGCAAAATCCGATTTATTATGTGAAGCAATGGCGTGCGTGGGGGCACTCGGAGGGCTATAGTTTAGAAAAAAATATGTTAAAAGTCAACATTTCTGAAATTTTCCAACGGTTTTAAAAATTCAAAGCCTAATACAAAAATAAGGTATACTGGTAGAAATTCCATAGGAGGTACAGTTTTCTAGAAACATGGAATTAAAATTGTTTGTTCACTAAAGGCGCATAAGTATTAATTTAGATTTTTAAACTGAAAGTTTACGTTACTATGGATACAGCAGAAGTTGTCAACTGCAGTTTAAATTGTCATGACCTGTCAAACAATATTATTTTTTGCTTCGGTTATTAAACATTATGTCTTATATTCAGTATAGTTTAAATGAATTGGCTGACATGCGTTTAGTATATGGAGAGTGTGGATGTAATTCGTTAGAGTCTGCAAGGCGATATGCTGAAAAGTTTCCTGGTCGACAAATTCCTTACCACAGTACATTTGCCGCAATTAACCGAAGGTTTAGAGAAAAGGGTACCTTTCTACCTTACACCACTGAGCATGCTCGTCCACAATCTGCATGGGCTGTAGATATGAAAGAATCTGTTTAAAACACGGTTAAAGAAAATCCACCTACAAGCGTAAGAAGGCTTGCTGCTGAAGTGAATGTTTCCAAGTCTACACTCGACAACGTATTAAAAGAACAGCAGCTACGGCACTACCACCTAACTCGAGTACACGAACTTTTGCCACAAGATGACAATGCCAGAATACGTCTCTGTGGTTGAATTTGAAACACACAGAATGAAAATAATACTTTTTGCAATACCTGTTAAGTAAGTTCACTTTTAATGACAGTTTTTTGACAATGTAAGTTGAACTTTTAAAGCATTTGTCAGTTTCCATGAGAACAGGACATTTTTCATACCTAGGTACGGTAAGACTTACCTTACCTAGGTACGGTAAGTACTGCAAACCTATAAATAGCAAATCTGAATAATGAACAAATTGTTTGAGAAGATTTATTAGTGAATTTTCTTAAAAAAAATTCACTAATGGGGAGATCTCGACTTTTGAATTTTGAAAAAATTTCTTCAAATGAGCGCTAATTAGGCCCCCCAGAAAACATATCCGGGGTCAGTTTCAATTTTTATATGTTTATATATATATATATATATATATATATATATATATATATATATATATATATATATATATATATATATATTATATATATATATATTTATATATATATGTATCACACCGATAACTCAAAAAATAATGGGCCGATTTTGATTAAATTTGGTGAAAAAATTCCTTTTGCAAATGGCTTGGATAAGTTCGTTAGCCAGGAAAATCTGCCTAGGTTTTCCCGGAAAATTTTGTATTTTCATTCGAAAAAAATTTATATCTCCGGAATTAACAAAGTAAGGACAACCAAATTTGGTACACAGGTTTATATCCTTATAAGTAAGTTACCTACCAAAATTTAGCTATGTAGCTCAAAAGACAAAAAAGTTATAAGCATTTAAAGAAAAATAAATTGGGGTTTTCCTCAAAACGTCAAAGTGGCGATTTAAAATGTCAAAATTGGCAACATTTAGGCAAGTAACTTGAATCTAGTACGGGCTATAGAAATAAAATGTCTCAAGAAGGATGTTTTACAAACCCTAAAGTCTTAGTTTCAACCGTCATTGTCCTTCATTTTACTAAAATATTTGCAGAAAATTCATTTCAAATAGACCCTTTCGCTGATGCTTGGCAGTAGCCTTAGCTATAGAGTTTACCGTTTAATGGTATATAATTTTTGTCGAATTTTCGTAGAAAATCAATAAAGCTCAATATATCCGTTATTATATAAGATATGAAAAAAAATTGTATATATTAATTATAGGGTGTCTTGAGCTACATCTTAAAATAATATTTGTACAATCACAGGGTGGCCCATAAGTCGTTGGTGATACAAATTTCCTTTTTTTTTAATCAAACATGCCTAATGTTATTGCATTTTTGCATTTTCCATCGAAATATAATGCATGTTTGTAAGAAAAGAAATTCTGGACGCAGCAAGTGCGTTATGGTAGCGAATTTTTATCAAATGTTTCATATTTGAACAGCTCAATTTGCTACTAACCTATAAGGTTGACCAAGAAACGTGTTTTTTTAGGAACACTTTTAGTTTACTTTTGGAAATGTTTGTACATTTTCACACAATAAAGTTATTTTGATGAAACATGCCACATTGTTTTTACTATGTAGGTTACACTGGTAACCAAATTTGATGCCTGCTTTCTTAAAAAAACACACATATTTGTTATTAAAAACATTTTAATGAAAATTTTTTTAATCAAACACGCCTTATGTTATTGCATTTTTGTATTTTCCATCGAAATATAATGCATGTTTGTAAGAACAAAAATTCTGGACGCAGTAAGTGCGTTATGGTAGCCAATTTTGATCAAATGCTTAATATTTGAATTGCTCAATTTGCTATTAACCTATAAGGTTGACCAAAAAACGAGTTTTTTCGGGAACACTTTAAGTTTACTTTCGGAATTTTTTTTACATTTTCAAACAATAAAGTTATTTTGATGAAACATGGCACATTGTTTTTACTATATAGATTATACAGGTAACCAAATTTGATACCTGCTTTCTTAAAAAAACACATTATTGCTATTAAAAAATAGTTTTATGAAAATTCACTACCATAACGCACTTGCTGCGTCCCGAGATTTTTTTAATTATTATAATTCATCGAAATATTGAAAGTACAATTAGTCATATGATTAACAGTAAGGATTGACGCCATGCTCTTCTTTATATTATTATCTTCAGTTTCTAGCAATGTTAAATTATCAAGACTATCTTGCGGAGTATTCGAAGAATCACCGACCTCAATAATAGGGATTTGGCGAGAGGAGCTGGCTTCTTGGTTGCTAATATGAAATATCTTCTTAGCGACTTGTACTTTATTATTCAAGGAATCCGCCACATAGCTTTCAGCTACTGCCGAGGATTTCCACCCGCCATGCCTCTTCAGTGCTAAAATGTCAACTCCGCTATTAGCCAAAAAAGTAGCGGAAGTTCGGCGAAAGGAATGCCCAGTATATTTTTCCGCATTCTCCAAATGTAGAAATTTCGCAACTTCAGAAGGAATTTTGGCAAAAATATTTCTTCCAACTGGTTGGTTAGAGCATTTCCCATTTTGATACCTCAAGAAGAATCTCTGTATTGAATTTTTTGGTCGCAGGTTCATATACTTCCTCACTAATGCCACAAAGTGAAACTTCTCATTCTCATTGTCGACAATGGTAAAACTTCTGGATTGATGATTCTTAGCGTCAAGTATTCTGACCAAAATAATGTCTCCTTTATCAATAACATTATTGATTGTTAGCTTACATAATTCATCTTTACGGCAGGCACCTGCAATTCCCATAACTACAACCACCTTCTTCATCAGGTATATTTGGTCATGTGCTTCACTAAAAAAGGTCTGAATTTCCTCGATCGTAAACACTTCACTTTTCTTTGAAACATATCCAATATTTTTCTTCTTTAAAAATGCCTTTAACTTTGCATATTTGGAAATATCAACATTGTCATTCAAAGAGATTGTCGATCGTAACATAGAGTATTCGGACCATAAGCTTGATGGAGCAGAATATTTACCTGATTTTTCCAAGAAATATGCTAGTAAAACTGTCTCACTGGTATGTATTACAACCTTTTTAGTGTGGCACCACTTTTTGAAACCCTCATAGCAACTTTCATACCTTTGCTTAGACTTTTCTGGTAAAAGTGACAAACAAGCAATACCTGCCGCTTCTTCGATGTCAGATTCTTCCATATTCAAAGTCACTTCAACACTAATTTTAATTCAAAAATCACAATTAAAATACAAATTAATGTTTAACCTGGACCTGTGCTGAACTGCAGCCAGCGTTTAGTTTTGTTTGTTTACCCGTAGCGTCCTTAGTAACCCAACACAACAACCAAGTCACAAGCTACTTGTTGTTAAGTAGTATGTTAGAATCCATCTAATTAATTCGACTGTCAGTGCTGTCAGTCTGACATCTATTCACGCAGTAATTATTAAAAAAGAATGCAAATTCAAAAAAAAAACCGTTAAAGCAGGTATTGCAAAAAATTATTACTAAACCGTAAACTGTAAGTGACTCTTCATGCCTCGAATGCTTAGAAAACCTCGGCCCTACGGGCCTCGATTTTCCAAACTGCATTCTCTGCATGAAAAGTGTCACTTACAGTTTATGGTACGTAATATACTATTCTGCGACATACTCTTATTTACTGACGAATCCTGTTTCACAAAAAATGGACTACTAAATGTACATAACAGCCATCAATGGAATGGTGCTAATACAAAAGCAACCATTGTCCCATTCCCAATATCAATTTTCCATCATTGTGTGGGCTGGAATTGTCGGTGATCATTCGTTAGGACCCGTTGAGCTACCTCCACGCTTGAATAGGGTCCAGTATCTAAATTTTAAAAAAACACATTGCCTGGTCTATTGGAAGATTTGCCTTTGAATGTTAGGAAGGATATGTGGTTTATGCACGACGGTGCACCACCACATTATGCTCAACCCGTGCGGCAATTTTTTGAAAACCAGTTTCCTGGACGCTGGTTTGGTCGTGGCCAAGATGCACCTGTAAATTGGCCTCTTAGATCACCTGACTTAAATATTTTAGATTTGGGAGGGGGGTTATTTATCAAAAAGTACAGTTTATGCGACACTAGTACAAACTCGACAGGAACTATGGGCACGAATTGTAGAAGTGTCAAATCTGGTGTTAGACAGGATATTGGAGTTTTGTTTAGAGCAAGACAGTCTTTTCTGCGACGCACCGTTTTGTGTATAGAAGTAAATGGGGCAGAATTTGAGCATCTACTATAGTGAGTCATATATCATTAATAATCAGTAAACCTTATTTTTGTACTGGTCTTTGATTTTTTTTAAACCGTTGGAAAATTTCAGAAATTTTGATTCATATTTTTTTCTAAATTATAACCCTCAGAGTGCCCCCACGCGCGCCATTGCTTCACATAATAAATCGAATTTTGCATTTTTTCTGTATATGCTATTAAATTTGAAGTATGGTGAATTTGGTCCATTATATATATATATATATATATATATATATATATATATATATATATATATATATATATATATATATATATATATATATATATATATATATATATATAAACACAGATCTCCTCATTAGTGAATTTTTCGTTTTACGGAAAATTCGCTAATAAATAAGTTGATCGCTACTTCCGGTTAAATCGAAAGTGAGATCGACTTAAAATTATTTTACATGGAAAGACCGTTTGTGTCTTATACACGGTGTTTCAAAAATGATGCTTTATGTTAGAGGTACCCATTCAGCACAAAAAAATTAGACTATTTTTTCATATAAACATGGGTCCGCAAATGCTTAGTTTTTTAAATACAGCGTGGTAAAGTTATTTTTAAGTTTAAGTTTTTGTCAGTGTTTCACGAATAAGTCCGAGTCAAATTAAAAATTTGGCGTGAAAATTAGCACGTGCGGGTTTTCGATGGCAACAAATTTAAATATGTTATTGTTAATAAAACTGCTGGTAGAGGGCGCCACCTGTGAGACTATGCTTGCATTCAATTGGCTATAATTTTTTGACACGCAGTAATATCGACCTACCGTATAGCTACATTGCAGCCCGTATCAATTGTAAGCAAAAAATGTATGCTTGATTCAAATCTCTCAGACACACCATTTTCGAGATATTTCAATTTTTGTATGTCGATGTCGCTCAAAAATTAATTCTGCGACAAATCATAGGAATACATTTTTCACCTTTTAATTGCTATCAGCATGTATAAACTTAATGTTCTTATTCTCTAGTTAAATATTAAAATCTTACCAGAAAAAAGAACTGACAAGACACAATCATGAAGATAAAATAAAAAGCCATGATAACAAACTTTGAACAAACCATTTAACAAAGTGGTTTCCATCGTTACGGGACTTGACTTTTGCGTTTTCGTCGTGACATATACTACATTTGACTTTTACGTTTGAAACTACTCACTATTTTTAAGTAATTAATTGTATTGTCCGTAATTTTTCTAATTAAATATGGAAGCCTTTACCAACAATGAACTAACAGATATGCATGTTATGTATTCACGGGCTTTTGGTAACTGTTATGAGGCGAAACGACTGTATGAAGAAGCCTTCTGAAATCGGAGAATTCCAGACAGAAGGATGTTTCAACGGATTGACATCCGTCTGCGAGGAACGGGTACATACTTACATTATCTAATACATTAATCTGTCTTTTTTGAATATAGTATATTTTTTTGGCCAGGTACCCTTAATAAAGTTACTGCTGATCGAGGCACACCACGAAGTGCACGAAATCCTGATTTTGAAGAGGCTGTTCTGGATGAAATTGAACAAAATCCAAAAATAAGTACTAGGGAAATGACCAGTCATCTGGGAGCATCCAATGCAACGATATGGCAAGTTCTTCACGAGCAGCAATTGCGTCCATATTACATCCAACGTGTGCAGGCCCTATCGCTTGGAGGAGATTTTATACCTCGCCTACAGTTTTGCCAATGGTTTCTTCAACATAATAATGTAGAGAACTTGTTGAATTGTGTATTGTTCACTGACGAGTCTGGATTTAGGCGCGACGGGATCATCAATTTTCGTAACAGCCATATTTGGGTTGACGAAAATCCCCACGCAGTTTTTGAAAGGCATCATCAACAGCAATTTTCCTTAAATGTATGGGCTGGAATTGTAGGGTGTCATTTGATAGGACCAATTTTTTTTTACCTCACTTAATGCTACAACTTATCTTGAATTCCTGCAAAACCAACTAAATGGGTTATTAGGAAATGTACCTCTTGACATAAGACATAACCTGTGGTTTATGCATGTTGGAGCCTCCCCACATTTCGCCCTAAATGTCAGAAATTACCTAAGCAATACTTTTGGACGCAGATGGATCGGACGCGGTGGACCTCAGCCATGGTCGGCTCGATCCCCCGATTTAAATTCTATGGACTTTTATTTATGGGGGCATCTCAAAAGTATTGTTTATGAAGCAAAAGTTGAAAATGTTGATGAGCTGCAGCAAGAATTGTCCTTGGATGCGAACAAATTAGAAATACACCAGAAATATTTCACAGAGTACGACGTTGTATGCTCCGCAGAATATGAAAGTGTATTGAAGTGGAGGGTGGCCATTTTGAACATTTATTGTAGTCAGGTATCATAAAATGTTATAAACTTTTTATTTGTTGTTAAAATTTGCGAACAATACAATTACTTGAGAAAAATTAATTTTTGAGCGACATCGACATACAAAAATTTAAATAACTCGAAAATGGTGTGTCTGGGAGATTTGGATCAAATATACCTTTTTTGCTTACAATTGATAAGGGCTGCAATGTAGCTATACGGTAGGTCGATATTACTGGGTGTCAAAAAATTATAGCCAATTGAATGCAAGCATAGTCTTACAGGTGGCGCCCTCTACAAGCAGTGTTATTAACAATAACATATTTAAATATCTTGCCCTCAAAAAACCCCAGATGCCAACTTTCACGGCAAAATTTTAATTTGACTCAGATTTATTCGTGACAAACTGACAAAAACAAATAAGTTTAACACGCTGTATTTAAAAAACTAAGCATTTGCGGACCCATGTTTATATGAAAAAATAGTCTTATTTTTTGTGCTGAATGTGCACCTGTAACATAGACCATCATTTTTGAAACACCCTGTGTGTGTATATATATGTATATATATATGTATATATATATATATATATATATATATATATATATATATATATATATATATATATATAAACACAGATCTCCTCATTGGTGATTCTTTCGTTTTACGGAAAATTCGCTAATAAATTGATCGCTACTTCCGGTTAAACCAAAAGTGAGATCGACTTAAAATTATTTTACATGGAAAGAACGTTATGTCTTATATATGAATGCATATATTTTCAGAATTGTAATACGTTAATAACTACAAAAATACCTAACCAACGCATTTCGTGGTATATCTGTATAGTAGTGACAATTTTAAGCGATTTTGAATGTAGTAAAATAGCACATATCAATCAAAATGCGAAAAGAATGATTTATTTTATTCTCGTCCACAAACCACTAACTGCAATCATACTTTAATTAGCACGTATCATAATCTTATATACCACATAATATATATTAGATACATATAAAACTTATGTAACGTCCATATAATATGCCGCATACTTCCGGTCTATTGACCGAGATATTTGTTGAGGTCGTCGGAGCCATACTTATCTAAATAACTCCGCGGCCTATTGTTAATTCGCCCGTTTGTTCCCAATCTACACTACCAAAATAAACACACTAATGTGATATGGGATGTGATGTTAGACACATGTATTTAATTGAAACGCCAAAAACACAAACTAATCTCGGATTATTATGCCGTGTGATAACATTTAAAAAAGCAGAGTAGGCCATGGCATATTTCCATTGATGTCCAAGGAGAAATTTATAGGGTTCGTGTTGTCTCGATCAATGAAGAAGAAAGTTTGAACGCAGCAAGTGCGTTATGGGAGTCATAAAAATGTTTTTAATAGCAAATATGTGTTTAATGCAGGCAGGCATCAGTTTGGTTACCGGTATAACATATATAGTAGAAACAATGTGCCATATATAATCAAAATAACTTATTGTTTGAAAATGTACACAAATTTTCCGAAACTAAACTTAAAATATTTCCGAGAAAACTGGTTTCCTAGCCAACAAACTTAGCAAACTGAGTTACTGAAATTTAAAGCATTTAACGAAAATTCGCTACCAAAACGCACTTGCTGCATCTAGATATTTTTAGCGAATTTTTCGTGAAACGAAAAATTCACTAATGAGGAGATCTGTATATATATATATATATATATATATATATATATATATATATATATATATATATATATATATATATATATATATATATATATATATATATATATATATATATATATATATACAGGGTCATTGATGGTCGATGGTAGGTTAGACGTTTATGGAAAACGGGACATAAGATTTATTTATTTATTTATTTACGGGCCAGGAGCCCATTTTAGATAAGTACAAAAAGAAAAAATATATACAATAAAAGCAGTTAATAAAGCATACAAAATGGTTACAAGTTAGACAAAATGAAAAAAAAAATAGGCAATATAGGCAATAAATATTAAGTACCGATTAACTAAACTTACAAAGTGACAGTTGTTTTAAGAAAACTGATTTTCTTGTGAAAAAGTCAAGTTCATCAGACAATTTGTTGGCCAACACTGAGCATCTAATTAAATAAGAGTTGTGACTGTAGTTGGTACGATGAAAAGCGACAAGAAATGAACTCTTTGAACGAGTTACTCTTGGTGGAACAAAGAAGTTGATCATAGAAAGTAAGTGAGGACAAGATACCTCGAAGTTAATTATATTATAAAAAAGTTTTAAATCTTTTTGTTTGCGTCGAACATCAAGAGGCATGATATTAAAATATGTTAGTAAATCATCGATACCACCACAGTCATGGTGGCTTTTGAAAGCAAGAAACTTTAAAAATTTGCACTGTACTTGTTCAACACTGACTGAATGACATGCATAGTAGGGAGACCATACAGAAGAGGCATATTCAAGATGAGGACGTACAAGAGAAAAATAAAGAATTTTAACAGATCTGATGTTGGGTGAAATCAGAGGTACATCTTTTAACAAAGCCAAGCAACTTCAGAGACTTAGAAATCACATTAGAAACATGAGGAATAAATGAAAAAGATGAATCAAATGTAACACCCAAATCTCTAACTAATTCAACAGACTTCAATGGTACACCGTTGATGTAATAGGTATGTTCAAGTCTGTTCCTTCCTCTATAAAAAGAAATTGATTGGCATTTAGATGGATTGAGTTCCATCCCATTGTTAAGACACCAGCTTATTAAGTTGTCAATGTCGTACTGAATCTTAAAAAAGTCTGAGGGACCTGTAATCCCGGAGAATAATTTCAGATCGTCAGCAAACAACAAAAATCTACAATGAGAAAAACACTCATGAATATCATTAATGAAGATATTAAATAGCAAGGGCCCCAAGTGAGAACCTTGTGGCACACCAGACAAAACCTTTATCCCATTGGACATAAAATTCCCTATCCGCACCACCTGATATCTGTCAGAAAGGTAACTACCTATCCAGCTGAGAAGAGGGTCGCCAACACCAAACATATGTAGCTTATGGATTAAGAGGTTATGGTTCTCCCTGTCAAAGGCCTTGGAAAAGCCGGTATAAACAGAGTCAACCTGAATACCCGCCGCCAAGGACTCCGACAAGTAGGCACTGTACACCAACAGGTTTAGGTCAGCAGAACGACCTGATATAAATCCATATTGCTGGTCAATGATTGAACCTCTAAGGAGAGAAGTAAGAGTCTCACACAGAAGATCCTCAAAAATTTTAGGAATAACGCTAAGAATACTTATCGGTCGGTAGTTCTCAACAAGACCTCTGTCACCAGATTTAAAAATTGGAAGAATGAAACTAAGTTTCCAGCATGTAGGGAAAACACCCATTTCCAGAGATAAATTAAAGATTAATCTGAAAATTTGGATACTACCATAAATACTTGTCTTTCTGAAATATTTTTATTTTGGCGGTGTTGCCGCTTCTACTCAAAAGTACTAACAACTTTCTTATTTTTGATGGGACGCCCTGTATATTATTTTGTTTTTAGAATTGTAATTTCTTTATGATCATTTTTTTCTTAATAGCTTCCTATACCTATCTACATTGGTTTTAATACTTATTTAATTTTTGTTTCCTCAGAAAAATGGTCCCACTAAAATTTTAATTTAGCTGCTATTTGAACCCATAGAAGGCTGAAATTTTGCCCACAGTTTGAGAGGCCTGGTATTTAATAGTTACCTAGATAAATTCATTTCATGTTATACATTTAAAATTGATGATTTTAACGTGACACACAAAAAAGGCCGAAACTTTATTTTGCAAATAGGACACCCTATATATTATTTAAAATTCTGAAAGGCAATTAAATTTCCTCCAAATTGATGTATCATAGTGGTATACCTAGCTCGTCCAGTTTTCGAAATAATCGCAATAATTAATCAAAAACACATTATCTTTACATAATTTGTATTAGTTGGTCATGCAACGCCATCTGATTTGACAATTGCTAATTGTTTACTGTGTTTGACAGACGCCGAAGTTTTAAGATTCATTTGCGATTTGCCACTTAATATTTATCTGAAAACAAGTTGAGATGGAGTGAAATAATTACCCAAATGAAGTTTTGATGACACTATTTATTCTTCATGGACAATGTGACAAAATTGTAGCAAGAACATGTAAGAAATTCAATGAAATGTATCATGAATTGCAACCAATGAGCGAAAGAAAGGTTATGCGAATACAAGATAATTTTTTCAATTATTATTTATTATTAGATTCTAAACATTTTACAACAAATTCTTAAAATATCCTCCATTCTAAGCACTTCAAAATCCGGTGATGTACACCATCAGTTGTCGTTTTATGTATATCATTAGCATCTAGTTGGTCGATGCAATTCGTCACACGTTGACGTAGCTCATCTTTAGAGTTCACCGGTGTCTGGTATAACTTTTGTTTTAAAGTACCCCAAAGGTAGAAATCGAGGGGTGTAAGGTCGGGGGACCTTGCAGGCCAATCCCATGGGCCCAAACGCCTAAACCAGTGGTCATTAAATATCTGACGCAGCTCACGTGTTACCTCTTGCGTACAATGTGCGGTGCTCCATCCAACTGGAACCAAGAAGTACGGAAATCTCCTAATGTTAAATTTTCCAAATAATTTGATACTACTGTCCTTAAAATGTAGAGGTATTGATTGCTATGTAATGGCTCATTGTAAATGAAAAATCTTATTTGGTTGTCTGTTAAGAGGCAAAAAACATTCAAAATATTTTTTTCTTGAAAGCCCCTCTGCTTGACCATGCGTGGATTTTGATCGGCCCAAAAATGTATATTCCTTCTATTGATAATGCCTTCTCTCGAAAACTTGGCTTCGTCTGTCCATATTATTTTTCTCAAAAAGTTAGGATCCTCTTCAATGCGTATTAGGAGTGTCTCACAATGTTGAATGCGACGTTGGTAATCATCTGGTTTGAGCTGTTGAAGTGTTATAACTTTAAAATGATGCGTGTTGTGATTGACCAGAATCTTTTGCACCGCAGAATAAGTTACGCTGCACTTTGGATGTAAGTTTGTGGATATGCGTGGAAATAGGCTAAAACGTTCACTAGGCAGGTTTCTGAAAACAGTTTTTTGAAGAGCGTTCGGGAGCTAAACTGCAAATTTATCGCTACCAAAACGCACTTACTGCGTCCATATTTTTTCTTACAAACGCATCATATTTCGATAAAAAATGCAAAAATGCATTAACGAATTTGTTCTACGAAAATTAGCTAAAAAAAATTATAAACCGTTTAACCATAAACTTTACAAAACCTGCAGCGAAAGCATCAACTTAACTAAACCGACAGCCAAAGCGTCAGAGAAAGGGTCTATTTGAAATGAATATTCTGCAAATATTTTAGTAAAATGAAGGACAATGACGGTTGAATCTGAAACTTAAGGGTTTGCAGAACACTCTTATTGCAACATTTTCTTTTCACAATCGGTATTTGTTTCACGTTCTTTGCCTAAACATTGCCAATTTTGACGTTTAAAATTGCGAGTTTGACGTTTTGAGGGAAAACTCCAAAATTTGTTTCTTTAACTGCCCATAACTTCTTTAGTTTATGTGAAAAGCTTGAATCATTGCCGAAAACATCAAAGTTGTTTGATCATATTAGTTGTCCAAGACCCTAACCGGTAAAATAAGTTATGTTATTAAATTAATTCTTTCACACGGGAACAGTACGTATCCAATCAGGACTGTTAAAAATTGTGTAAATACTGCAAAATTTGAAAATAATTTAATTCTTTATTTAAAGTCGAAACTTAAAAATTAATAATGACTATATAAACCTTGGATAAATAAGCCTGTCAAGCGAACGACGGTAGCACGTTGACAAAACCGATTGTCTTACGATCACCGAAGTTAAGCAACCTGGGACACGGTCAGTACTTGGATTGGTGACCGCCTGGGAGCATCGTGTACTGCTACCTCTTTTTTTATAAGTATTGACATTTCTGTTTTGTTCTTGTTAGCGAATTTTTATTTAAAAAAATAAGCGTATTTTATTTTTAAAAATTCGCTGATAGAGAGGTATCGATGGTGAGACTGCAAAAATTTTAGATACCATGCTTTAAAATTGTATATTTAATACAGCCACAAGTCTAAGCTTATTTGTATTGTACCTTGTAAAATGTATGTCAGAATTAAATAAAAAAAGTTCGGGACGCGCAAGTGAGTTATGGTAGTGAATTTTCATTAAATGCTTCAAATTTGAATAACTCAATTCTCTATACACTTAGAAAGCTGAATTTTTGGACGTAGTAAGGTCTTTCTCAAGGCAACATATCCACCAAATTTCATTAAAATAGTTTTGTAACTTTCGGAGAAATAAAAAATTTTTCGAAAGAAAACTCAAAATTTTCCCGGAAACCTTGTTCGATTTTCCTGGCTAACGAACTCATCCAAGCCATTAATAGAAGAAAGGCACTTGCCGAGTCTCATCCAAATCGGTTAATTATTTTTTGAGTTATCGGTTGCATACATAATATATATTTCTAAGATATCATAGTTTTTGAAAAATGTTCGTCGGTAATTCATTCTCAGCATAGTAAAAACAGAGAAATAATATAAAAAAGAATTTTGGTGGATGTAATTCTTTATTATACTCAGTATTTTGAAAATTTCGGTTTCGTTTCATTTGTCCAGTTCTTGATAAGTTAACCAGTCCTTTTTTTTTGAGAAATAAATTATTTGCTTTAAATTTTTGTCAACTTCATTGACAAGTTTTCATTGTGCCAGAACCCCCTCTGAGAAACAAAAATATCATAATAAATTATAAAAACACTATAAATATTTATACCGTAATAATAATAATAATATATATATATATATATATATATATATATATATATATATATATATATATATATATATATATATATAAATTCAAATTAACCCCGCATATGGGTTCTAGGGGTCCTAGTTCGCGCTCATTTGGAGAAATTTGTTTTAAAATTCATAAGTCCCAATATCCATGTTTTTTTTTCTAAAATTCACTAAAAGCAGAGAGAAATAGAGAATCATGGTTGCGACAAGGGGACATTTTCCGCGTAGACTGTGATAATTTTGTAAGATACAGACATTTTTTTAAAGAATAGTTGAATCGTCACCGAACAAACTAATAAGTTGTCGTGATTATGGACATCATCTAAGCTATTTGCTAAATGGAGATATCTGGCAAAAAATTGTTAAACATTTTACGATTTCCACAAAAAAAAACGATTTTCTAAAGAAAATTCACTGAGAAAGCTCTCGGTTGGGGCTGGCACCACGGACGTATTTAGTGAAAGGTAACTGCTGTATAATATCTATAATAATAACTGTGACATAATGCAGATAACATTTCACTAGAGTCGGTTATCTAACAATCAAACTATTTGTGATGTAAACCAGAATTGAATGTAAAATATTGTAACAATATAAACTAATTTAAAATATTCAATACTGCTATGAACATTACTAAACTCGTGTTTAACCAGTATTTTTTATTATAAATGGTATTCCATTTGATTAAAAAAGTCTGGCAGCAAGTGCGTTATGTTAGCGAATTTGCATAGAAATTATCTAGGTAATTTTTTCAATGAAAATTACACATACAATATCACGCTTAAAGTCCGCATCAGTGACATTTTTTTCAATTATTTAGTTCACGCAGATTTACAGTTAACGAACAGTTTTTGTTTGAAAATTCTAATGCAAAATGAGGGGCGCGCACTGCCGCCTGCCGTGGAAAAAATAATATTTTTGCTATGCTATATTTTAATACATTTTTATTCACTTTTTTACCTCCTGCATTCAACAAACAAAATTAGTATATCGAGGATCGCAGAGAGTCGGCAGCCATTAATACAGAATACAGAATCAGAATAAGTATAGTGTTAGTCGTTGCAGACGTTATATACATCCATATCCATATAAAGCAGTCAGGCGGCGATGTGTATTTTTCGGCGCTCTCAGGAAATGAGATACTTCAGTGCGAAATGATCGCAGAATCTTGATGATCTTCGTCGAAAACGACCGAATAAGTAATCTGTTGTGCGCTATAAAATTACACACTTCCAGTTTGTAGTGGACTTTTGGCAGAACGTGTGTACCTACTACCTAGTAATTTTCGTCTTCGCGTCGAACTGATTTTTAATTAGATCATTTCGTTGTTGTTTACATGTTCTAACAAAAGAATTATTATTATTATGATGGTTACTACTTAGAGTTGCTTAATAAGTGGACAAAATAATTGTGATACTGTGATTAATTCAGTGGATATTTTAAATTTAAAGGTTAACTTTTAAGGGAATTTTTAACTATTATAACGTATAACTAACTAAAGGCAAACTTGGTAACTAGGTAATAATTATTAGGTTTAGTAAGTAGGTTTTTTTATAATACATTTTCGGGGAAAAAATAGGCGAGCCCTTCATTTTTAGTGAATTTTCATTTTAACAAATTCACTAATAAAGAGGTATCGATGGAGAGAAAAACTATTTTAATTGAGCGCGAACTAGGACCCCTAGAACCCATATCCGGGGTCAGTTTCAATTTTTATATGTTTATATATATATATATATATATATATATATATATATATATATATATATATATATATATATATATATATATGTATGTATATATATATATATATATATATATATATATATATATATATATATATCCAACGGATAACTCAAAAAATAAGCAACTGATTTTGATGAAACTCGGCAAGTGCGTTTCTTTTATTAATGGCTTGGATGAATTAGTCAGAAAAATCGGATAACGTCCGGGAAAATTTTAGTTTTGTTTCAAAAAAATTCTTTTCTCCGAAAATTACAACGGTATTTCAATGAAATTTGGTGGATATATTGCCTTGTAAAAGACCTTACTACACACCAAAATTCAACTTTCTAGGTTCGTAGAAATTTGAGTTATGCAAATTTGAAGCATTTAATAAAAATTTACTACTATAACGCACTTGCTGCGTCCCGAAGTTTTTTTTTCTTGCGCAGCCCCAATGCATTAAGGCACGAGCCGCTACTACCTTAACGATTTTCTTGACATATTTAGAGAATAAATAAACAAAAAGTTAGGAATTTTTCAAAATTTCAAAAAATATTAAATGCAAAATTTGTTTCTTCTTCGGTTTTCGAATTTAAAAGGGGTCACTTTTAAAGGGGGGCATTTTGGGATTCTCAGTTTTTTAGCGGCCAGGAATAAAACTACCATGCCTTCATAGTACCACACACAATATATTGTGTAATAGTGGTAAAAAAAGATTTCAAAAGTGCATTGGCGCCGAGATGATACATTAGGAGAACGACACACATACCTCGGTAACTATGGCAACTAGAGATTCGGAAAAAATTCGGAATTTGATATGCCTGTTCACGGGAATCGTTTACAATATCCATCTCCCTTATTATTGGTGGAAGTATGTTAAAATTGAAATTGAAGTCAGAATGCAGAAAGGGGCCACTGTAACGTGTTACACGTTTTACTACCCTTTCGCGCACTATAAAGTTCATTAATACATAATTATAATATTTATTTAGTAAAGGGACTCTGCCAACATAGGCTGACGTCATAACCATCGACGCAATTTACCAGGGTGGTAGTCAATGAAATATCTCATTGTTATTCGATGAACTTGAAAACCTTCCTAAAACTGGCCATAGAAATACAAATATTCTCTTCGGGCTCTCAATGACCACTGGTTAATTCGGCCGTCGTTTATGTTCATGCTTTTGAGTCTATATAAATCCCATCGTCTTCCATGAAGTCCTCTTCCTAAAAATCATTCTCAAAACTCAAGATGGTCAATATAATTATCGTCTAAAGACGAAGCACCATGCCTATATGGGCTACCCTTCTTATTTTGGGGTCATAACCCGTCGACAACCAACGGGAACACCTCCTGAAAACATCCGTATCATCAGACAAGGTTGAAGTAACCAGCAACAATAGGCCATCCAAGACTTGGGGCCACTAAGGAGATGCAGAGCTCTGTCAAGGTCTACCGGCGGTTTAGGGCAACCCTGAGCAGCCCTACAATATTCTGAGTGGTCCTGCTGGCCCTAAACAGCAACAGTTCATGCGTCTTCATGGAGCCCACATGAAACATCATCTGGGGAAAAAAGCTAAGTACCTGGCTCATCTGTTTTTTTAATCATTTTCATTTTAAATTCTTATGATAACCGCCGGAGGCAATCATTTTATTAGCTCACCGCTGACTAGCTAGGTCACTTTTAAAATAACCACTCATTTTGAGGGTTA
Source organism: Tillus elongatus (assembly GCA_964006375.1). Lineage (NCBI taxonomy): Eukaryota > Metazoa > Arthropoda > Insecta > Coleoptera > Cleridae > Tillus > Tillus elongatus. The sequence goes on along the minus strand of OZ023270.1, from coordinate 13,422,629 downwards.
TATAATGCGTTATATAACCCACTCATTTTGAGGGTTATATAATGCATTATATAACTCTGGGTGGTTATTTTAAAAATGACCTAGCTATTCAGCGTTTAGCTAATAAAGAGATTGCCTGCGGCGGTTATTATGAGATAACCACTCATTTTGAGGGTTATATAATGCATTGTATAACCCTCAAAATGAGGGTTATTTTAAAAGTGACCTAGCTGCCTTATAATCTAAGCGATGTCGAACACACAAAATAAAAATCGAGACTCAAATATATTCATTTATTGACTAAGAGTGACTAATGCAAGAAATATGCTTAGAACCCCTTTTGGGTGCCCAAACCACAAGAAGAATTTCTTGCAAACAGCCTACAACAAAGTTACGGGACCAAGAGTAAATATGGGTGCTGAGCGAAGAAGAATATAAAAAGGAAATGTGAGCGGAAAGTGCGAAATAAACAGCTTAGTTGGACCTCTTTAAGCTGCTTTTACCCCTTTTTACAGCGATACCTTCTTAAAATCCTCGCGCGCAGAACCTCTGCATTCACGCAGTCCCCTAACTTTCTTAGGGGTTGCTCCAAAGGAATTTTTATTGTTTACATTGTTTTTGTTTGTGCATTGAGGGTGGTTGTAGGCATGCATAAGGGGAAGGAGAACCCCCGCGACGAAGCAGTGAACCAAGATTTTTAATTTGTTTAAATTATTATCTCATTTGATTTTCTTTTCCCAAAAATGGTTTTGAGGTTGCCTTGTTTGTCAGTCTTACATAGTAAGCTGCAATATTTTCTCATTTTCAAAAAGTATGGATACAGCAACCGTAAATAAGTGTTGGAAAAGGTCTGGGTGCAGCAAGTATGTTATGGTAGAAAATTTTCGCAAAAATGTTTCAAATCTGATAGCTTAATAAATTTCCCATTAAGCTAGAATCTTCAATCTTGAACCAGAGTAACACCTATGTAAACGCACCGTGGGTACTAAATTAAAGAAAAATAACATAATGAGCTTTTGTCACTTTAATGAAATTTAGAACACAATTTTTTTAAAGATACTTGCAGTACTTACATATATCTAAGACCAAAATTTAATTTTTTAGCTACATATAAAATATCAATTTTTTCAAATGGGACTCTAAAACCGATCTCCAAGGTTCATTTAAATTTAAAGAATTGTTGTTAATAATAGATCTTACTAATAGTGTACAATTCTTATAAAAATTCACTACTATAACGCACTGGCTGCGTCCCAAACTGTTATTTCTTGTTACTAGTAGCAAGATTGGCTATTCCTGTGCAGAGAAACATGACATGTTGGAGTGTTACTTTTTGTCCAATAAGAATCACGGTTATCTAAAACACAATATCAGAGGTAGTATATCCCGATCGACATACACCAAGTCATACATATTTCAGAATGCTGTCGATGAAGATCAGAACTGTTGGCAACTTCGGTTGTAAAAAATACTCCAGATCGGCCGATGAAGAAATTGAAACAAATGTTCTTAGCCTAATCGATGTAAACAAACGCCTATCAGTTAGTAAAGTAGCAGCCGAGTGTGAGTGTTCAATTGGTTTCCTGCATAAAGTACTGAAGAAATACAATTATAAAGCATTCAACGTGCAGTCAGTACAAAAATTGCAACCTGAAGACGAGATGCGAATCCCGAACCAAGAAGATAACAGGTTCGTCAGTCACATCATCTGGACGAATGAGTCCAAATTTTCCAACAGATCTCACTCTAATGGGAGAAATAGTCATATGTGGGGTCAGGATCGACCACATTATATTGAAGAATTTGAGCCCAGAGGAAAAAACTAACTGATCTATTTGAATAGATTCCAAGAAAACATGTTTTTAGATGAAGATGCTAAAGGCGACACATATGAGGTCAATAGTGATGGATTCCTCTCCTTGATTAACGAAAACGTAGCAGTACAGGATAATAAACCCAATATTCTTATCTTGCAAGTGGATGTTCTTGATCCTATAAGTAGTGTTGCAAACTGTCCTGATAAAGAATTTAATTGTGCAATTGTGGATGATGCAAAATCAAAACCGACAAAAACTGACGACAAGGGTAACGGCCCTTTAGATGAAAAATTAACTACTGAACCGAATAATATTGTGGAAGAAAAGTTCCGGCTTCCATGTTATTGAATGTGGAAGCAGATCTTCACCAAAACAGGCTGACCACTGGTGAACTCACCCTATATGCAGCGCCACTGTTAATGGAATCTGGCGACGTCTAACTATGGTATTATCAAAAAGTTCTAATATTTCGGAAACCACAGATTTTTGGTATAGGGAATGTCTGATAAAACTTATAGGCCAATATCTTGTCTAATCGAATGTGAAGAAAATACCGGTGTTCAATTTAAAATAAGCCAGTTTAAAACCTTTGAATTTCCTCCAAAAACACATAAATTACTGAACACCCGGTATAAGTTTCGTCGAGTTTGACCTCATATTTTGATTGAGCCGCTATCTGAGACGAATTTCTCAGAAAATTTACACAATACAGGTCGTTATAAAGCTACAATTGATATGTTTGTAGAGCAAGAAACATTTTATTTTTCACATTGACTTTTTGAATAACTCGACAACTATTGGGATTTCGAAGAAAACTTTTATGACAGCACACCCTTTATTTTTTGATAGGAATCTGAAAATGCCATAAAAAGTAGAGACTGCCTTTTGAAAAAAATAAGTTTAGATCCGTGCAAGAAATTTGGGAGACCTGTATACACCGCAATATTAGTGAATTTTTATTTAAAAAAATTCACTAATAGAAAGGTATCGAGGATGAGACTTTGCAAAATTTTTTACAAATGAGCGCGAACTAGAACCCATATGCGGGGTTAGTTTCAATTCATATATATATATATATATATATATATATATATATATATATATATATATATATATATATATATATATATTTATACAGTGTGTCCAAGATACGGATGGGATAGCATGGGGAAATCAGAAACCGTAAGAGATACAGGGTGGATTAAATTAGAAAAAAGTTGCCTATTTTAGAGCTCAATTAAACGGTATTTTGAAATTTTAGAAATTCCGATTAGTTCAGAAGATATTCGGAAAAAAAAACGAAATTCACCAATTTCGGTTTTATTTTTTTCTGACGTTATTTGAGAAGATATTGAAAAACAAAAAACACCATCTCACGTACACTTTTTAAGCTCTACAAGTTGGTGTTTACAGATTTTTTATTCAACGTTTCGTCTCCGAGAAACCATCATCAACTTTATTTTTTTAAATACGGCACTGCAATTTTTATTTCAAAACTTAAAACCATTTTTAAACCTAAATTAGAAAATGTATAATTTCTAATGGTTCGAATATGTTTTCAGCTTGTTTCAGTCATAAAAGATAATTTTTCAGGAAAAATCTTTTGAGTACGGTCCTGAATACTCGAAAAGCATTTATTTCTAAAAGTAGTACCTTTTAAAAAGTCAATGAACAGAAAAACGTTTTCAGTAATATTCTTCAAACTTATTAATAAAAAAGAAACACATTTGTAATAAATAAACCAATAAAATAACTTGAATGCATGAAATGTAGTTACCTTATTAACTAATGAATATTATACATGTATTATGTAAATAGATTATCTGCCTTAATCATAAAAGATGTTCAAACAAATCACCATTATTTTCTAGGCATAGGTAACATCGTCTAATTGTGGAATCCAAAAGATTGTTTACTGCATCTGGTGTAATGGTTTTCAATGCTTGCAAAACCAGTTGACGTAATCGTTCCTCCGTGTGAACATTTCGTTGGTATACGTAATTTTTGACATACCCCCAAAGATGGAAGTCAAGAGGTGACAGATCTGGCGATCGTGGAGGCCAAGAAACCGCTGAATGCGTACCTATCCATTTGTCAGGAAACCTGTTTGATAGGTATTCTTGAACAGTTCTTGAATTATGAACCGGGGCCCCGTCTTGTTGAAACCAGATGTTATTGACATCTGCTAATGGTAAGTGAGCATCGAACCATTCTTCCAAATTATTCTGCAGAAAATTTCGATACCGATCGGAAGTCAGTGATCCATGATAAAAAAATGGCCCATTTATCCTTGTTCCTAACATCCCCAACCACATGTTGAAACCAAAACGGTGTTGGTGCTTAGACGTTTTATATAAACGCAGATTTCTTCTGGACCAGAAATGTGTATTTCGCCTGTTGAAGATTCCGTTGTTAGTCACCATACTCTCATTAGATCATAATATTTTATTAACAAAATGTTCATCCTCTTGACATTTTCTAGTGTACCTCTCGCAAAATTCCCTGCGTTTTATATCGTCCCCAAGCCGTAATCGTTGGCAGATTCGAAATTCGTAAGGATGGTATTTGCTCTTACGCAAAATAAAATTTGCAGTAGATTTTGGAGTCCCAGTTACTCTTTCAATATTTCTAACCGATGTTGTAGGGTCTTGTGCTACAGCTAACAGTACATTATTTTGAGTTACTTCAGTGCATGGTTTGCTTCTAGTAACAATTGGTTTCTTAAATGAACCAAATGTAACCACAAAATGTAACATTTTAACATGTCGAACCTTTCCTCAAAAGAAAAATGTCCAGCCATTTTAAAACAAATTGAAAGAGCTTGTCCCAATTAACTGTATGTAACAAAGTGAAGTAACTGACACTGACATTTATATTTGTTGAAAAATCTCTATTGTCATTAGAGACAACTTGTTTATTTTTCAAAGCCCTCTATGTTCAGGACCTAGTCTTATAATAGTATGGTTTAATGTGTTTAATTTTAATAACGAAGAAATATTACTGAAAACGTTTTTCTTTTCATTGACTTTTTAAAAAGTACTACTTATAGAAATAAATGCTTTTCGAGTAAAAATCATCTTTTATGACTGAAACAATCTGAAAACATATTCAAACCATTAGAAATTATACATCCTCTAATTTGGATTTAAAAATGGTTTTAGGTTTTAAAATAAAAATTGCAGGGTCGTATTTAAAAAGCCTGGACGCAGCAAGTGCGTTATGGTAGTGAATTTTCATAGAAATGATCTGGCACAAAATATTTTATTATAACTTTTTTTTCTTGTAACATAGAAATCTAAATTTTGGTGTATAGTTTACTTTTTATATCGTAAACCTACCTACCAAATTTGGTTATCATAGATTTTTTATTTTTTAAGATAATTTTTTTTTTCAAATGAAAACTCAAAATTTTCTCGGAAAACCTCGCCCTATTTTCTTGATTAACGAACTTGTCAAAGTCATTTATAAAAGGAAGGTACATAGCAAATTTTATCAAAATCGGCCTATTATTCTTTGAGATAAAAATTATTTTCGAATGAAAACTCAAAATTTTCCCGGAATACCTCGTCCGATTTTCCTGACTAACAAACTTGTCAAAGCCATTTACAAAAGAAAGGTACATGCCAAATTTTATTAAAATCGGCTTATTACTTTTTGAGATAAGAATTTTTTTCGAATGAAAACTCAAAATTTTCCCGGAAAACCTCGTCCGATTTTCCTGACTAACGAACTTATCCAAGCCATTTACAAAAGAAAGGTACATGCCAAATTTTATCAAAATCGGCCCATTATTTTTTGAGTTATCGGTGTGATACATATATATATATATATATATATATATATATATATATATATATATATATATATATATATATATATATATATATATATATATATATATATATATATATATAACATATAAAAATTGAAACTGACCCCGGATATGGGTTCTAGGGGTCCTAGATCGCGCTCATTTGAAGAAATTTTTTCAAAATTCAAAAGTCGAGATCTCCTCATTAGTGAATTTTTTCTAAGAAAATTCACTAAAAATTAAAGTTGATGATGGTTTCTCGGAGACGAAACGTCGAATAAAAAATCTGTAAACACCAACTTGTAGAGCTTAAAAAGTGTGCGCGAGAAAGTGTTTTTTGTTTTTCAATATGTTCTCAAATAACGTTAGAAAAAAATAAAACCGAAATTGGCGAATTCCTGTTTTTATCGTATTTCTCCGGAACTAATCGGAATTTCCAAAATTTCAAAATACCGTTTAATTGAGCTCTAAAATGGGCAACTTCTTTCTAATTTAACCCACCCTGTATCTCTTACGGTTTCCGATTTCCCCATGCTATCCCCTCCTTATCTTGGATACATTATATATATATATATATATATATATATATATATATATATATATATATATATATATATATATATATATATATACATGTATCCATGCGATAACTCAAAAAATAATTAACCGATTTCGATGAAACTCGGCAAGTGCCTTTCTTTTATTAATGGCTTGGATGAATTCGTTAGCCAGAAAAATCGGACAGAGTTTTCAGGGAAAATTTTGAGTTTTCATTCGAAAAAAATTTTTTCTCCGAAAATTACAAAGCTGTTTTAATGAAATTTACTAGATATATTGCCTTGGGAGAGACCTTACTACGTACCAAAATTCTACTTTCTAAGTTGATAGAAAATTGAGTTATTTAAATTTTGAATTTTCTTTCGAAATTTTTTTTCTTCGAATATTACAAAGTTATTTAAATGAAATTTGGCGGATATCTTGCCTTAGAAAAGACCTTACTACACGCCAAAATTAAACTTTCTAAGTTTATATAAACTTGAGTTATTCAAGTTTAAAGCATTTAATAAAAATTCACTACCATAACGCACTTGCTGCGTCCCGAACTTTTAGTGAATTTTCGTAGAAAAAAATTCACTATTTTTGCAAATGAGCGCGAACTAGAACCCCTAGAACCCATGTGTGGGGTCAGTTTCAATTCATATATGTTTATATATATATATATATATATATATATATATATATATATATATATATATATATATATATATATATATATATATATATATATATATATATATATATATATATATATATAACACCGATAACTCAAAAAATAATGGGCAAAATTTGGCATGTACCTTCCTTTTGTAAATGGCTTGGATAAGTTCGTTAGTCAGGAAAATCGGACGAGGTTTTCCGGGAAATTTTTGAGTCTTCTTTCGAAAAAAAAATTTATCTCAAAAAATAATAAGCCGATTTTGATAAAATTTGGCATGTACCTTCCTTTTGTAAATAGCTTGGATAAGTTCGTTAATCAGGAAAATCGGACAAGGTTTTCCGGGAAAATTTTGAGTTTTCATTCGAAAAAAACTTATATCTCAAAAAATTAAAAAACTATGATAACCAAATTTTGTAGGTAGGTTTACGATATAAAAAGTAAACTATACACCAAAATTTAGATTTCTACGTTACAAGAAAAAAAAGTTATAATAAAATATTTTGTGCCAGATCATTTCTATGAAAATTCACTACCATAATGCACTTGCTGCGTCCCGAACTTTTTTTTTAGTTTTGTAGACCTTGAGGAATGAAGGGCAGCTAATGTTTGAATTGTTTCTATATATTTGAAAATAACAGAGATCTTTCACCTTCACACACCACAGCCTGTAGAACATTTAAAATTTCCATAAATGCAGGATCCAGATTTTTTTCTATGACATACCTACCTAGTAATTCATGTATGAACTTCACAGTTATACAAAAGTCCCATTGGTATTTTACGAAATTCGCTACCGTAAAACTCACTTGCTGAATCAGGACTTCTTACATGAACTATTATTTTGAGTTTCATTTTACAGCTCAATAAAGAGTAAACCTGTAACATCACAGGGATGCATAATAGACTATTTTCTTCCCTAATTTATCGCTTTGTAACTTATTTAAGAAACAACTTTACCCAAAAAAAGCCCCTGTTATGACAGAGGCAAAATTAGAGCATATAAAAGATAAACTTTATCTAATTTCTAAGTGGTTTGTGTACTTGTGTTTCTATAGGTATGTACTTGCTTTCAGAAGGCTATTTTATCAGACAATACAATCTACACTTAATCCATGAGTTAAAACATTCCAAGCAATTTTCATGCAAATCCCCTTGTCAGTTAATTTATTGGGGTTGATTGCACCCAATAGTTTCACCTGATTAGGTACTTCTCCCCCACTAAAAGACAGGTTATGTTCATCAAAATCAATAACAAGGCTGGGCATTGTACTTTTAAACACTTCCTACACAATTATAACAACAAGATCAAACGAATCTAACATCATATGCATTCACTCTGCACCTTTATCTAATATAAATATCGATAAAAACTTACACACCTTTCTACAATTAAATCCAGACGAAATAAGCTGTGTAATCCAATAGAATGTGGTTAGATAGAAAAGAAAACACTATAACAACACTGCATTATTATCACTTGCACGAAATTTCACTAGATTTTCACCGAAATTAACGAGAAAAAGTGGAATTTTCATTTATTTTGACAGTTCCAAACGCGATGCAGCATAACAAACATTAAACGTCAACTCGTGAACGTCAACTAGTATTTTTCACTATTCATTTGTTTTACGCGTTACTCTATGGTATTTTGACAATCGCCAGCTGTTCGCTGTCCTTGTCTGGCATGTACAGAGACCGTTATGCAATACAGAGATGGAAATTATACGGTGTGTATGTGTTTACCGTTAGTTGTTGTATTGTTACCCATGACACTGACAGATGGCCGCACAAGAGGGGAATTTCTGTAATGCTGTGGAGAAATCATGAAAGTGAAAGTGTTTGTGGTTTCCTATAAATCAGATTATAGTCGGTAGGCAACCTGAGAAACGAGTTTGAAATGCAGTTTGTCTAAGTGGACTGTTGTCAATTAAATAAGGAGATCTTACCTCAATAATCGCCGATATTGAATATAAAAACTCGAAATTCGGATAATGTGAAGCATCAAGTGCTTTATTATTTGTTATAGATGAAACATGTTTGAAAAGTACCCACCAAATTACAGTAGGTACAACTCACCTCTTTGGTACAACTTCACAATTTTCCCATATTGGTCAATTTTCCAGCGTATAGCAATATTAAATGATATCAATCAAATAAGAGAAACATTAATAAAACTACATCATTACAGTCTATAGGATATGTCGCCGCGTTGTCGCATCCATGACTCTGGTCTTCAGCAACTCTCTTCATTTCATTATGTCGCCAGTTGTACCAGGTTATGGCAATTTATGTCCCAGTCAATTCCTAGCTATGGCTTATATATACAGCGTGTCCCAATAGTGTGTAATTCCTCCTTATATCCCTTACCCTTAGAGCTAGCCGAAAAAACTTTAAACAAAATTTTCTTGTGATTATCTAAGCTATATCGAGAAAATATATTCAGTTTTATGGAACTTCCGGTTGAACCGGAAGTAGCTATCAACTTCGTTATTTTAAATAGAATGCTATACTTTTTATTACATTTTTGGATTGAGATTACAAAATAAGTGTGACTTTATGTAGCATTCTCTATAGCTATCTTTGATATTTTTGAAAATATTACGACTTTCTTTTTTTTAGCTCCGATTTATGTGTTATTTGAAACGTCTGCCGTGAGCTGAGTTTTGAGTTTTGCTACCTTAAATTCTAAATATCAATAGACGACATTTAGTACTTTAAAATGGTTAAAGAATAATTCATCATTATTGTACAGGGTGTATTATTTTGGGGTTACAACATATCTAACTTCAAAGCAGCATAACTTGTGTTTTTCAAATGGAGCACCCTGTTTTTTATGGATTAATCAGGTAGATCATTAAATTCTGCATCGACGTAATATAGGTCTTCCTATAGCTATAGTTGATAGTTTTTGAGTTATAGTGGTTTATTTTAGTTTCGCTTGTAAAAATAATGGTACTGTCAGATACAGTAGGCGCGGAGAATGAAACAACAAATATTTTTTGTCAGATGACAGATAAATGTCACCTAACCAGAACTATAACTATTTTCAGTTCTCAGGTGTTTGAGCTAAGTTTTATGTGCTAACTTTTGTGTTATTTAATTTAAAATGAATTATAATACTGAAGAATTAGTTGATAAGACACTTATTATAGGCGAGTGTCAGCGAAATTGTTTTTTAGCATCTCGTGTATACGCACAAACATATCCGAATCGAAGACATCCTCAGGAAAAATGTTTCGTCAAATTGTTGGACCGTTTTTTGCGAACTGCTAACGCCAATTATGAAATGACCACACGCAAAGGGAGAGTAAGCGGCAATGAAGAAAACGAATTTTGTATTGTTGCATCGGCATTAGATAATCCGCACACAAGCGTGAGGAAAGTTGCCGACGAAATAGGAATATCAAAATCTTCAGTGAACAGAACATTGAGAAAATACAAGTTTCATCCATATAAAATGAAGCTGCAGCAGGCATTGACGAATGCAGATTTTCGAAGTCGCCTCAGTTTTTGTGAGTGGGCAGTGGCAAAGTACAATGAAAGTGAGAATTTTTTTAATTACGTGATGTTCAGTGATGAATCTTCATTTTCAAGTTGTGGTAGGGTTAATGGGCACAACTTTCATTATTACGCTTCATAAAATCCAAACTTTTGCAGATCAGTGGACAACCAGCACCGTTTTACGATAAATGTTTGGGCTGGAATAATTGGGACTAATCTTATTGGGCCATATTTCTTTGATGGGCACCTCAACGGGCAGGGATATCTGCGTATATTGCAAGAAGATGTAGAGGATTTTTTGGACGATTTGCCTCTAGATAACAATCGACGTATGTGGTTTATGCAGTACGGAACACCAGCACATTATGACACAAATGTTCGCCGATTTTTAAATGATCGGTACCCCAATAAATGGATAGGGCGAGGTGGTCCCGTCTCGTGGCCTGCAAGATCTCCTGACCTCACATGTCTAGATTTTTTCCTGTGGGGCTATATCAAGGAAATTGTGTATCAAACACCGTCCAACACCCCACAGGAACTAAGAAATAAAATTGCAGTCGCGTGCAGGGCAATAACTTCGCAAATGTTGAGCAATGTTCAAGAAGAATTCTTAAGGAGGGTTAGATTGTGTATTCAGGTCAATGGGCAAAATTTCGAATAGTTCTAATGTATCGCTTTTTTTAGATTATTTTTTTCTGTTAATGACTGTGGATTATTATTATTATTATAGTTATGTTATTATAGTTTACTTCACTTTCTGGTTCTCATAATTACAACTACCTTTATTAAACTGTGTTTCACTTTTTGTATGGTAAAAATATGAATAAGTCCATTATATAACAATCATTGCATGTAGTTGCATTTGATAAGTTTTTTTATCGACACATTATCTAGTTACGAGGATATGATCAAGTGATTTGCATCGTGAGTATCTCATTTTATTTGGTAATTCTATTCAAATTATTGTTAAAACAAACATTTATTAGACGGAAGTAAGCTCAAACAATGGAGATATAAAAACTGCTTATTTTCTTGTCAAGGAGACGTTTAGGTGTCACCTGACATTGTTCACATGCTCTGTGCCTTATACACTGACAATCTGACAGTACCATTATGTGCCTCATACAGTGACAATCTGTACCAATATTTTTACAAGCGAAACTAAAATAAACCACTATAACTCAAAAACTATCAACTATAGCTATAGAAAGACCTATATTACGTCGATGCAGAATTTAATGGTCTGCCTGATTAATCCATAAAAAACAGGGTGTTCCATTTGAAAAACACAAGTTATGATGCTTTAAAGTTAGATATACTGTAACCCCAAAATAATACACCCTGTACAATGATGATAAATTATTCTTTAACCATTTTAAAGTATCAAATGTCGTCTATTGATATTTAGAATTTAAGTTAGCAAAACTCAAAACTCAGCTCACAGCAGACGTTTAAAATAACACATAAATCGGAGCTAAAAAAAAAGAAAGTCGTAATATTTTTACAAATATTAAAGATAGCTATAGGGAATGCTACATAAAGTCACACTTATTTTTTAATCTCCATCCAAAAATGTAATAAAAAGTATAGCATTCCATTTAAAATAACGAAGTTGATAGCTACTTCCGGTGCAACCGGAAGTTCCATAAAGCTGGATATATTTTCTATATATAGCTTAGATAATCACAAGAATATTTTGTTGAAAGTTTTTTTGGCTAGCTCTAAGGGTAAGGGGTATATAGAGGAATTACACACTATTGGGACACCCTGTATATATATATATATATATATATATATATATATATATATATATATATATATATATATATATATATATATATATATATATATATATATATATATATATATATATATATATATATATATATATATATATATATATATATATATATATATATATATAATGAATAATTATATTGAACGCAACCCTTCGATGACAAGGATACATAATGTAGTTACGTAGCTCAACAATTAGTCACCAGTCTATATAATAGTTAGCAGTTGTGTTATCTACTTAAGAGTAATCATGCAAAAGGCAAAGGTTTATTACTTGTCAGAATGATGGCAAAGCCCTAATGTACGGGCGTAATGAGTTGGGCGAGCGGGTGCCAAAAGTGTCCAGTAAAAACATCACTAACCTGTAATTAAAAACATACCTGAACACACCATCCTTCATCGAAAGCACAATCAAATATATACGAGGGGCATTCAATTATTAGTTCATCCCATCGTTCATCTAAGCCACAATCTAATATATACGAGGGGCATTCAATTATGAGTTCATCAAACAATTACCAATTGCACGCTCCACTGAGCGACTCAACATCAATGACTATTTATACTCAAAGCTCCACTGAGCAACCTAACATTAAGAGCAGTTTCGACATAACGCTCCACTGGGCAACTCCAACATTAATAGCATTGCCTACTCAAGGCTCCACTGAGCCACATTATAATCTCTCAACAGCCCACATCAGTGCCTCATTACTGTTTCTCAATAATGTCTCTAAATGCCCAATCATTAGTTTCTCAAATAATAATTACTCAGACAATAATTACTCAAGTAGTTACTTACACGATAGTTACTCAAATAATAATAATTAACCAATAATTACTCAAATAATAGTTTCTAAAACAATAGTTTAGCCTGTGTGTTTAATTGGGTGCCGTACCCGACACCAGGTCAGTGCCGGCTTCCAGGTGTGCAATGAGGCACAGTTCAATGCCTCACCTATAATGCTCGATACTGTCAGAGTTGAATACCGAGAAGTGCAATGGGCACACTCATCTTCCTACCATATGTTCAGGTCCACATTTTCTTCACTTTATGGTGATACTTCTCATAGCATTAACTTCTTCCACGGGAGTAAAAAGTCTGAGATGTTGCTTAGACAATTTTATAGATTTGCAGTATTCTTGCACTTCTCCAGTCCATCTACATAAAACGGTGGTGGTGGCTTATATTGCCTCACTTAGGTACTATTGAAAATAATACAATTCACAAAATACCCAATTCGTAAGATAATCCAGTCTCAAGCAAAATTGGCGAACCCATCGTCAGTGTCCTACAGGAGATGCTTTAAAACTTGTTTCTTTACTGGGTTTTAGTTAACCTGAAACCATGTTTGAGTTGCTTCTGTACTCTGAATCTATGTTTGCAATTACATACTGTTCACGTCACATTATTATTTTCAATGAATGATGTTAGAACAAAACCTTATACAACATTCATCACAGACCATTCATTTTGACATTAATTTTCATTTTTGTCTGGCTGCCATTTGCCATCTTTCCTTCCCTACGGCATGTACATACGCTCTATGCCTAAAGAATTGATTGCGACGATGCGGAATCTAATTTCGTTAAATAAGCACTTCAGTGCACGGAGGGTCTTTACAATTTTTTTCCAGAAACATGCTTAGAATCCTCCTTGGATGCACAAGCCGCAAGGCAAATTTGTTGCAAACCACCCCTAAGAAAGTTAAGAAGCCAAGAATGAATAGGAGTACTGGGCGGAGAGGAAATATGAGCGGAAAATGCTAGAAAACCAATTAGTCCGACTTTAAAAAATGCGTTTTTCAGATTTTGCAGCAACCTCCTCTAAACCCTATTTACCACGCACAACACGCATATTCGCCCAGATCCAGTTGCTCCCAAGAAATTTTTCTTGTGCTTTATGCTTTGAGGGTAGTATGCATGCACAAGTGGAAGGAGAACCCCACTTGTTTTTGGGCGAGGAGACAGAAACCCTCTTCCTCCCGGGTGTTCCTCTTCCCCTTCTGCATGCATACAATCACCCTCAATGCATGAACCACGGGATTTTTTTTATGTTCAACTTTCTGGTGTATTTTTGTTTAGTATATTTCCTGTTTATCAATTGTTTTGTTTGAGTTTTGTATCCAAATAATTGTATAAATATTTATGTTAGAATATGTGAAAACTGGAACCTGTGATAAGCACTGATAAGTACACTTGGAGAACCCAAATCACCACAGCACATTTTTTTTAAATTTCAACAACACACCACGAGGGCTTACAGCCTAAATACTATCGTACCGTGGGTGTTGATAAGGAAGAAAGAGGCAACTTGTTAATTCTGGTCTTGAACGTTTGGAGGTTTGGAGGAGAAGGAAAAACATGTGCCGGCAAGGAATTCCACAACTTGGAAGTCCTCGGGACAAAAGAGCGGGCATAACAAGATGTTCTATGTCTGGTGACCTGGACAGTAAAAGGGTGTATTCGCTCTGTTCCCCTGGTAGATCTGTTGGGGGCATCAGGTGGGGGAACTATGGAGGAAAGCTCCTCTGAGCAGTGCCCGTGCAGATACTTTAAAAATAGAGAGAGGTCACCAACGGCACGTCGGTGGGCAAGGGATGGCAGCCTTTGGGTGAGGGTAGGGTCACTGATGAGACCTATGGCTCTCTTTTGAATGGAGTCCAGGATAGCGAGTGTAGAATCGGCAGCTGCACCCCAGATGTGGGAGCAGTATTCGAGGTTTTGCCTTATTTGTGCAGTATATAAGGTATAAAGATTAGCTGGTGAAAAGTATTTGCGGGCCCGGAAGAGGAAACCTAATTTCTTAGCAGCCGCTTCTGCAATTGATGTGACATGTTGGTGCCAATTAAGATTTCGATCCACACAAATGCCAACAAGAGAAAAGGAATCATTACTTTGAATAACTTGGTTGTTCATTGTGATGGGTCTAGGGCTGGTGTATCTCTTATGAGAAAGAAAGCAAGACTGAGATTTCGTGGGGTTGAATTGTACAAGATTTCTACTTCCCCAGTCTGATATTTTTTGGAGATCCACGGAGACAGAACCCTCCATGAGTCTGCGATCCTTATCTAATTGGGCTAAAGAGACAGGCTTAGAATATTGTATATTTGAGTGGAGGGTGCTTTCGTCCTGGTAGCTGTGAACTGGGTTGGATGTGCTCGAGAGGAGGTCATTGATGTGGAGAAGAAACAAAGTAGGGGCTAAAGCTGAACCTTGAGGAACTCCTGCATTAATTGGATACAGTTTAGAGGAATGGCCATCCACAACAACAGAAATGCACCTGTTGGAGAGGAAATTTGCTGTCGAGGTACAAAGTTTTGGTGGTAGGCCATAGGCCGGCAGTTTATTAAGCAGCGCTGCGTGCCAGACCTGGTCGAATGCTTTGAATATGTCTAGAGCGACAATCTGGGATTCACCGTGTAGTTCCATAGACTTGTTTCAAGAATGAATGACAAAAGAAAGGAGGTCGGCAGTCGATCTGCGCTGACGGAATCCATACTGCCTGTCGTGGATTAGACTGTGTTTTTCAAGAAATTTTAGTAATTCGGTGTTTATATACTTTTCCATCACTTTAGAGACGATTGAAAGGAGAGAAATAGGCCTGTAGTTGCTAGGAAGTGCTTTGGATCCTTTCTTGGGGATGGGTTGTACTCGAGCAGTTTTCCAGTTACTAGGGAATATGCCTTTATTGTAAGATATCTTAAATAGACGAGTCAGGACAGGAGCAAGTTCTGGTGCGCATTTTTAAAAACAATTGCTGGGATCTGGTCAAGGCCAGAGGCTTTCCTGGTATTAAGAGAAGAGAGCATCTTTCGTACCTTTTTAGTTTTGAAAATGATATCCGTCATTTTATGTGCGACATTGGGGACTGTTGGTGGTTGAACATTTGGAGGTGGGTTGAGAGTAGAATTGCTGGCGAACAACGAAGCAAAAAGTTCAGCCTTGCCCAGGGCGGTAGAAACAATTTCATCCCCTGAGACAAGAGGTGGGAACGTGCTTTTGCAGAAATTATTCCCAATAGATTTAGCAAGAGTCCAGAAGGGTTTGCCACCGTTGGAGCTTAAGAGGACTTTGTTTTTGATGTGGTTATTAAACGAGTTTTTTGCCTCAGAAAGAATGCGGACATAGCGGTTTCTTGCGTCGTTAAATGCTTGACGGTTTTCTTGACTGGGATTGTGTAGAAGCCTTTTGTGAGCTTTGATCTTTTCAAGTCTGGCCTTGTCACAGGATTTGGAGAACCAGGGCTTTTGAGTTAGTAAAAGGAATATAACGACAAAAGATTAGATCCTCGTGAATAGCATCTCACATTTAGACATTTTAAAGTATATTAAATTATTTGGTCAAAATTTATAATAAGTTTGCATCTATCAAGTACGGCATTCTGGCGTATTTTCATAAAATTCATTCAATCTTAAAAATCAAGTTCATATATATATATATATATATATATATATATATATATATATATATATATATATATATATATATATATATATATATATATATATATAGTCAAATTGAAAAGATACGTGCAGTATAAAACAACAAAAATCACATATTGTCATGTTTTTATGTCAAACAAAACATTTGAAATTATATAATGCTAACCTACATAGGCTTAGCCGTTTATAAATACATAAATTAATAGACGAGTAAATGAACATATAAAAAAATATAATAAAATTGAAAAGATACGTGAAGTTTAAAATGGCAAAGATCACATATTGTCATGTCTTTATATCAAGCAACACATTTAAAATTATATAGTTAGTTAGTAATTATCAAAGAAAAGGACTTTTAAATACTATAGCCTATAACTAACTAGAGGAAAACTTGGTAAGTAGTTAATAATTATTAAGTTTAGTAAGTAGGTTTTTTATAATGCATTTTCGGGGAAAAAGAGGGAAGCTCTTAATGTTTTTTCTTGCGCACCCCCAATGCATTAAGGCACGAGCCGCTACTTGCGTTGGTTGACCTTCTTTCCCCTATTTTTTACTGTTTCTAATTAAATAAAGTAATGTTTTATAACTCTTAATATAAGGCTAAATCACAATAATATATTATTCCTATGAAAATTCACTACCATAACGCCCTCGCTACGCCCCGAACGTTTTTATGAATAAAGATGGTTAGCGTTATTTTGACTTTACGTAATAGTTAAATGATTTATGCTTAATTTTGGATCTAACAGTAAACATAGTGTAAAACATTTCAAGCAGATTTCGATATCATTTTAATTAACAGATAACAAAACATATTATTACGTAGCGACCTAACTGTTGTTTGTTTGCTCTTATCAAGTTAAATTTTTTTCCTAGCGTAGCAACATCCTCCTTGTCGACACCCACGGTACGATAATATTTAGTCTGTGAGCCCTCGTGGTGTGTTGTTGATTTAAAAAAAGGATCACAATTCTTTTAGTGCATTATTAACATAAATGTAATGTAATGTAATGTATACTGCAATAGATATCATCGATATATAGGGTGGCGCATTGGAAGCGAAACAGATCGATTTGCGTCCAGAGATTTTTTTTTAAGAAACGCTGAAACACTTCAATTTTAATATTGAGGGGGACATGTTTTGACATAAAACTCAACTTTGTCACATCAACCTCTTAAGGGTGGTGATAACAACCCTTATATTTTAAATAGGGAACATGGGTCGAGTGTTACATCATTTGAAGCTCTTTCTTTTCTGAATTGAGCGCGATAATTTTTTTGGAAGTTTTATCAACTCGTTTAAAAATAATTCACAGTTGAAGATGCAAAAACGCATTTTACTCATTCCGATAAGAAATGTGCTGATAGTCAATGTTTTGTTGGTTTGTAAACAAAAAATTGACTATCATTACATTTCTTATCGGAATGAGAGAAATGCGGTTTATTATTTCAGTTTATCAGTCGGTTTGATACTTGATAGTACTACCGAAAATTAATTTCACAATGGTGTATTCTGTAGAAGAAAGAGTTGAAATAATTTCTATTTTTTTCAAAAACGATGACTGTGCCAACCGTACCGCAAATTTGTTTAATAAACGACATGCGAACAGACATGTTAACAGAAAATGCATTTTGGAGTTAGTTGCAAAGTTTCCACAAAGTGGTTCAGTAGCCAACAAAAAACGGAATCCTGAACGTGAATTTCCAGTTAGAAATGAGACTACTGAGATTGAAGTTTTAGGACAAATTGCTGCAGACCCAAATTTGAACACGAGAAAAATGGCCACTGTTTCAAACATCAAATGAAGAACTATTCAGCGAATATTGAAGCATCATAAATTTCACCCGTATTAAATTCATCTTGTACAACAACCGAATGAAGATGATTTTGATCGGCGGCTAGAGTTTTGTGTAGTTATGACTGCACGAATAGCTGATAACAGGAACTTGCTGTTCAATATCTGTTTTTCAGACGGGTGTACCTTTTTATTAAACTCTACAGTCAGTCAAACGTCAAAATTGTCGTTATTGGGCAGATAATAATCCAAGAAATTTTCACGATGTCCACACTCAAACTCCACAGAAATTGAATGTCTGGACTGGCATTTTTGGAGACCGTTTAATCGGACCAATTTTTCTTGATGGAAATTTGAGAGGCAAAACGTATTTGGAGTTACTAGAAGATATCGTTTACCCTCTACTACTTGACATTGTTGAAAATGATTATCGCTATCAAGAAAATCAGTTAGTGTTTCAACAAGATGGAGCTCCTCTGCATTTTTCACAACGTGTTAGGGAGTTTTTGAACAGAAAGTCTCCAGAGCAATGTATTGGGCGTAGAGGTGCTATTGAGTGGCCCCCTAGATCACCGGATTTAACTCCTTTAGACTTCCTTCTATGGGGCCATTTAAAGAGTAGAACTTTCGCAACAGAACCGGAGTCTTTGGAAAAATTACGAAGACGCATTGTTGAAGAATGCCGTCTAATAACTCCACAAATGCTCCAGAATGTCAGAGCTCGTTTTGAACAAAATTTGTACTTTTGTATGGAAGCTGGTGGTCAATAATTTGAACACTTACTTAACTAAATAACCATTTTTGTACGTTTTGTTTTGTTTTTCAGTTTTTTTAACGAAAAATTGACTAATTAGCATTTCTTATCACAATGAATGAAATACGTTATTGCAACTCCAACTGTGAATAATTTTTAAACGAGTTGATAAAACTTCCAAAAAAATTAGTGTGATGAATTCAGAAAAGAAAGAGCTTTCAAATGATGTAACACTCGACCCATGTTTCCTATTTAAAATATAAGGGTTGTTATCACCACCTTTAAGGGGTTGTTGTGACAAAGTTGAGTTTTATGTCAAAACATGTCCCCCTCAATATTAAAATTGACATGTTTCAGCGTTTCTTAAAAAAATATCTCTGGACGCAAATCGGTCTGTTTCGTTTTCAATGCGCCAGCCTGTATACTTCGCATGCTAATTTTGTTGAGATGCTTCTGGAAAATAATTTTACTCAGCTCGTATCGGAACATAATTTGTTCAGATCTGGGCAGAGCCACCCCACCCCATGCTTGACCTGGTGTTATCAACCGATGAAAATTTGATATCATCTGTCGTATATCAGGCTCCTATTATAGGCACGTGTGACCACGTATCTACCATCGCTAATGTACAGGTTTTGCGGAATCGCTGCAAATCCTGTTCATATTGTACGTCAGTCAGACTTGACTGGGCTCGCCTGGGACAGGCTAGGGCATTTCATAACTGGGATATGTTGAACAGTATGAGAGTTAATGAGCAGTAGGAACGTTATAGTTCAACTTTACAGGATTATATACAATTGTATCCGCATCCATATAGGTACGTATCGCCTCAATGACAATAAGCCTCGGTTGACCCAGCATATCTTACCTAGGGTTCGTTTCAAATGAAGATTATGGGGAAGATTCAGACGCAGTGAGACCAGCAGGGACTTTCATCATATCTTCTCAAACAAATTGTAGCACGATATTAGATTATCCAAGTAATCATATGAGTGTAGATTGTTGGATAATCGAAAAGTTCTCTATTCTTACATTATGAAAAAGGTATGCCCCTGTGTATCTAGTCTTCTTGTCAGAATGCCCGCTGGATCCATAGCTGATGATAACACGGAGACTGCAGCTGGTGTATTTGCTGAACACACCCCTGGAGTCTATGTTGTCACCAACACCGTAAATGCACCACCGCCTTTAGCTCATCATATGAAAGACTCTTTGTCGGACATCGTGATGATCCCGGCTCTTGTAGAGGTACAACTGAAGAACCCAAAGGCTGAGTTTCACCTGGACCTGACCGAATCTCACCTAGAATTCTGAAAACGTTTGCACCACAGCTTTCTTATCTAGTTTCAATTGTTATTTCGAACATCGCTTCACCTGAGTGAAGTGCCTGATGAGTGACTGTGTGCCTCCGTCCTATACATAAGGGTGAAAACCAGCTGAATCTTGACAATTACAGACCTACCAGTCTCACCTGTGTGGTGTGCAGGGTTATGGAACGCATTGTGGCCAAATACTTGCGCCCTTTCCTCATACAGCACGAAATCATATCTGCAACACAACATGACTTTACCCCTAGTAGATCTGTCATCACAAATCTGCTGTCATCATGGAGTGGACTCGACTACTTGTCTCTAAGCTTACTGTTGATATTTGCTACCTGGACTTCAGTAAGGCTTTCGACAGCGTACCGTACCACTTACTGCTATACAAACTCGAAACAGAGGAATTCGTGGCCGACTTCTTGGGTGGGTGCGGGCATTTCTGACTGATCGCAGATTCTCTGTTAGGGTGGGGGCGAGTGATTCTGGATGGATTCCTGTTGCTAGTGGAGTGCCTCAGGGTTCGGTCCTAGGACTGATTCAGTTTTTGATTTACACTGGAGATTTACTTCGTTCACTCTGCAGTACTCATGGTGCCTATGCTAACCAGTGTAATCTCTTTGGGTCTCCGACTACATCGGGTGATGTGCTTCAGCGGGATCTGGATGTGGTCATGACCTGGATAGAAGTTTAGCAAATCCCTCTAAATGTTGCTAAGGGTAAGGTGTTGCATGTTGGTCGCAACAACCCTCAGCGTGTTTACCGTCTGGGACCAGATGTCGTTGCCCAGGTTAAGTCGCACACCGACCTGTGTGTTATCGTGACGTCAAAGCTGGCATGGACCGCCCAGGCGACTGCAGCGGCAAAGAAGGCTAACAGTATCCTGTATATATTCAAGAAGTCATTTACTCGTCCGTCACCTGAGTTCGCTAGGCCCTTTTAAGCCACATATATGCGTCCCCGCATTTGGAATACGGGATACCTGCTTGGTCTCCAGCTCTGATTAGGGACAAGGATGTCTTAAAACGATCTCAACGCGCTGCAACACTATGGCCACAGCAGATTAGACATCTCACCTACCAGCAAAGGCTTTCTCACCTGGAACTGCTTTCCCTTCCTCCCAAACGCAGGAGGACCGATCTTGTGTATATGTAGAAACTAACGCATTGTCTATGTCATGCACCTAGCTCTGCATTTGTGTCCCTGGACAGTGAATCAAGACTTCGGGGACACCGCTTCAATCTGAGGAAGTAACTGTTCTGTACCTCTTACAGGCAGAGCTTCTTTGTCAATCGATCTTTTGATGCTTGGAACAATCTTCCGGAGGACATTTCCGCTGTCCATAGTAGAGGCAGCTTCAAGAATCTGCTAGATACTTGCCTGGGACCGGTGTGAGGGGACTGAGTGCTGTGTGTTTTTTTACATAAAAATGGAAGTATCACTTGAACTGTACAAACGCTATATGTTACAATATAGGCTCTGCCTTTGAAATAATCTGAATAAATGAATAAATAAAAACCAATATCTCAACGACACCCTCGGAAAATACTCCGCCGCCCCAGCAAAGTCACTCTCAAATCGGCTCATAAAGAGTTAGGTAACGAAGCGAGACAATGGGTTTACCATTGTGGTTCCGTCTGTCTACCGATAAAACTTGCCGTCGACCCAAAAGAAACTTTCAGGCATACATAGTGAAGTTAATTTGATATATTCTGCTTTGATACCTGCATGTCCGATATGTGGATATCATGAAGCATGTCTTGAAGATAGTAAGGAGCTATCTCGATAAGGATACTGGAGCCACCCCCAAAATCCACTGTAGTTGCTTCTTATCATTTCCCCACAAAAGGGTTGGAGAATATATTTTAAATTATGACTTCAGTGTTGTTTATAAAGCTAATAATTTGACGAGCCTTTTGGATGGACCAAAGGATACTACTGACTTCCGACAAAAATCGGACATTTATCAAATATCTTGTAATAATTACGAGAAGATCTATATTGGGCAAACGCGGAGATCAATAGCAACGAAATTCAAAGAGCACATATCTCATTTCAGATGCAATAGAGCAGAAAAATGTAGCGTAAGTTATTGAAAGTAACCACAGATTATCGTAAGTTAGTTGCTTTTGAAAGTTCAGAAATGGGAAAAGTGAATCATCCGGTCAATTCAACACTTTGAAATAGCACAAAATAATCCAGAGTTGCTTTCAACATGGACACAACCTGTTGGGCGTATCCACTGACCCAACACTAGTGCTTGGATTACGTCCTCCGGTGTTAGGTCATCCGGTGTTGCAACATCTGGTACTGAGGCATCCGATATTGTAGCATGAGGTGTTGCATCATCCGGTATTTCATCATCCGGTATTTCATGATCCAGTATTGGATCATCGGTATCGCATCATCTTGCTTTATTTTTAGTGTAGATAGTTTAGTTATGTAAATAGTATAATTTTCCCATGCAGCTATTGATGAACTTCGTTGTCGAAATATCTAGCGTATACTCTGTTATTATTTTGTGGTTTTTTAAGATGATTCTGCTTTATGTTTCAGCATTTATATATTATGGCATCTCCGCATTCATTTAGCTCTCTCGAGCGCTAGGTGCTATACTTTGGTGATTTTATGGTTATTCTTGATACGCCGTTACTTCTGATTACCGTTTCCATCAATTCCGATCATATTTGCGTGTATTCTATAGCAGGCTAAAAAGTTTTCAATACGTCATCAAAGTAAATTTGTTTAATATTGTTTTAGCTTTCGAAACAATGGTACCAAAGGTAGTAAGAAAATTAGATAGGTAGTAGTTTAAATAGACTGAAACTATCAAATCTCGTGAAACATTAAATTATTATTTTTCGATAAATTCAATAGAATTTTTATAGTCAAGTTGGTGTAAGTTAATACATGTTTGATTATATTAATTTTTTAAGACCCCACGACTTTATCTGAAGTTGAGATATAACATAGATCAACAAAGTTGGAGTAGGTGTAATACAGATAGTTTGGTTTCGCTTTCATTGTATTTATAATGGGTTTTGTATTTTAGCGAAGCAATTTTATAGACCACAAGTGTTAAAGTTAAATAAAGATCTATTTTAAATACTTCCAAGTACATTAAGAAACGTCTGGACGCAACAAGTGCGTTATGGTAGCGAATTTTCTTGAAAGTGTTTTTAATAGCAAATGTCTTTCTTTGATGAGAGCAGGCATCAAACTTGGTTGCCTATATAGTAGAAACAATGTACCATATTTCATCGAAATAAATTTATTGTTTGCAAATATATAAACATTTTTTCAAAAGTCTGGATGCAGAAAGTGTGTTGTGGAAGTGAATTTCCATAAAAATATTTTTAATAGCAAATGCGAGCAGGCATCAATCTGATTACCGGTATAGCCTGTAGTAGAAACAATGTACTATATTTTATCAAAATTACTTACGGTTTGAAAATATACAAAAAATTTCCGAAAATAAACTTAAATGGTGGTTTCCTAACTAACAAAGCTTACGTAAATAGCAAATTGAGTTATTGAAATTTGAAGGATTTAATGAAAATTCGGTAAATTTGCAGATTAGCTCCCGAACGCTTTTCAAAAAATTGTTTTCAGAAACATTACTAGACCCCCCTGGATGCACAAACCACAAGAAAAATTTCTTGTTCACACCCCCCAAGGAAGTTACGGGACTGGGAGTGAATAGGGGTGCTGGGCGGGGTAGGTAGTAAAAAGGCAATATGAGCAGAAAATGCGAAGAAAACTGCTTCAAAGCTGTCTATTTGAAGCCATATCCCCATTAAACCCTGCTTACGCCGCACAGCACACCTATTCGCCCCAGGTCACGTAACTTCCTTGAGGGGTATGCCTACGACGAAGCAGATCGCTCCCTGGTGTGACTTGCGGTATGAGTGGGAGGTGACTGCTTTGTCGTGGAGGTTTTCCTTTCCCCCTTGCGTGCATACAACCACCCTCGTTGCATAAACCACAAGAATAATGTCTTATTCATACCCGCCAAGGAAGTTACGCCACCTGGGGGAATAGGGATGCTGTGCGGGGTAGGCAGGGTTTAAGGGGGATATGGCTTCAAGATGTGAAAAAGACAGCTTTCAATCCCGTTTTTTTCGCATTTTCTGCTCATATTTCCTTTTTACTACCTACCCCGCCCAGCAACCCTACTCACTCCTGGTCCCGTAACTTCCTTGGAGGGTGTGAACAAGAAATTTTTCTTGGTGTTTGTGGATCCAGGGGGGGGGGCTAGGCAGGTTTCTGAAAACAGATTTTTTAAAAGCGTTCGGGAGCTAATCTGCAAATTTACCGAAAATTCGCTACCAAAACGCAAGCAAACCGCTGCCATTGGATTTGATCTTTCTACTTCGAAAATTGTTTGACTTTTAAAAATTTTAAATATCCGCTATCTTTTTTTTAAGAAAAAGGTCTATGTTTCAGCAAGCAAAAACCGCTGCCATTGGATTTGATCTTTATACTTCGAAAATTGTTTTACTTTAAAAAAAATTAAATATCCGCTATCTTTTTCTTAAGAAAAGGGTCTATGTTTCCGCAAGCAAAAACCGCTGCCATTGGATTTGGTCTTTCTACTTTGAAAATTGTTTAACTTTTAAAAAATTTAAATATCCGCTTATCTTTTTCTTAAGAAAAGGGTCTATGTTTCAGCAAGCAAAAACCGCTGCCATTGGATTTGATCTTTCTACTTCGAAAATTGTTCAACTTTTAAAAAATTGAAATATCCGCTATTTTTTTCCTTAGAAAAGGGTCTATGTTTCAGCAAGCAAAAACCGCTGCCATTGGATTTGATCTTTCTACTTCGAAAATTGTTTAACTTTTTAAAAAATCAAATATCCGCTTGTCTTTTTCTTAAGAAAAGGGTCTATGTTTCAGCAAGCAAAAACCGCTGCCATTGGATTTGATCTTTCTACTTCGAAAATTGTTCAACTTTTAAAAAATTGAAATATCCGCTATTTTTTTCCTTAGAAAAGGGTCTATGTTTCAGCAAGCACAAACCGCTGCTATTGAATTTGGTCTTTCTACTTCGAAAATTGTTTAACTTTTAAAAAATGTAAATATCCGCTATCTTTTTCTTAAAAAAGGGTCTATGTTTCAACAAGCAAAAACCGCTGCCATTGAATTTGATCTTTCTACTTCGAAAATTGTTCAACTTTTAAAAAATGTAAATATCCGCTATTTTTTTTCCTTAGAAAAGGGTCTATGTTTCAGCAAGCACAAACCGCTGCTATTGGATTTGGTCTTTCTACTTCGAAAATTGATTAACTTTTAAAAAATGTAAATATCCGCTATCTTTTTCTTAAGAAACCGGTCTATGTTTTAGCAAGCAAAAACCGCTGCCATTTGATTTAGTCTTTCTACTCCGAAAATTGCTGAACTTTTAAAAAAAATATCCGCTATCTTTATTTGAGAAAAGGGTCTATGTTTCAGTAAGCAAAAACCGCTGCTATTGGATTTGGTCTTCCTACTTCGAAAATTGTTTAACTTTTAAAAAATGTAAATATCCGCTATCTTTTTCTTAAAAAAGGGTCTATGTTTCAACAAGCAAAAACCGCTGCCATTGAATTTGGTCTTTCTACTTCGAAAATTGTTCAACTTTTAAAAAATTGAAATATCCGCAATTTTTTTCCTTAGAAAAGGGTCTATGTTTCAGCAAGCACAAATCGCTGCTATTGGATTTGGTCTTTCTACTTCGAAAATTGTTTAACTTTTAAAAAATGTAAATATCCGCTATCTTTTTCTTAAGAAACCGGTCTATGTTTTAGCAAGCAAAAACCGCTGCCATTTGATTTAGTCTTTCTACTTCGAAAATTGTTTAACTTTTAAAAAATGTAAATATCCGCTATCTTTTTCTTAAGAAAACGGTCTGTTTCAGCAAGCAAAAACCGTTGCCATTTGATTTAGTCTTTCTACTTCGAAAATTGTTTAACTTTAAAAAAAAATTAACATCCGAAATCTTTTTCTTTAGAAATAGGTCTATGTTTCAGCAAGCAAAAACCGCTGCTATTGGATTTGGTCTTTCTACTTCGAAAATTGTTAAACTTTTAAAAAATTTAAATATCCGCTACCTTATTCTTAAAAAACAGGTCTATGTTTCAGCAAGCAAAAACCGCTGCCATTGGCTTTAGTGTTTCTACTTCGAATATTGTTTAACTTTTTAAAAATGTAAATATCCGCTATCTTTTTCCTAAGAAAACGGTCTGTTTCAGCAAGCAAAAACCGCTGCCATTTGATTTAGTCTTTCTACATCGAAAATTGTTGAACTTTTAAAAAATTTAAATATCCGCTATCTTTTTCTTAAGAAAACGGTCTGTTTCAGCAAGCAAAAACCGCTGCCATTTGATTTAGTCTTTATACTTCGAAAATTGTTTAACTTTTAAAAAATTTAAATATCCGCTACCTTATTCTTAAAAAAAGGGTCTATGTTTCAGCAAGCAAAAACCGCTGCCATTGGATTTAGTCTTTCTACTTCGAAAATTGTTTAACTTTAAAAAAATTTAAATGCGCTAATGGTTTTTGTCTTTCTATTTCGAAAATTGTTTAACTTTTAAAAAATCTAAATAGCCGCTATCTTTTTCTTAACAAAAGGGTCTATGTTTCAGCAAGCAAAAAATCGCTGCCATTCGATTTGGTCTTTCTACTTTGAAAATTGTTTAACTTTAAAAAAATTTAAATGCGCTATTGGTTTTTGTCTTTCTATTTCTAAAATTGTTTAACTTTTAAAAAATCTAAATAGCCGCTATTTTTTTCTTAAGAAAAGGATCTATGTTTCAGCAAGCAAAAACCGCTGCCATTGGATTTTGTCTTTCTACTTCGAAAATTGTTTAACTTTAAAAAAAATGAAATTGATATCTGGAATCTTTTTCTTAAGAAAAGGGACTATGATTCAGCAGATTAAAACCGGTCCCATTGGATTTTGACTTTCTTTTCGAATTTTATTTATGTGCTGTATGGTTTTTTATTGCCAATGTAACAAACGCTAATTTGCATAACTTGTTATATTTTGAAGACGTAAATCGATCACTGCACAGTGTCTCGTTAATTACTGAATACCTGGATGTGCAATGATGAAATTCTTTAGGTCTTGGTTTTAACAAGTAAATAAAAAACAACACGCCAAGTTTACATTTTAGTTTATTTGATGTGATGATCCAGAAACATTACGAAACATATAAAATAATAACACATATTTTTAAATAAACAATACAAATAATCATTATTCTTAATAGGAAATATCATGTGATTTCAGTTCTGAAATACTAAAGCTAAAAAT
The DNA here is from genome assembly GCA_964006375.1 of Tillus elongatus. NCBI lineage: Eukaryota > Metazoa > Arthropoda > Insecta > Coleoptera > Cleridae > Tillus > Tillus elongatus. The sequence continues at coordinate 13,394,900 of OZ023270.1, read as the reverse complement.
GCTTTAGGCACTCATACATTCTTGACTGCCTACATTCAAGCTTGTACCTTGTATATTCTTGTACAGACTATGTCATCAACTTTGAGTTCCTGAAACAAAAAAAATTGTTAGTATATTTAAACTTGTGAAAACCAATAGAAACATTCAAAATCATTTGTTGATTTGTAATGATTGCGTTTCGTTACTACTTTAAATATTCAAAATGAAACCATAAGAGACTTAATTAATAGCCGACAATCCAATATCTGTAAGGCAATTCATGTTTTGATTTTAAAATTATTTTGATGAAAAGTCGCTAAATCTTCAAGTACCGTAAACCTCTTTACTGCATTTCTAATTTGTACGTTAAAATTCAATATATGTTTGCCAAGGAAAATTACGTCGTATTTGGCTGGAAGAATATTTCCAAAAACTGAATAAAACGTTACGACTTTATCTGTATTTTTCCGTGTGGATGATGTCACCTAAAACGACCGTTGGAGTCGTTCAACAGATATTCCCGGCAAAACCTTGAAATGTAGACGAGGGGATGTGAGACGTCAAGGGAAAGGGGTTAGGTCTGAATGCACAACACGCTACCTCGGCGGAGAGTGAGCTGGGCTCTTGACAAGTCGACATCGTTCTGTTTACCGTGGCTGGTAATTATCTTAAAATAGGTGATAAGATTTATTTTTGTTGTCGATACTATCTAACAAGAGTTGTCAGTGATTGTTTAATATGGTCACTGCTTCCTGTGCAATGCAACCCGAGGCCACACAGTCATCACACCCACGTATCGTTTGGCACTACAACTCCGCAAACTGGGACGAAATGCGGGATTACTTTTCCTCATTTCCATGGGCGTCTGTCTGCTTCTATCATCCTGAGCTCTCTGATATCTCACAAAACGTCACCGAAATTATCCAAGATGGCATGGGATTATTTATTCCACGTACACAGAAAACCTCTTCAGCCACTCAAAAGCCCTGGTTCTCTAAATCCTGTGACAAGGCCAGACTTGAAAAGGTCAAAGCTCACAAAACGCTTCTACACAATCCCAATCAAGAAAATCGTCAAGCATTCAACGACGCAAGAAACCGCTATGTCCGCATTCTTTCTGAGGCAAAAAACTCGTTTAATAACCACATCAAAAACAAAGTCCTCTCAAGCTCCAACGGCGGCAAACCCTTCTGGACTCTTGCTAAGTCTATTGGGAATAATTTCTGCAAGAGCACGTTCCCACCTCTTGTCACAGGGGATAAAATTGTTTCTACCGCCCTGGGCAAGGCTGAACTTTTTGCTTCGTTGTTCGCCGGAAATTCTACTCTCAACCCACCTCCAAATGTTCAACCACCAACAGTCCCCAATGTCGCGCATAAAATGACTGATATCATTTTCAAAACTAAAAAGGTACGAAAGATGCTCTCTTCTCTTAATACCAGGAAAGCCTCTGGCCTTGACGAGATCCCAGCAATTGTTCTCAAAAAATGCGCACCAGAACTTGCTCCTGTCCTGACTCGTCTGTTTCAGATATCTTACAATAAAGGCATATTCCCTAGTAACTGGAAAACTGCTCGAGTACAACCCATCCCCAAGAAAGGATCCAAAGCGCTTTTTAGCAACTACAGGCCTATTTCTCTCCTTTCAGTCATCTCTAAAGTGATGGAAAAGTATATAAACACCGAACTACTAAAATTCCTTGAAAAACACAGTCTAATCCACGACAGGCAGTATGGATTCCGTCAGCGCAGATCGACTGCCGACCTCCTTTCCTTTGTCATCCATTCTTGGAACAAGTCTATGAAACAACACGGTGAATCCCAGATTGTTGCTCTAGACATATCCAAAGCATTCGACCAGGTCTGGCACGCAGCGCTGCTTAATAAACTTCCGGCCTATGGCCTACCACTAAACTTTGTACCTGGACAGCAAATTTCCTCTCCAACAGGAGCATATCTGTTGTTGTGAATGGCCATTCATCTAAACTATATCCAATTAATGCAGGAGTTCCTCAAGGTTCAGCTTTAGCCCCTACTTTGTTTCTTCTCCACATCAATGACCTCCTCTCTAGCACATCCAACCCAGTTCACAGTTACGCGGACGACAGCACCCTCCACTCAAATATACAATATTCCAAGCCTGTCTCTTTAGCCCAATTAGATGAGGATCGCAGACTCATGGAGGGTTCTGTCTCCGTGGACCTCCAAAAAATATTAGACTGGGGAAGTAGAAATCTTGTACAATTCAACCCCACCAAAACTAAGTCTTGCTTTCTTTCTCACAAGAGATACACCAGCCCTAGACCCATCACAATGAACAACCAAGTTATTCAAAGTAATGAGTCCTTTTCTCTTGTTGGCATTTCTGTGGATCGAAATCTTAATTGGCACCAACATGTTACATCAATTGCAGAAGCGGCTGCTAAGAAATTGGGTTTCCTCTTCCGGGCTCGCAAATACTTTTCACCACTTTCCCCCACCTGCTGCCCCCAGCAGATCTACCAGGGGAACAGAGCGAATGCACCCTTTTAATGTCCAGGTCACCAGACATAGAACATCTTGTTATGCCCGCTCTTTTGTCCCGAGGACTTCCAAGTTGTGGAATTCCTTGCCGGCACATGTTTTTCCTTCTCCTCCGAACCTCCAAACCTTCAAGTCCATAATTAACAAGCTGCCTCTTTCCTCCTTGTCAACACCCACGGTACGATAGTATTTAGGCTGTAAGCCCTCGTGGTGTGTTGTTGACATAAAAAAAAAATCATTTGATCGGTATTTGAATTTAAATTAACGACGTGTTTGACAGAAAAACGCAAATTAAGCAGTGATCCTTTGTTAACCGACCTGGTCCATTTCACACGTTAATCAGAAAGAGTTTCTGATTGTTACCAAACGCTGAATCAATTGGCATTGTAAATTTCCGTTGAGCCAATTTACATTTTAATTGCTGTAAAGGGATTTTAGTGAAATTATTTCCGAACATCGACTTAAGACGGTTATTAATTTAATGTTAGGGGCCAAATTGTCTCCCCCAGTATTGGAGCAACAAGAACCACCTGCTCAATAACCGTTTATAGAAAGTACCACTTATTCTCTCCAACCTTCCCTCTCATATTGGAATTGGTAAGCCTATGTTGGGCTCTGATGGCTGACTCTACTTGGAGAGCATCTTCAAAGGTACAACAAGTAACCCCAGGTGTCAGGACTTGGTGAGTTGATAAAAATTTAAACTTATTTGCCTAAATTAATCAAAAGCCTTTCATGCAGCAGTCCATTATTTGAACCAGTACAATTTAAATTTTCAAAGCAACATAATCAAATTTGAACTTCAATAGTGTCAGTGAGGTGTCTGGAAAAAAGGTAACTGTAAATTTCCTGTTTATTCTTTAGAATTTTGTGAATGTTGTGAATCTGGATATATAATACTTGAATTGTAATTAACAGATTTTTGCTTGTAAAGTATTTAACCTGTACATTTCTTAATATCTTCATTTGATAATAATTCAAGTAAAAATTTCACATAGTAATATTTTTCTTAAATGGAGGCTCACTCAAAGGACTGGCCAGTTAATTCATTGAAAAATTAACCGAACTGATTGACGAACGTCAAACAATGTATACAGGCTGTTTCAAAAAACATGCACCATCGCTCGTGGGACAATTCCTTACTAAAAAATAAGAAAAAAAGTTCCTGTGCACATGGGCCCGGAAACGCATAGTTTCCAATATACAGGGAGTTGAATTTTAATTATTTTTTTAAATTTTTTATAAATAATTTCAAAACCACTGGATTGATTTTAATGAAACTTGGAACTTGAAAGTGTATTATGAAAGTGCATATTTTCAAGTGAAAATCTGCTTACAACTGCGTCAGTGGCGTGCGTACGGGGTAACTGTAAAAATTCATTTGGGGAAAAATATGTGCGCCACTGTTTTTTTCCAATTTTGATACATCAGTTATGAAGCTTATTACATAAGCCACAAAAGCTACCTCTTGGTATTTTTTCGTTCAGGGTATCCCCTAGGAGATATGATTAATTTTATAAAAAGGGGCAAAGTACCGATTAGTCGGCGTAATAATAATAATAATAATAATAATAATAATAATAATAATAATAATAATAATAATAATAATAATAATAATAATAATAATAATAATAATATATGTTTACTGCAACCATAAGAATATGAAAAACAAAACATACAGTAAACATTACAGCAATAAACGTGCAAATAACTAACCTACGTAAAACTTATTGGTGATAAACATTGAAATGAATATTACAAACATTGATAAAAAATGATAAATAAAAAATAAAAATAAAAAATGAAAAAAGTAATCGTAAAGACACCATGATTTTTCCAAACTCTTGTTTTTTGTACATTACTCAATTGACTTTAATAACAAAGCTAAAGAAAATGTTGAAAGTGACCACCATTAGCGTCGTTACAATTATTTAACCTTCTGCGCAAAGATCTTCTTACTCTTCTGCAAATATTTTGATCTTCTCTAATGCTGTCAAATGCATATTCTATTCTTCCCAACAATTCTTCTCGTGTATTTACTGGTGTTTTATACACTATTTCTTTTAAATGACCCCACAAATAAAAATCGAGAGGATTTAGGTCCGGAGATCGAGGTGGCCATGACACCGGACCTCCACGACCAATCCATCGGTGACCGTATGTGTTGGCTAAATATGTTCTTACAACTGCTGCAAAATGTGCGGGCGCACAATCATGCTGGAACCACATTGTACCATTTCTCATAAAAAGCGGTAGTAACAACGGCAAATCATTTTGTAAAAAGTTTAAATATGATTCATGGTCAAGACGATTCGGTAGAACAACAGGACCAATTATGTGATTTTCAATAATAGCAGCCCAAATATTGATGGAAAATTGATACTGCGAATTTGCAACTCTTAGAGAGTGTGGGTTTTCATCGGCCCATGTATGTAAATTGTGAAAATTTACGATACCTTTTCGCGTAAATGACGCCTCATTAAATAGTACACGTTTAGAAAAATGTTGGTCGTGCCTAAGTTTGTTTAAGAACCACTGTTAAAACATTACCCTTGGTTGAAAGTCTCTAGGTTGAAGTTCCTGGACACGTGTAAAATGATAGGGATATAAACTTTGGTCCTTCAGAGTTCTGTGAACTGATGATGCCGATATATTACCCAGTTCGGTGGCAATAATTCTTGTACTTGTACTAGGATCACGTTCAACTCTATTTAATATTGCCTCTTCAACTCGTACAGTTCGGCGGTATCTTCTGCGTCCAGAGTCAGCTTTTAAAGGTTTTAAAGAACCAGTTTCTCTCAAATGTCTTACAATACGTGGGTAAATATTTTTGTCAGGAATTCTTCTTTGCGGATAAGTTTCCTGATAAACTCGCACAGCTTGTCTAGCATTTTGATTTGTTTGTCCATAAATTAACAACATATCAGTCAAATCCGCTGAAGTGTACTTAATGAAAACCATCTTGAGAGGAGGAAATAATATTAATGAGCAGCTCAGTATCAACAAATAACTAAAAACGAAAATACTGCACCGTATCAAAATTTAAAGAATAGCACAAAAACTCTTTTGACGCCTACAAAGCACTTCAAAATTGTAGAATTTAGAGAACTGTCAAAAATTATAGTTTCATGGCACTTTACGATTACTGTTTTCATTACTCCAACGAATCGGTACTTTGCCCCTTTTTATAAAATTAATCATATCTCCTAAGGGATACCCTGAACGAAAAAATACCAAGAGGTAGCTTTTGTGGCTTATGTAATAAGCTTCATAACTGACGTATCAAAATTGGAAAAAGACAGTGGCGCACATATTTTTTACCCAAATGAATTTTTACAGTTACCCCGTACGCACGCCACTGACGCAGTTGTAAGCAGATTTTCACTTGAAAATATGCACTTTCATAATACACTTTCAAGTTCCAAGTTTCATTAAAATCAATCCAGTGGTTTTGAAATTATTTATAAAAAATTTAAAAAAAAATTAAAATTCAACTCCCTGTATATTGGAAACTATGCGTTTCCGGGCCCATGTGCACAGGAACTTTTTTTCTTATTTTTTAGTAAGGAATTGTCCCACGAGCGATGGTGCATGTTTTTTGAAACAGCCTGTATAATAATTTGTGTTTGCTTTTGAGCTGAAAAATACAGCATTTGACCTTTAATATACCTCCAGTAGGTAATGTTAATATTTTTGTAACATAGAACCATTTTATCTTATTATTTTGTCATATGCCATATGAAATGATAATTTCTTTTTATTGAAATTCTTGCTGTTTATTTGATATTTATTTGTGAATGAGTTAATATTTGTTTGAAATTTGCCAACCATGTCAATTTAATTTTGTTTACTATCCGAAATTTATTTATATGAATAAATTTAATATTATTGTTACATTAACATATCTGTGAAGAGAAATTCCTCCCTAATATCTCTCCTGTTTGGCAGCAGCACAATTAATAAATTCTTATTATCGTTTATGTAGATTCCTAAAATTTTATATAACCGGGCCCTAGCCTGGGGTGCTCACAAATATAAGACCGCAGGCAGGGCAACACAAAACACAGGAAAGAGTGTGAGTATCAAACCATAACAAGATCTGCCAACCTCCTAAACTGTTTCTAGTCTTAATAATAATTATTATCTGATAGATATATGTTTTTAGGGCAGGGCTCATAGGCAAAATTGACCTCACTATCAAGCAGATTCAAATCCACTTGAGGTCAATCACATATAGCACGTCTCCAGTCGAGCAGTTTTTGTTGAAGGACGGTTACAGATTGTGAAAATTAAAACATACAGTGTCAGACTTTTTGCTTCGAGAATAATATAAAACGACGTTGAAGATTTTTTATCGATATATAGCTGTCAAATCGGACATATTTACAAAAAAAAGGTAGGTTATTTTTAAAATTGCGAAAAATGTTTAATGCAAAAGTTGCTTATTTTTCAGTTTTCCGCCGATCTGCCAAACTAGAAAACATTTGGATAACCTTCATGTTTCCATGTTTTTTAAACCATCAAATTGTTGGCTCATTTGAATTCAATAAAATTTCGAGACACAGCAAGTGCGTTATAGTAGTAAATTTTCATCAGAATTGTACACTATTATTATACGGCATATTAGTAAAGTTAATACTTTAAACTTACACAGACCTTGAAGCTCGATTTTAGAGGTCCTAGTACGCGCACATTTGAAGAATTCTTTCGAAAGTGTTACCATCGATATCTCTCTATTATCAAAAAAAAAAATTGTGTTCTAACTCATTTTGAGAAAAGTGCCCAAAACTCAATTTTCTATTGTAAGGAATGTATTATCTCACCCTGCTCATAAGGCTATTTTATTATGAAAATTCTCTGTAGGTAATAAATAGACACGTTCTTGGGTGAATACGTTTCACTAGTCGGAGTATTTCCATTAAATCTAAAGTGTAGGCATCTGGCCATCGTCGCTTGTTTAACATTTTAGCTGGACGTAAGGGGTGTAAGTGCGAGATATCTCATCTCAAGTCAACGTTAGGGGAGATTGCTTATGGTTCATCTAAAGAAGGCATTAGCCATTGTATCGTTTAACGTGTTGGTTGCGGCAGAAAAGTTTGTGTGGTGTTTATTGTTTTCTGTAAATTTACAGTGCACGTTATATAACTTCATAAAAGGTGAGTGAATGCTCATTGGACATGTCTCGTTGTTTGTTTATTTTACCTCTTCTTATTTGTTTGAGTTATACATTGAGGAGCAATTTCAATAGGTATATGATTCAGGGTGGTTTGAGGAAATCTTTTTAATAACTAGTTTATATAAAAATAAATTGTAGCTAGAGTTCAAAGTCAGTTTATTATTTGTACGAGTATAAGTTATAGATTGAGAAGTAATTATCATATTCAAATAAAGGAGCTTTAGGAAATAATTTGAGAAATAGCTAAGTTAGATTACGTTTATTATTTATACGAGGGTAAGTTATAGATTGAGAAGTAAGTAAGTTATCATATTCAAATAAAGGGGCTTTATGAAATAATGTAGGTATTAGCCAAGTTTACATGAGGGTTGTTCATAAATATTCATAATTCATAATATTCATAAATTAAGTAAGAGTTGAATTATGTCAGTTTGTTTAGAGTAAATACAGTAGAGTCTGTTGGGAAGTAAATTGATGCTAGTTTGGAAGGTGTGTGGGACACCTTCGCTGTTTGCTCACCCAGTAGGGCGTCATACTGGTAGAGGCGTAGGGTTAAGGCCCAGGTTACGTAACCGCAACACGGTTGTTTTGTTTGCATCGATGGATTTCGGTAGGGGTACAGCTGAGCTCGCTCTAGGTATCCATTGCACCTACTCCCGTCGATAGCTGGATATTGGAGAGGACACATCGTAGAGGGTGCTCCGATGCGTCCATTGCCCTTCTCAGTATTCACGGTGGTACCGTTGTTGCATTTTGGTCGATCTGGTAGCTTGACCGAGACACTGTGGTCAGTTCACCCGTTGGTTTCATTGCACGTGTCAGTCCCAGTGTAGGAGTTGGGCTACTTGGAGAAGGGCACACCCTGGAGTGTGCATCGTGTGCCCATTGCACTTCTGGGTATCCAACTCTGACAGTTACGAGCACTCTAGGTGAGGCATTGAACTGTGCCTCATTGCACACCTGGAAGCCGGCACTGACCTGGTGTCGGGTACAGCACCAAAACAAACACACAAGCTAAACTATTGGTTAAGTAATTATTATTGTTTGAGTAATTATTATTTGAGTAACTATCGTGTGAGTAACTACTTGAGTAATTATTGCCTGAGTAATTATTGTTTGAGAACCTAATGGTTGAGCATTTAGAGACATTGTTGAGAAGCAGTTCTGAGGCACTGATGTGCGCTTTTGAGAGAGTATTATGTGGCTCAGTGGTGCCTTGAGTAGGAACTGCTATTAATGTTGGAGTTGCTCAGTGGAGCGTTATGTAGAAACTGCTCTTAATGTTAGGTTGCTCAGTGGAGCTTTGAGTATAATCGTTATTGATTATGAGTCGCTCGGTGGAGCCTGTAATTGGTAAATGATTTATAAACTAATAATGGAATGCTCCTCGTATATATGATAGGTAGTGCTTTAGATAGGCAACGGTGTGTTCAGGTATATTTTTAATTACAGGTTAGTGATGTTGTTACTGGACACATTTGGCACCCGCTCGCCCGACTCATTACGCCCGTACATTAAGGCTTCGCCATCATTCTGACAAGTAATAAACCTTTTGCCTTTTGCATGATTACTCTTAAGTAGATAACACAACTGCTAAGTAATATATCGACTGATGATTGATTGTTGAGATATGTGATTATATTGTGTGACCATCAGTCGATTCTTGTTATTATTATAATAGGTTACTTCTATTGTTTACTAAGAGGGTTGTAACCTTGTGTCATCGAAGGGTTGCGTTTGCTATTATTCAATATATCTTTGAAAAAAAAACGTTCACCCTTACACTATGAAGCTAAAAAATTAAATTTTGCTATATCTGTGGATAGTGTGTCTCTTTAAAAGAAACTTGTATTATAAATTTCATGAAAGTTACAAAAGAATTTCAGACGGATTTCGACTTGCGGCAGGGGCGGGGGGTTGGGGGTGGCTGCTTCGTCGTGGGGATTTTCCTTCCCCCTCGCGTGTATACAAGCACCCTCGCTGCATAAACCACAAGAAAAATGTCTTGTTCCTACTGCCAAGGAAGTTACGGCACCTGGGGGGATAGGGGTGCTGTGCGGGGTAGGCAGGGTTTAAGGGGATATCGCTTCAAGATGTGAAAAAGACAGCTTTCAAGCCCGTTTTATTCGCATTTTCTGCTCATATTTCTTTTTTACTACCTACCCCACCCAGCACCAATGCTCATTTCTGGTCCCGTAACTTCCTTGGGGGGTGTGAACAAGAAATGTTTCTTTCTATGGATCGGGGGAGGGGGGTGGTCTAGGCAGGTTTCTGAAAACAGTTTTTTGATAAGCGTTCGGGAGCTAAACTGCAAATTTACCTCGATAAAAAATGCTAAGGTGCATTAACGAATTTGTTCTACGAAAATTAGCTAAAAAAATTATAGACCGTTAAACCATAAACTTAACTAAACCTACAGCGAAAGCATCAACTTAACTAAACTGACAGCCAAAGCATCAGAGAAAGGGTCTATTTGAAATGAATATTCTGTAAATATTTTAGTAAAATGAAGGGCAATGGCGGTTGAATCTGAAACTTAAGGGTTTGCAGAACACTCTTCTTGCAACATTTTCTTTTCACAATCGGTATTTGTTTCACATTCTTTGCCTAAACATTGCCAATTTTGACGTTTAAAATTGCGAGTTTGACGTTTTCAGGAAAACTCCAAAATTTGTTTCTTTAACTGCCCATAACTTCTTTGTCTTTAATGCTAGGGACCTACAGCGTTCACTCTTATAATACACACACGCGTACCTGATTTGGTTGTCCTTACTTTCTTATTTACGAAGATATGAATTTTTTTTAGGAAGAAAACACAAAAATTTCCGGGAAAACCTGTTCGATTTTCCTGGCTAATGAACTTATCCAAGCCACTTGCAAAAGGAAGGTACTGACCAAATTTGATCAAGATCGGTCCATTATTTTTTGAGTTATCGGTCGGATATATATATATATATATATATATATATATATATATATATATATATATATATATATATATATATATATATATATACAGATCTCCTCATTAGCGAATTTTTTTTTTAATTCGCTAAAAGGAAAATACCTGTCATACCTGTGATTTGCCAGGTATATTCTCTTTGTAAATAAATAAATTTTGTCTAGAAAACTTTTGTGACTTTATTGAAATTAGAAACTTCTTCAAATAATCGCTAACTGGGACCTCTAAAACCGGTCTCCCAGGTCCATTTAAATTTAAAGAATTAGTTTTCTTTTTAATTTTTATGAAAATTCACTACTATAATGCACTTGCTGCGTCCCAAACATTTTATTTTAAGCCAAATTAAAAAAAAAGAACAACACACAAGTTTTGTTCTAAAAACAGTCAAGTTTTTTAGGCACATACTGGTTACACAAACCGCGTATAATTTAAAATATTTTTGCTCAAAGCCTAACGAGTCAGCGGTGTTATATCAGATTTATTTTTTCGTTTGGTTCACAGTTTTATATTTGTAGACAGTAAACATTACGTCAGAGCTGGTAAATAAGAAACATAGCATAGTTGTACAAAGTCCATTGACTCATCAAGATCCAAGAATACAAAATGCAAACATTGTCTAAAGAGAAAGTCGACACATTCTGGTTATATTTATGAGTGGTTATTTACTTTTGAAATCTGATACGAATAAACGCACAAAATAAACAAACTGATATCACATTGGACATAGTTTATTTCACTTTTACTTGCATGCATTTCTTTTACCGTCACAGTATAAGCACACTTGGAGAACCCAAATCTCCACAACACATCTTTTTAAAGACCGGATGATCGTTTCACTAACAAAGTTAGCATCATCAGAGGATCAAAACTACTTACTACTAACATCACTTTTGATACTGAATCTTAGGTAAAGAACGATACCGAGAGGAAGACTAAATCGCAGGCATACTTTTCAGTGTATTGTATTTTAATAGCCGGACGAAGTTTTTGAACTTCCTTTATCACTTTTCCTGGCAGTTTTCGAAATGTTTGTCTCAATCAAAGACATAGCGCAAACAAAGGACTACAATGCAGTGGCGGAGCTCGGTTTGGGGAATTTCTTTTTTTATATTTCAACAATACACCACAAGGGCTTGCAGCCTAAATACTATCGTACCGTGGGCGTCGACAAGAAGGAAAAAGGCAACTTGTTAATTCTGGACTTGAAGGTTTGGAGGTTCGGAGGAGAAGGAAAAAACATGTGCGGCAAGGAATTCCACAACTTGGAAGTCCTCGGGACAGAAGAGCGCGCATAGCAAGGTGTTCTATGTCTGGTGACCTGGACAGTAAAAGGGTGCATTCGCTCTGTCCCTCTGGTAGATCTGTTGGGGGTAGCAAGTGGAGGAACTATGGAAGAAAGCTCTTCTGAGCAGTGCCCGTGCAGATATCTATAAAAAAGTGAGAGAGAGGTTACCAACGGCACGTCGGTGGGCAAAAAATGGCAGCCTTTGAGTGAGAGTACGGTCACCGATTAGACGTATAGCTCTCATCTAATTGAGCTAAAGAGACAGGCTTAGAATATTGTATATTTGAGAGTGGAGGGTGCTGTCGTCCGCGTAACTGTGAACTGGGTTGGATGTGCTAGAGAGGAAGTCATTGATGTGGAGAAGAAACAAAGTAGGGGCTAAAGCTGAACCTTAAGGAACTCCTGCATTAATTGGATACAGTTTAGAGGAATGGCCATCCACGACAACAGAAATGCTCCGGTTGGAGAGGAAATTTGCTGTCCAGGTACAGAGTTTTGGTAGTAGGCCATATGCCGGAAGTTTGTTAAGCAGCGCTGCGTGCCAGACCGGGTCGAATGCTTTGGATATGTCTAGAGCGACAATCTGGGATTCACCGTGTAGTTCCATAGACTTGTTCCAAGATGGGTGACAAAGGAAAGGAGGTCAGCAGTTGATCTGCGCTGACGGAATCCATACTGCGTGTCGTGGATTAGACTGTGTTTTTCAAGAAATTTTAGTAATTCGGTATTTATATACTTTTCCATCTCTTTAGAGACGACTGAAAGGAGAGAAATAGGCTTGTAGTTGCTAGGAAGCGCTTTGGATCCTTTCTTGCGGACGGGTTGTACTCGAGGAGTTTTACAGTTACTAGCGCATATGCCTCTATTGTAAGATGTCTGAAACAGACGAGTGAGGACAAGAGCAAGTTCTAGTGCGCATTTTTTGTTTTTTATTGCCCTAGGAATATAAATACTTTCGTACGCATCTAGCTTCGCTGGCTATCCAACATTTTTGATCTGTTTTAGATTTTATCCATCAATGTGGTGGTTATTATCCCAAATATGTTGTGCTACGCATGACTTGTCTACAATACCGTATCTCAGCTATGCCAGATGTTCACGAAATTCTAGTTACAATGGTTCTCTTAGTTTGCCAACGTATTTAACATTACAACCTATCTCATGGATGCCCGACATTTCAGTGGCTTTATCTTTATCTTTCGTATTATCTAACAAATTTCTTAAATTATTTTTTGTCGAAAAAGTTGCAAATCGCCATCTCGTCGCCAACGAGATGGCGACACGGTTAGAATCGTGTCTCACATCTCACTTACTGCAGGTAATGTCATCTGTCTTTGTCCAACATTGTAGGTATTGCATTACAGAATTTGAAGTGATGTCGATGATTATTTTAATATTAATTTCGAATAACTTTATTTTACTGTATTCAAAATACTTGACAATTGGTACACAACCACGTCTATCTATGTTCATTTAACTTGTAAATTTTCGTTTGTATCACTTAAACAATTTGAAAGATATTGCGTCTTAAAAATGTTTTTTAATTTTTTGTTAAAAAAATTGGGGGTTAAGATCTGATGAACGAACTCATCCAAGCCGTTAACAAAGTGTGGGTAATTCTAAAATTTGATTAAATTAAGTGAACTATTTTTTGAGTTATCGGTTGGATACACACAGACACAGATATATATATATATATATATATATATATATATATATATATATATATATATATATATATATATATATATATATATATATATAGTATTTAGTTTTTGTGACGGTAATAGTGTTATTTACTCAAAAAAATGTGGGAAAGCCGTCAGTTGCAAAATAAAACTCTTTGTTAAATGCTGAGCTTTCGGAAAAGTTTATTCCATTCTCAAGGATATAACGTAAGTTTTACTATAACTAATTATTCAATAACAAATTTATAAAAAGGTTTTTTTTTCATGTTTGTTATTGAATAATTAGTTATAGTAAAACACACGTTATATCCTTGAGAATGGAATAAACTTTTCCGAAAGCTCGGCATTTAATAAAGAGTTTTATTTTGCAACTGACAACTTTCCCACAATTTTTTGAATATATATATATATATATATATATATATATATATATATATATATATATATATATATATATATATATATATATATATATATATATATATATATATATATATAGGATGGCGCATTGAAAACGAAACAGACCGATTTGCGCCCAGAGAATTTTTTTAAGAAACGCTGAAATAGGTCAATTGTAATATTGAGGGAGACATGTTTTGACATAATACTCAACTTTGTCACATCAACCCCTTAAGGGTGGTGATAACAACTCTTATATTTTAAATAGGGAACATGGGTCAAGTGTTACATCATTTGAAAGCTCTTTCTTTTCTGACTTCAGCACACTAATTTTTTTGGAAGTTTTATCAACTCGTTTAACAATTATTCACAGTTGAAGATGCAAAAACGCATTTCACTCATTCCGATAAGAAATGTGCTGATAGTCAATGTTTTGTTGGTTTGTAAACAAAAAATTGACTATCAGAACATTTCTTATCGGAATGAGAGAAATGCGGTTTATTATTTCAGTTTATCGGTCGGTTTGATACTTGAAAGTACTACCGAAAATTTATTTCACAATGGTGTACTCCGTAGATGAAAGAGTTGAAGATGATTTTGATCGGCGGCTGGAGTTTTGTGAAGTTATGACTGCACGAATAGCTGATAACGGGAACTTTCTGTTCAATATCTGTTTTTCAGACGAGTGTACGTTTTTATTAAACTCTACAGTAAATCGTCATAATTGTCGTTATTGGGCAGATAATAATCCAAGAAATTTTCACGAAGTCCACACTCAAACTCCACAGAAATTGAATGTCTGGACTGACATTTATGGAGACCGTTTAATCGGACCAATTTTTCTTGATGGCAATTTGCGTGGCGAAACGTATTTGGAGTTACTAGAAGATATTGTTTACCATCTACTAATAAAATGATGATCGCTATCAAGAAAATAAATTAGTGTAATAGTAATAGTAATAGTAATATTTATTGTTACTAATTTTACAGCACATCATTTGACAAATAAGTTTTATACTTGTTTCAACAATATGGAGCTCCTGTGCATTTTTCACAACGTGTTAGGGAGTTTTTGAACAGAGAGTTTTCAGGACAATGGATTGGGCGTAGGGGTTTATTGAGTAGCCTCCTAGATCACCGGATTTAACTCCTTTAGACTTCTTTATATGGGGTCATTTAAAGAGTAGAATTTACGCAACAGAACCGGAGTCTCTGGAAGAATTACGACGACGCATTGTTGAAGAATGCCGTCTAATAACTCCACAAATGCTCCAGAATGTCAGAGCTCGTTTTGAACAAAATTTCTACTCTTGTATGGAAGCTGGTGGTCAACAACACTTACTTAGCTGAGTAAACATTTTTGAACGTTTGGTTTTGTTTTTTAGTTTTTTTTTTAACGAAAAATTGACTAATTAGTGCATTTCTTATCACAATGAATGAAATATGTTCTTGCAACTCTAACTGTGAATAATTTTTAAACATCATTGATAAAACTTCCAAAAAATTAGTGTGCTGAATTCAGAAAAGAAAGAGCTTTCAATTGATGTAACACTCGACCCATGTTCCCTGTTTAAAATATAAGGGTTGTTATCACCACCCTTAAGGGGTTGATGTGACAAAGTTGAGTTTTATGTCAAAACATGTCCCCCTCAATATTAAAATTAACGTGTTTCAGCGTTTCTTAAAAAAAATTGCCTGGACGCAAATCGGTCTGTTTCGTTTTCAATGCGCCAGCCTATATATATATATATATATATATATATATATATATATATATATATATATATATATATATATATATATATATATATATATATATATATATATATATATATATATATATATATATATATATATATAAACTTTTGAGCTGACCCTGATAATAGATTCCAGGGGTCCTAATTCGCGCTCATTTGAAGAAATTTCCGGAAGTCTTACTAATGATACCTCTCTATTAGTGAATTTTCTATTATACCCAAAGATCTAGTGGTCTCACAAAAAACAGTCTGCCCCAAAGGCGTTGTTATTTGCTTAACAAAAACAAAGTTTGCATTTAATTGTAGGTTTAAATAACAATGAGTAATTTACGTTTATTAAAATAACTATTAAACTCGGCAATAAGAATTTTATGGCCATGTTCATTATCGAAAGTTAATAATTTATGTGATTTCAGTCCAACGTGCAAGCCAGACAACTTTTTGCTGTCATTCAATTATGCAAACAATCACCCATAAAAATAATGGCTACGGTAGATAAGTCATTTTTATTGACTATAGAAATATTGTTATGTGCTATCAAATTTGTACCACTTATCAATTAAAACGAAACGCTCATTTATTTGGCCAGGAAGGTGTTCAAAGTTGACGCAAATTATAAAAAATAATTTGTAATTATTCTATGCAATAAGAAACCAATTTTAAGGGACTATGGTAGGTGAGTTGTTCCTTTTCTGAATGTCGACATTATGCCAATAAATACAGAAGTAGAGATTTCTTTTCTGGCTCCAAAACTGCTTGTTTTGTTTTCTGTTTTTTTTTATTTGAACAACACACCACAAGGGCTTACAGCCTAAATACTATCGTACCGTGGGTGTCGACAAGGAGGAAAGAGGCAACTTGTTAATTCTGGACTTGAAGGTTCGGAGGAGAAGAAAAAACATGCGCCGGCAAGGAATTCCACAACTTGGAAGTGTTCGGGACAAAAGAGCGGGCATAACAAGATGTTCTATGTCTAGTGACCTGGACAGTAAAAGGGTGCATTCGCTCTGTTCCCCTGGTAGATCTGTTGGGGACAGCAGGTGGAGGAACTATGGAAGAAAGCTCCTCTGAGCAGTGCCCGTGCAGATATCTATAAGAGAGAGAGAGAGAGAGAGAGAGAGAGAGAGAGAGAGAGAGAGAGAGAGAGGTTACCAACGGCACGTCGGTGGGCAAGGGATGGCAGCCTTTGGGTGATGGTAGGGTCACCAATGAGACGTATAACTCTCTTCTGAATGGAGTACAGGATAGCGAGTGTAGAAGCGGCAGCAGCACCCCAGATGTGGGAGCAGTATTCGAGGTTTGGTCTTATTTGTGGAGTATATAAGGTATAGAGATTAGCTGGTGAAAAGTATTTGCGAGCCCGAAAGAGGAAACCTAATTTCTTAGCAGCCGCTTCTGCAATTGATGTAACATGTTGGTGCCGATTGAGATTTCGATCCACAGAAATGCCAACAAGTGAAAAGGACTCATTACGTTGAATAACTTGGTTGTTAATTGTGATGGTTCTAGGGCTGGTGTATCTTTTATGAGAAAGAAAGCAAGACTGAGATTTGGTGGGGTTCAATTGTATAAGATTTCTACTTCCACAGTCTAGTATTTTTTGGAGATCCACGGAGACAGAACCCTCCACGTGTCTGCGATTCTCATCTAGTTGGGCCAAAGAGACAGGCTTAGAATATTGTATATTTGAGTGGAGGGTGCTGTCATCCGCAACTGGGTTGAATGTGCTAGAGAGGAGGTCATTGATGTGGGGAAGAAACAAAGTAGGGGCTAAAGCTGAAGCTTGAGGAACTCCTGCATTAATTGGATATAGTTTAGAGGAATGGCCATCCACCACAACAGAAATGCTCTGGCTAGAAAGGAAGTTTGCTGTCCAGGTACAGAGTTTTGGTGGTAGGCCATAGGCCGGAAGTTTATTAAGCAGCGCTGCGTGCCATACCTGGTCGAAGGCTTTGGATATGTCTAGAGCGACAATATGGGATTCACCGTGTAGTTCCATAGACTTGTTCCAAGAATGGGTGACAAAGAAAAGGAGGTTGGCAGTTGATCTGCGCTGTCGGAATCCATACTGCCTGTCGTGGATTAGACTGTGCTTTTTCAAGAAATTTTAGTAATTCGGTGTTTATATACTTTTTCATCACTTTAGAGATGACTGAAAGGAGAGAAATAGGCCTGTAGTTGCTAGGAAGCGCTTTGGATCCTTCCTTGGGGACGTGTTGTACTCGAGCAGTGTTCCAGTTACTTGGGAATATGCCTCTATTGTAAGATGTCTGAAACAGACGAGTCAGGACAGGAGCAAGTTCTGGTGCGCATTTTTTGAGAACAATTGCTGGGATCTCGTCAAGGCCAGAGACTTTCCTTGTATTAAGAGAAGAGAGCATCTTTCGTACTTTTTTAGTTTTGAAAATGATATCCGTCATTTTATGCGCGACATTGGGGACTGTTGGCGGTTGAACATTTGGAGGTGGGGTGAGAGTAGAATTTCCGGCGAACAACAAGGCAAAAGGTTCAGCCTTGCCCGTGGCGGTAGAAACAATTTCATCGCCCGAGACAAGAGGGGGAATGTGCTCTTGCAGAAATTATTCCCAATAGATTTAGCAAGAGTCCAGAAGGGTTTGCTGCCCTTGGAGCTTAAGAGGACTTTGTTTTTGATGTGGTTATTAAACGAGTTTTTTGCCTCAGAAAGAATGCGGACAAAGCGGTTTCTTGCGTCGTTAATTGCTTGACGGTTTTCTGGGATTGTGTATAAGTGTTTTGTGAGCTTTGACCTTTCCAAGTCTGGCCTTGTCACAAGATTTAGAGAACCAGGGCTTTTGAGTGGCTGAAGAGGTTCTCTGTGTACGTGGAATATATAATTCCATACCAGCTTGGATAATTTCGATGACGTTTTGTGAGATATCAGAGGGGTCAGGATGAGAGAAGCAGACAGACGCCCATGGCAATGAGGAAAAGTAATCTCGCATTTCGTCCCAGTTCGCGGAGTTGTAGTCCCAAACGATACGTGGGTGGGATGTTTGTGTGACCTCGGGTTGCATTGCGCAGGAAGCGGTGACCATGCCATGGCCTGAGCGACCGAGGGGGGCGGTGACTGATATTTTATAGCATTTAGGATTTGTAGTAAGAAGGAGATCCCAAGAGTTGTGTGTTGGGATGCGAGGAAAGTAAGTAGGTTGCTGAACCATATTGGCTAAAAAGTTGCTGACTGCAAAAGCATCCGCTGCTCTCCCTTGTGGATCGGTTTTTGAGGATCCTAACCACTCCTTATTATGGACGTTGAAGTCACCAAGAAAAGTGACCTCGGAGGAGGGATATTCCGAAATCAGATGCTCGGTTTTTTCAGAAATGTAGTCAAAGAGCTGGACAAAGTTGTTGTCAGAAGGTGACCGGTAAATGCAACAGATGAATTTAGTTGCTGCCCTGAGAGTGAGAGAGAGAGAGAGAGAGAGAGAGAGAGAGAGTTTTATCCATAGTATGTCTTTTCTCCCAGCTTCTAAATTGGGGAGTCTGGTGCAGGGTATATTGCTACGGACGTATGCGCACACGCCTCCATGCAATCTAAAGGAAGTAAGGAGCGCATACCCCGGGAAATTAAGGTGATTAGTGGCTGTTTTGGCACTGATTTGGGTTTCAGTGAGGAAGAGGAGTTGGGGCGTATTAGCATGGAGGAAATGGTGGACGGAGTTCAGGTTAGAATTTAGGCCACACTGTGAAGACAGAGATAAAGTCTCACTTAAAAACGAAACAGAAGCGTTTTAGGGCACTTATCAGGATTTTGTCGAAAATCGCTCAAAGTGGTAAGTTTTTCTTTCAAAGGATAAGAGTTGTAAGCTTACGTTCATCATAGCAACAGCAACCACTAAATCATAAATAACAAGGGGGTTCGAGTATCACATCATTTTAGGGCTGGTGTAAATCTCTTTTCAAGGGTGCCTAATATTACTTTCAAGATTGCTGAATGGCTGTATGTGACGCATAGAAAGTTTTTTGTTAAAAATTTTGACTTAGATCTGGACAGGTGCCTCCGGGTTACCAGTTTCTAACATTGCCAATCGCAGATTTAATAATGGTACAAATACTTTTGGCGAATTTTTCATGTTATTATAAATTGTTTTCGCAATATTTAGCCTGTTTGTGGTGCAGTTTCGATAACTGGTTATTCCCAAATGTCTGCACACAATTCATCTAATTCGTGCTTTTCAGGGACAGTATTCCCTGTTGAGTTGATGGGTTTATTTATCTCTATAAAAGTTATTTTCTTAATTATTATTACCGACTAGGGCTTTCACACTCCCCCAAAGAGGAACATTCACTCATCCCAGGTATCTCAGATACCAAAGCGACTGAGCCCAGATGGAGTCGTTTCCAAGTTATGGATCCTAAAAGACAACGCGACACATCCTTATTTTCCAGCAAACTGAAGTCGATAGATGGTGTCACTTCCGGTTATACAGGGTGTTGATGTTAACCTGCTTATTTTAAATAGGACACCCTATATATTATTGCATTTTTAGATAACACGGGAAATTTTAGACACATTCTATGCATAATGTCCTATACCTAAGTCCAGCTGTACATATCTCACATTTTATGTCAAAAATGACGTTTGCAGGCCTAAACATAACTGTCAATTTCTCCTATATGAAAGCCTTTATTATTTATTTGGATTTGATTTCCTTGTAGAAGGGGGTCTACTTTAGTGGCTGTGATGTTATTTTCATAATAGATAAATACAGGTGATCAAAAATTCACATTGAAAATTGATTTGAAAAAATCGTGAAAAGTTTTTTTTCAAACGGAAACCCCCTATTTTTTGTGAATTTTCTTTAAAAAATTCACTAATGAAGAGATCTCGAGTTTTTAATTTTGAAACAAATATTTTCAAATGTGCGCTAATTATGCCCCCTAAAACACATATCCGGCATCAGTATCAATTTATATATATATATATATATATATATATATATATATATATATAATATACATATATACATATATATATATATATATATATATATATATATATATATATATATATATATATATATATATACATATATATATATATATATATATATATATATATATATATATATATATATATATATATATATATACACACGTATCACACCGATAACTCAAAAAATAATGGGCCAATTTTGATTAAATTTGGTGAATTTTTGCAGGTGGCTTAGATAAGTTCGTTAGCCAGGAAAATCGGCCCAGGTTTTCCCGGAAAATGTTGTATTTTCTTTCGAAAAAAATTCATATCTTTGGAAATAACAAAGTAAGGGCAACCAAATTTGGTGCGCCCATGATAGGTAAAGTATCCACTAAAATTTAGCTCTGTAGGTTAAAAGATAAAAAAGTTATAAGCATTTAAAGAAAAAAAACTCTGGACGCAGCAAATGCGTTATGGAAGTGAATTTTGATAAAATGTTTTTAATAGCAAATATGTATTTTTTTAATGAAAGCAGATATCAATACCAGTATAACCTACATTATAGTAGAAACAACGCACCATATCTCATCAAAATAAGTTGAAAATGTACATAAAGTTTCCGAAAATAAATTTAAAATGTTCCTGAAAAAACTGGTTTCCTAGCCAACGATTCTTAAGTTAGTAGCAAATTAGGTTATTGAAATTTAAAGCATTTAATAAAAATTCGCTACCAAAAATGTGCGAATGGTCTGACGACCGCAGTCATGAAACAAGACAACACACACAAAATTCGCTACCAAAACGCACTTGCCGCGTTCCGAATTTCTTTTCTCACAAACATGTATTATATTTCGATAAAAAATGCAAAAATGCATAAGAGATGTTCGATTTAAAAATATATAGTAAAAACAATGTGCCATGTTTCATCAAAATAACTTTATTTTTTGAAAATGTACAAAAATTTCCGAAAGCAAACTTAAAGTGTTCCTGAAGAAACTCGTTTCTTGGTCAGCCTTATGGGTTACGAAAGCAAACTTAAAGTGTTCCTGAAGAAACTCGTTTCTTGGTCAGCCTTATGGGTTAATAGCAAATTGAGCTATTCAAATATGAAGCATTTGATCAAAATTCGCCACCATATTGCACTTGCTGCGTCCAGAATTTCTTTTCTTACAAACATGCATTATATTTCGATGGAAAATGCAAAAATGCAATAACATAAGGCGTGTTTGATTAAAAAAAAAAGGGACATTTGTATCACCAACGACTTATGGGCCACCCTGTGATTGTAGAAAGATGTAGCTCACGACATCCTATAATTAATATATACATTTTTTTTCATATTTTGTATAATAACGGATATATTGAGCTTTATTGATTTTTTACGAAATTCGTCAAAAATTATATACCATTAAACGATAAACTCTATAGCTAAGGCTACTGCCAAGCATCAGAGAAAGGGTCTATTTGAAATGAATTTTCTGGAAATATTTTATTAAAATAAAGGACAATGGCGGTTGAAACTAAGACTTCAGGGTTTGTAAAACATTCTTATTGTGACATTTTATGTCCATAGCCCGTATTATATTCAAGTTATTTGCCTAAATGTTCCAAATTTTGACATTTTAAATCGCAACTTTGACGTTTTGAGGAAAACCCCAATTTTTTTTTAAATGCCTATAACTTTCAACCTACAGAGCTAGATTTTTATAGGTGACTTACCTATAAGGATGCAAACACGCGTACAAAATTATATATGTATATATATATATATATATATATATATATATATATATATATATATATATATATATATATATATATATATATATATATATACTTCGTTAATTCCGGAGATATAAATTTTTTTCGAAAGAAAACACAAAATTTTCCGGGAAAACCTGACTAACGAACTTGTCCAATCCATTTGCAAAAGGAAGGTATTCACCAAATTTAATCAAAATCGGCCCATTATTTTTTGAGTTATCGATGTGATACACACACACACACACACACACACACACACACACACACACACACACACACACACACACATATATATATATATATATATATATATATATATATATATATATATATATATATATATATATATAAAATTGAAACTGTCCCCGGATATGTGTTCTGGGGGGCCTAATTAGAGCTCATGTGAAAAAAATTTTTCAAAATTCAAAAGTCGGGATCTCCTCATTAGTGAATTTTTTAAAGAAAATTTACTAATAAATTGGGATTTTCCTCAAAACTTCGCGATTTGAAACGTCAAAATTGGCAATGTTTACAAAGAACGTGAAACAAATACGAAAAGAAAATGTTGCAAGAAGAGTGTTCTGCGAACGCTTAAGTTTCAACTTCAACCGTCATTGACCTTCATTTTACTAAAATATTTACAGAAAACTCATTTCAAATAGACCCTTTCTCTGGTGCTTTGGCTGTCGGTTTAGTTAAGTTGATGCTTTCGCTGTAGGTGTTAAGTTTATGGTTTAATCGTCTGTAATTTTTAGTTAATTTTCGTAGAACAAATTCGTTAATGCATTTTTGCATTTTTTATCGAAATTGCATGTTTATAACAAAAAAATCTAGACGCAGTAAGTGCGTTTTGGTAGCGATTTTTCGTTAAATCCTTCAAATTTCAATAACCCAATTTGCTATTAACGTAAACTAGGAAGCCAACATTTAAGTTTATTTTCGGAAAATTTTTGTACATTTTCAAACATTAAGTAATTTTGATAAAATATAGTAGATTGTTTCTACTACATAGGCTATACCGGTAATCAGATTGATGCCTGCTCGTATTTGCTATTAAAAATATGTTTTTTTTTTAACCGAACACGCCTTATGTTATTGCATTTTTGCATTTTCCATCGAAATATAATGCATGTTTGTAAGAAAAGAAATTCGGGACACAGTAAGTGCGTTATGGTAGCGAATTTTCATTAAATGCTTCAAATTTGAATAGCTCAATTTGCTATTAACCTATAAGGTTGACCAAGAAACCGTTTTTTTCTGGAACACTTTATGTTTACTTTCGAAAATTTTTGTACATTTTCAAACAAGAAAGTTATTTATGACAATTTCAATTAGGACGCGATGAAAACTTTTAAGACCTAGTTCAATTTGGATAGCATATCTGGTTGTTTGTTATTGCCCTAACTTAGTGAAACCGTTACATATTTAATACAGTCCTAGACTTTTCCCGTAGCTTGACAAGTGCTTGTTCTTTGTGCAACCGATTTCAATTTTTCCTGGACGCAGCAAGTACGTTATGGTAGCGAGTTTTCATTAAAGTTTCACATTTCAATAGGTCAAATTGCTATTAACCCAATGTTTGTTGGCCGGGTACCAGTTTTTTCGGGAACATTTTAAATTTATTTTGGGAAAATTTTTGTTCATTTTCAAACAATTAAGTCATTTTGATGAAATATTGTACATTTTTTCTACTATATAGGTTATACTGGTAACCAAATCTGACATATTTGGTTTTAAAAACCATTTTATGAAAATTCACTACCATAACGCACTTGCTGCGTCCAGACTTTTATAATTTTATCTTATTCAGCATTAAAAAAGAGGGGAATTCTATGTAAGGTTGTCTATGTCAAAAATTTGTAGTTTTCGAAATATTGGCAATTTAACATTTTTACATTGTAAAAATTGCATTGGACTTTACCAACTTGAGTCGTTTAAAATCATGTCTTAGAGATTTTATATTTAATTTTGAAAAAATTTAAAATTTTGTGAACCAAATTACTTGAAATTCACAGCAGAGGTTTATTTCCATCATTTCTAGCTACATGTAAAGTCTTATTCCAATTACTCCCATACTTTCAAAAATAAAGCGTATTTTTTGAGTTAACGCTCGGACATTATATATATATATATATATATATATATATATATATATATATATATATATATATATATATATATATATATAAACAAATAAAAATTCAAACGGACCTGGGATGTGAGTTCTAGGGGCCGTAATTCGTGTTCATTTGAAAAAAAATTTGGAGAGTCTCCTCATCGTTACCTCTCTATTAGTGAATTTTCTTGACATGAAAATTCACTAAAAAAATATCATATTCTGTACTCACCATTTTGACTTCATCATCGGTGAAGGTCCTCTTGATGGTAGATTCTTTACCATCTGTGCCTTTTTGCACTTCGTTGATGACATTGCCGTCTATGCTGAAAGTAGCTTTGACTTTTCTGCCATCAGGAGTTTCCTGTTCGCCTTCCACGCCGGGCTTGAACTTGGTCACGTAGTTCTTGAACGTGGATGCCGAAGACAAGGCGTATTCGTCACCTTCTTTATTTAATTCGATCACTGGAGATACAGCGTTGCCAACTTTGCGGGTGACTAGACCAACGCCTGGAAAACAAAAGACGAAAACGTAAGTATTAAATCAGCTGTTGAAATTTCTAACGCTAGTCTAATTATTCATCAATTTTATACAGCCTCTTTTTAATGAAGGAGGATTCGGTATTGAGTCAAAAATGTTTTAAGATAGCCAATATCGTTGACAAAAAATAGTACCTAAAAGACGCCATACACGTACCGGCAGGTCTGTCAGTTACGCCTGAACAATCTGCAGATAACCGGCGGTTGGAACGTGAGTAGGGTCCAGCTGTCCTCTCAGTTGCGACTGTTTCAGCGGCCTGTGATCGAACGAAAATACAATCTTCCAGCCGGCTGGCCTGATGAGAGTTCAAACAAGCCAGTACGTGTTTGGGGTGAGACGTCAGGCCGGTGATCATCTGACCGCCCAATCGCGTGGTAAACGCATTGGGCGAGTTCAGCAGACGCCAGCAACTGCATTGTTATGTCAAAAAATGTTGACAAATCCTATCAAGTGATCTAGGAGATATAATTGTAGAAAACTTGAGGTCCTCAAAAATTGTTCCAGTGCCTATGAACCTCAATGTTGCAGTCAGTCGCTCATGAGGGGATATCGCAATCCTCATAACAGTATTTTGTTTCCCAATCAATGAAGCGACCAATGATAAGAGTTGCAAGTACGTACTTTCGTCCACTCGGAGGTAGTTAGACGAAATGCGGGATTACTTTTCCTCATTTCCATGGGCGTCTGTCTGCTTCTCTCATCCTGACCCCTCTGATATCTCACAAAACGTCACCGAAATTATCCAAGCTGGCATGGAATTATTTATTCCACGTACACAGAAAACCTCTTCAGCCACTCAAAAGCCCTGGTTCTCTAAATCCTGTGACAAGGCCAGACTTGAAAAGGTCAAAGCTCACAAAACGCTTCTACACAATCCCAGTCAAGAAAATCGTCAAGCATTCAACGACGCAAGAAACCGCTATCTCCGCATTCTTTCTGAGGCAAAAAACTCGTTTAATAACCACATCAAAAACAAAGTACTCTCAAGCTCCAACGGCGGCAAACCCTTCTGGACTCTTGCTAAGTCTATTGGGAATAATTTCTGCAAGAGCACTTTCCCACCTCTTGTCTCAGGGGATGAAATTGTTTCTACCGCCCTGGGCAAGGCTGAACTTTTTGCTTCGTTGTTCGCCGGAAATTCTACTCTCAACCCACCTCCAAATGTTCAACCACCAACAGTCCCCAATGTCGCGCAAAAAATGACTGATATCATTTTCAAAACTAAAAAGGTACGAAAGATGCTCTCTTCTCTTAATACCAGGAAAGCCTCTGGCCTTGACGAGATCCCAGCAATTGTTCTCAAAAAATGCGCACCAGAACTTGCTCCTGTCCTGACTCGTCTGTTTCAGATATCTTACAATAAAGGCATATTCCCTAGTAACTGGAAAACTGCTCGAGTACAACCCATCCCCAAAAAAGGATCCAAAGCGCTTCCTAGCAACTACAGGCCTATTTCTCTCCTTTCAGTCATCTCTAAAGTGATGGAAAAGTATATAAACACCGAACTACTAAAATTCCTTGAAAAACACAGTCTAATCCACGACAGGTAGTATGGATTCCGTCAGCGCAGATCGACTGCCGACCTCCTTTCCTTTGTCACCCATTCTTGGAACAAGTCTATGGAACAACACGGTGAATCCCAGATTGTTGCTCTAGACATATCCAAAGCATTCGACCAGGTCTGGCACGCAGCGCTGCTTAATAAACTTCCGGCCTATGGCCTACCACCAAAACATTGTACCTGGACAGCAAATTTCCTCTCCAACAGGAGTATATCTGTTGTTGTGGATGGCCATTCCTCTAAACTGTATCCAATTAATGCAGGAGTTCCTCAAGGTTCAGCTTTAGCCCCTACTTTGTTTCTTCTCCACATCAATGACCTCCTCTCTAGCACATCCAACCCAGTTCACAGTTACGCGGACGACAGCACCTTCCACTCAAATATACAATATTCTAAGCCTGTCTCTTTAGCCCAATTAGATGAGGATCGCAGACTCATGGAGGGTTCTGTCTCCGTGGACCTCCAAAAAATATTAGACTGGGGAAGTAGAAATCTTGTACAATTCAACCCCACCAAAACTAAGTCTTGCTTTCTTTCTCACAAGAGATACAGCAGCCCTAGACCCATCACAATGAACAACCAAGTTATTCAAAGTAATGAGTCCTTCTCTCTTGTTGGCATTTCTGTGGATCGAAATCTTAATTGGCACCAACATGTTACATCAATTGCAGAAGCGGCTGCTAAGAAATTGGGTTTCCTCTTCCGGGCTCGCAAATACTTTTCACCAACTAATCTCTATACCTTATACACTTCACAAATAAGGCCAAACCTCGAATACTGCTCCCACATCTGGGGTGCAGCTGCCGCTTCTACACTCGCTATCCTGGACTCCATTCAAAAGAGAGCTATACGTCTCATCGGTGACCCTACCCTCACCCAAAGGCTTCCATCTCTTGCCCACCGACGTGCCGTTGGTGACCTCTCTCTCTTTTATAGATATCTGAACGGGCACTGCTCAGAGGAGCTTTCCTCCATAATTCCCCCACCTGCTGCCCCCAGCAGATCTACCAGGGGAACAGAGCGAATGCACCCTTTTAATGTCCAGGTCACCAGACATAGAACATCTTGTTATGCCCGCTCTTTTGTCCCGAGGACTTCCAAGTTGTGGAATTCCTTGCCGGCACATGTTTTTCCTTCTCCTCCGAACCTCCAAACCTTCAAGTCCAGAATTAACAAGCTGCCTCTTTCCTCCTTGTCAACACCCACGGTACGATAGTATTTAGGCTGTAAGCCCTCGTGGTGTGTTGTTGACATAAAAAAAAAAGTTGTGCCAATCCTTTGGGGTTCAATTCGTTCAGTAGATAAATGTGTGAATACGTGTTTCTCAGGTATTTAATATTTTTGAAATGTTTTCTGAAATGGTTCCAGAATAAGTTATCGAAACGTATTTGTTGTCTTCTTTGTCACTAATATTTGGATAAATGAATTCCCCTTTCTTGGACATTCTTCTTTCTAATTAAATAAGTCGAAAAATAAATTTTAACTATTCTTTCAAAAAAGTTGTAATAAGATAATGAGTTGATGTATGTCAATAATTTCGTTATATAGAGACTGCTTTTATACTGTTATTGTTTAGTTATTTTATTGTTATAACTGTTATCATAGTTATTATAGGCTAGTTCTATTTTTATGTTAAATATTGACATACATCACGTAGACATTTTGAAAGCCTCATCTGTCATCTGTGTTTCATTTTATTTCAATTTGATAAACATTTTTTGATCAAAACATCCTATCATAATCCTGGTTAATCCTAATACTGGTTTACAAGTCTCTCGTGGAGTCTTTTGTGGGGTATGGTATTATTTTCTGGGGTGCGTGCTATGAAAATGCATTAGCTGCGCTTCAAGTTACTCAAAATAGTATATTGAGAGTCATTCTTCATAGGGATTCTAGGTCTAGTACGAACTTTCTTTATAGTAACGACTATATTAAACTACTCGATATAAGAGGAATGTTTATATTAAATGTACTAAAACATATGCATCATCATTTTCGGGCAATAAATGTGGTGGACCACACATGGCACAAGTTGTAGAATAGGTGAAAACTTGACTATTCCACCGGTAAATAGGAGCGTTTATAAAAGATCGGTTTTATTTTGGGGTCCAAAGTTATATAATCAATTACCAGCAAATTTGAGGATTTTATCTAAATCTAAATTTAAAAAAGAAATTTTTAGCTTTGTTATTTTGAAACAGGTCGAACTGAAAGCAATGTTAAAGTAGAGAGCAGTATGATAGTTGAGTGGTATGGAGAAAGTGGAGTGGATGTGTTGCCTGGACAAGGTGCAGGTAAAGTAAGTGTGTGCTGTGTGGGAGTGTGCTGTCGTGAGTGCGTGTCTGTGTGCATATGTGTGTGTGAATATAATATGCATGCGTGGAGAAATAGGTGGGTGAGTACTATGATGTGTATGAACATTTTGGTTGTGGGTGGTATAGAGGTGTTGGTTGTATGGATATCATATATGCAGAAGAAAGATATGAAAAAGGGAGACTAAGGGTTGACAAAATGAACTATATTGAGTGTAGGATATGCTGTTGATTCCCCTACTGAGGTTAACACTATGACATTGTTTTGGTTTAATGTTGCATCTCTCATCTTTTGAGGATCGGGGCACATCTGGTTAGATAGGGGCACAAAAAAAAAGAGGGAAAAAAAGTAAATATTGTGGATATTAAGCGGTTTAAATTAATGTACTGGCGATTATGTGGAGTTAGCTGTAAAGGATACAAACAGGTCATGTTGACTTAGGTATCCAAGAAAATATATTTTAGTTGTATTAAGAAATTTCTGATATTTGGAAGTGTTTAGAATCTTAAGTTCTGTGTATGATCACGTGTAATGGTGGATGGTGGTGGTGGTGGATAACATAGCAACAGATCTTTATTTGTAGTTGTCATGATTTCGTACTTATTTAATTGTAATCTGTCTGAGAATGCTGTCAAGCAGCGAAACAAGTCACATAAACGTTGAAGAACATCCTAGAACTTCCAGAATTCAAAAGGGCCACTTGCTCCAGTTAGCTTACGCGCTGGCTACGTCCTTCACCTACAAGAACAAAACCCAACGGTGAAGCCAGAGAAGTAGTCTCCAAGTCTGTAAGTAGTATGGACAAGTTTCACCAAGTAAGGGCAACAACAATCAATGAATACTATTTATATGTTAGTTGCCAAGCAGTTGCGAACAGCGTCCTCTAAGAAGTAGTAGTAGTAACAGTGGTGGGGAGGATAACGTCATGCAAGTAGACGACAATGGGTCCTTTTTGCCAACCCAGCAACCATGAGCTACTCTTCCTCGGTTCTTTCGCCAAACCGCCTCTACCCCGAAATGGAGGCCATGACGGTTTTCCATTGGACGGAACTTACCTGGTTCCCCTGTAGAGTCCTCGACCCAACAGTTCTGTTCTAAGACTCCCAAAAGCCTCGCATTCACACAGGTAGTGTTCGCCGCATTCCTGGTAAATGGGATCCCTCTCGACACCTATCAATGGGAGGTGTCTTCTAAGAGTGCAGTGGCCTTCCAGCACCCCAATGACGCGGAGAAGCGCAGGTCGACTCCTGTGGAGAAGCCAGACAGTCTTGTCTCTGCCCAGTCCCTCCACGAAGTCCCTCGCCTGCCTGCAGCCACCGACCGACCCCCCGTGCCTCTCCATAGTCTCATCAGTCCACCTGTCTAAGGCGACAGAGAATGTCTTCCTACTTATGCCTATCGTAAGCTCCGGGCCACAGAACGGCCGCTGGTAACCAGCCTTGCGAGATCATTCGTCACCTCGTTCTCCGCTACGCCACAGTGTCCCGGAACCCACACAAGTTGTACCTCCTTTGTCCTCGATAGTCCCTTAAGGGCGTCAGCCCACTCCCGAACCAGTGTTGACCTAATCCTGGCCGCGGAGACTGCCCGGAGGACCGCCTGGCTATTCGAGCAAATGTATACACATTTCCTCACATCCTGTCGATCAGCTACAGACAGGATAGCGTACACCTCCGTTTCGAATGCCGTGGTATAAGCATAACTCTCGCGCACCCCCAGTCTGTCGATGTATATTCCAGCCCCGGAGGATTTCTGATCCTCCAGCCACGATCCGTCGGTAAAACAGACCAGGTTTGCGGGCTGGAATGCAACCTCATTTTCACTCCACTGATCCCTACTGGGGATTCTGAGGGTATGTGGCCTAGTTAGCCTAACATTGTCCTCTTCATTCTGTACCTTGATGGTGGAAATCGGAATTTTCTTGTCCACCCCCTTGGCGACTTTTGCATGTCCTATTGTTGCTTCCTCTCCGAAGGAATACTCTATGAAGGAATACAGACAAACCCCCACCGTTGACTCTTAAATCCCTGTAATTAAAATTATATACCTGCTTTTGTAATACTGTGTGTCGTTATCAAATATCCCTACTAAGGACACACAGATTATCAAGATAACAGTTAGAAACATTTTTGTTCAAATTTCTAACAATATATACTTTCGTAAGCATCTAACTGACGCGACTGCCTGACATTCCTGATTAACTTGAGATTTTCTTCATCGACATAATGATTATTATCCCAAAATATGCTGATCAATACATTATTCATCAAAAGTGCCATATCTCAGTTGCGCCAGATGTTTTTAAAATCTAGTTTCAATAGTTGTAGTAGTTTGCCCAACATATTTAAGTTCACAATCCTTAAAACCTATTTCATAGATTCCCGACAATACTGTGGTTTTATCGTTATCCTTTGGGTTGCCCAGCAAATTTTTTAATGTATTTTTTTGTAGAAAACTTCAACTGTAAGTTGGATTTCTTGAAAATGCTGTTAAAACCTCTCTTAATTCTCAGTTCGAATGGTAAACAGACAACAGTTTTGTCTGGTTTATCTTTTCTGAAAGTCGTAGATTCCGCTAACATTTTCTTTGTTTTATGTTTATTGACTAATTTTTCTACCAAGCAGACAGAGTAACCGTTAAAGTTAGCTACATTTTTAATATATTGAAGTGCTCTGTTTTATCTATCTTTATTTAAGGGAAACTATTAATCTATGAACTAGAAAATTCAAACTAGCTGTTTTTTGTGGAAAGCTATGTTGTGAGTCAATAGAAACGTAACTCACAGTAGTGGTTTCCTTTCTGTGGATGTCAAATTCTAAAGAATCTCTATTTTTAATGACTAATACATCAAGAAAATGTAATTTGTTATTAATTTGTATTTCATGCGTGAATTTAATGGAGTCAAATTTACTGTTTAATTTGGCAATAAAATATCTACTTTGCATATATTTGTATGGGACGATGTAATATGCTAACCAAAATGAATGTTGCCAATCAATCTTTAAGGATTTATTTGATATTTTATATTTTGTATCCTAATGTTAAGGTCTTTCCGCTACCAACGTTTCACAAAAAATCTTCAAATTTAAGAGTAGTTTACTCTTAAGGTTTTTTCATTTTTTAGTGCGACTAGAAAAAGTATGAATGCGACCAAGCCATAAATTTACACAGAATCACTGCTGGCAACTGTTTTTTCGCTACCAAAGTTGCACAAATAAAATCTTAATATTTAAGGGTAGTTTGCTCTTGAGGTTTTATCATTTTTTAGTGCGACCAGAAAAAGTATGTTGCGACCAAGCTATAAATGCACACATAATCACTGCTGATAACTGTCTTTCCATTTCCAAAGTGTCACAAAAGAATCTTTATATTTAAGGGTAGTTTACTCTTGAGGTTTTTTCATTTTTTTTAGTCCGACCAGAAAAAGTATGAATGCGACCAAGCTATAAATTTACACAGAATCACTGCTGATAACTGTCTATCTGCTACCAAA
The DNA here is from genome assembly GCA_964006375.1 of Tillus elongatus. Classification (NCBI taxonomy): domain Eukaryota; kingdom Metazoa; phylum Arthropoda; class Insecta; order Coleoptera; family Cleridae; genus Tillus; species Tillus elongatus. The sequence continues at coordinate 13,362,405 of OZ023270.1, read as the reverse complement.
GTTTCACAAAAAATATTCATATTTAACGGTAGTTTACTCTTGTGGTTTTTTCATTTTTTTAGTACGACCAGAAAAAGTATGAATGCGCTATGACTGAAGGCACAGCTATGGGCAATCCATTGTCGCCTTTTATTACATATTTGTTTATGAGTAGATTTGAGACGGATTTAAAAAATAAAAAGGGGTATTTCCCTAGAGTTTGATTTCGTTATGTCGATGATATTTTTGCAGTGTTTGACACAAATACATGTAAGGTAGAAGAATTTACTGAAAAACTAAATAATCAATTTGATTCAATAAAATTTACCCACGAAATAGAAATTAACAATAAACTTTCGTTCCTAGATGTACTAGTTATTAGAAATAAAAATAATGGCTCGCTTAAATTCGATGTCTATAGGAAGGAAACGGCTACTATTAGTTATATTCCTAATGACTCACATCATACGTTTGCACAAAAACGGCTAGTTTAAATTTCTTAGTAAATAGATTGATCAAATTTCCGTTGAGTAAAAATAGATTTAATACAGAATTAAAATACATAAAAAATGTGGCGAGATATAACGGTTACTCGGATGGTTTAATAGACAAATTAGTTAACAAACACAGAACAAAGAAAGTGATATCTGAATGTACGACATTTAAGAATGATAAAAATCGAGAAAAAATTTGTGTGTTTACTTTATGAATCACGGATCACAAAGGGTTTGGAAAGTATTTTTAAGAAAGCCGATTTACATTTGACGTTTTCGACGAAAAGTAATTTAAAAATTTGTTGGGTAATACGAAAGACAAAGAGAAAGTCACTGAAATTTCCAGAATTTATGAGATTAGTTGCAAAGATTGTGATCTTAAATACGTGGGTCAAACTAGGAGAAACATAGCCACCAGATTTAGTGAACATCTCGCACATTTACGATATGGTACGGTGGACAAATCATGTGTGGCACAACATATATGGCATAATAATCATCACATTGACAAAGAAAATTTGAACCTTGTCAAAAACGTTAGACATCAAACTATGCTTGATTCATTAGAAAGTATTTTTATATTAAGGTCTATTAAGAACAAAACTTCATCAAATCGTGCGGCACCTGTAAATTCAAGCCCTTTATTTTCTCTTTGCATTTGACCGCTTCAATACTCCTAATTTGTCTGGTAGAATAATAAATTATTGTCAATAACTCGACCGGTTTATACATATACTAATCTCTATGTTTGACTTCACTTAAAGACCTGTTCGGTTTTTGTATCTATGTAGTCAATATAAATACCTTAACGTAGAATTAAAATCAATATAAATATAGTTTTTATGTAGTATTTTAGTTCGACTATTTATCCTTTGTTAGAGTTAACATGGTGAGACAGACATCTGGGTTTTTAGTTTTCTATTTAAAAAAAAGATGAGTTGAGTTGATGTCTTTATCGGCATGAACAAATATCCACATAGTAAATTTCTAGATCGAAAGGAAACGTGCTGATTCTTTAAATAACTCTGGTCCTTTTAAACCTATATTAGATAAGGATCATAAATTTGTCGACCAGAAGATTAAAGCAGGTCTCCGACCTGTTTCACTGCGCAATAAACAAACGATCGTTATTGGACGACAACTTTACTTCGGACTAGTTCGTTTATCTTGACGCGATATAAATATACGGGTTCTAGTTTTTTGTTCGAATTTTCTTCCTCTGAAGATGTTGACATTGTCAACGAAACGATCGTAAGGTCTCTGAAATATGTGTTGTGGTGATTTGGGTGTTCTCCAAGTGTACTTATGAATGCGACCAAGCTATATATTTACACATAATCATTGCTGGTAACTGGCTTTCCGCTACCAACGTTTCACAAAAAAATATTCATATTTTAGGGTAGTTTATTCTTGTGCTTTTTTCATTTTTTTAGTGCGACCAGAAAAAGTATGAATGCGACCAAGCTATAAATTTACACATAATCACTGCTGGTAACTGTCTATCCGCTACCAAAGTCTCACAAAAAAACCTTTATATTTAAGGGTAGTTTACTCTTGAGGTTTTTTCATTCTTTAGTGCGACCAGAAAAAGTATCAATGCGACCAAGCTATAAATTTACACAGAATCACTGCTGGCAACTGTTATTCCGCCACCAAAGTTTCACAAAAAAATATTCATATTTAAGGGTAGTTTACTCTTGTGGTTTTTTCATTTTTTAGTTCGCCTGGAAAAAGTTTGAATACAACCAAGCTATAGATTGACAGTTATCAGCAGTGATTCTGTGTAAATTTATAGCTTAATCGCATTCATACTTTTTCTGGTCGCACTAAAAAATGAAAAAACCTCAAGGGTAAACTACCCCTAAATGGGGGTGTTTTTCTATACTTTTCTGGTAGCAGATGCGGCTGGTAGGTGGCATCAAAGATATAGGGTTTCATGAAAAACTTTAGTCTATAAGTAGTCGGTCAGCTAAAATAAGTAACTTTTGTCAGCAAATTACTTTTCCCGTATTTGTATTAAATGATGCAAAAACATAGTCCACATAACTAAAGCCTACTCTAATAAAATAGTCATTTTTATTAACTAGGTCTGTTTCAAATCTACTCATGAAAAGGTCTGCAAGATTTAGGGAAAAAGTTCAAGTTTCACACCCTAACTTCCTAAAAAGTATTGTCTTCTTAAAATACATAAACCCGGAAAATCGGTGAGATCTATTGCTTAAGCTATAGATTCTCCGGCATACAATATAGCGAAATTGTTAATAAACGAATTTAAAGTCTTGCCTACCAAACAAATAAGTTTTTCAGTAACAATTAATAACTGTATCTTACCCAACTTTTTCATATATTCATCGAAATTGTCGCTCTTTTCCAGCTTATATTTTTTACCGTAAAAACTTTCAAGCACCATTTTCGCGATATTAATTTCTTCAACTATCAAAATGAATAACGTACAGTCACGCAAAGCTGCTATTAGGCAATGTGTAATAACGGTCTGATTGTCGACGATATACTAAATTGTATTATTCATAGCAACAGGATATATAAAATCGTTATAATAGACTAAATCTTGACCTATGCACGTTCAACAGACGATAAGACTGAAAGTTCATCAGTATTAAAAAAATAATAACTGTTATATAGTGAAAGATAAAAGGGAGCTGGATTACGCAAGTGAGGCCGTAAACAAACTGAATCCGTCTTTTGTTGTTACATACTGACTAACAAAAATGACGCACCAAATTGATGCAATCTAAATGTAGGTACTGCATTTTATAGAAAATCGAACATAGAAACAGTAGAAACATAGCATAATAAAAATTATTATGCTGTGGTAGTACACTAAGATATTGGGGATATTAGCGGATAGGAAACTGAAGCTAAAATAAGCAAAAACTCTGGACGCAGCAAGTGCGTTATGGTAGTGAATTTTCATAAAAATGTTTTTTATAACAAATATGTCTTTTTTTTAAAAGAAAAGCAGGCATCAAATTTGGTTCCCAATATAACCTCTATAGTGGGAACAATGTACCACATTTTATCAAAATAACTTTGTTGTTGGAAAAAGGGCAAATATTTTTCGAAAACGAACTTAAAATATCCCCGAAAAACTGGCCCGATTTTCCTAGCCAACGAACTTCCTCAAGGTATTTAGCCACCTATCAAGATATAATTATTTACAAAAAGCTTTTCGACAAAACTTACAAAAAGGATTGTAAACAACTTTTTTGCGAAAATCCAAACATATTTTTTTACAATAACTTATTACTAATTACCAAAATGTTACAAACATTTCACAAACAATGATTTCTACATAAACAAATAAAGTTCGCCACCATAACGCACTTGCTGCGTCCAGATTTTTTTTTTCTTACAAACATGCATTATATTTCGATGGAAAATGCAAAAATCCAATAACATAAGGCGTGTTTGATTAAAAAAATAAATTGTATCACCAACGACTTATGGGCCACCCTGTAATTGTAGAAATATTTTTTCAAGATGTAGCTCAAGACACCCTATAATTAATATATACAATTTTTTTTATTTCTTGTATAATAACGGATATATTGAGCTTTATTGATTTTTTTACGAAAATTCGACAAAAATTATATACCATTAAACGATAAACTCTATAGCTAAGGCTACTGCCAAGCATCAGAGAAAGGGTCTATTTGAAATGAATTTTCGGGAAATATTTTAGTAAAATGGAGGACAATGACGGTTGAAACTAAGACTTCAGGGTTTGTAAAACATTCTTCTTGAGACATTTTATTTCCATAGCCCGTATTAGATTCAAGTTCTTTGCCTAAATGTTGCCAATTTTGACATTTTAAATAGCAACTTTGACGTTTTGAGGAAAACCCCAATTTATTTTTCTTTAATTGCTTATAACTTTTTTGTCTTTTGAGCTAGAGGGCTAAATTTTGGTGGGTAACTTACCCGTAAACCGGTGTACCAAATTTGGTTGCCTTTACTTTGTTAATTCCGGAGATATAAATTTTTTTCGGAAGAAAACACAAAATTTTCCGGGAAAACCTTGGCAGATTTTCCTGGATAACAAACTTATCCAAGCCATTTGCGAGAGGAATTTATTTACCAAATTTAATCAAAATCGGCCCATTATTTTTTGAGTTATCGGTGTGATACATATATATATATATATATATATATATATATATATATATATATATATATATATATATATATATATATATATATATATATATATATATATAAACATATAAAAATTGAAACTTACCCCGGATATGTGTTCTGGAGGGCCTAGTTAGCGCTCATTTGAAGAAATTTTTTCAAAATTCAAAAGTCGGGATCTCCTCATTAGTGAATTTTTTTAAAGAAAATTCACTAAAATGTACTGAAAGAACGCAAACAGCCGCCAATTTTAATAAATTTATTTATAGACAACAAAATAAAGAGGTTGAATGAGACAGAATAAATCAAAAAAAAATTGGGACGCAGCAAGTGGGTTATAGTGAATTTTCATAAGAATTTTATACTATTATTATACGGCATAATATTATTACTAAAGTTAATACTTTCAACCTATACAGACCTTGAAGATCGATTTTAGAGGTCCTAGTACGCGCACACTTGAAGAATTCTTTCGAAATCTCTCTATTCTCAAAAAAATCTTGTATTCTAATTCCTATGGACAAAATGCACAAAACTAAATTTTCTAGGAGGCTAAAAAATTAAATTTTGCTATATCTATAGACAGTGTAAGTCTCTTTAAAAGAAACTTGTATTACAAATTTCATTAAAGTTACAAAAGATTTCCAGAAGGAAACTTACTTCACATTTAGAAAAGCAAAGTATATGCCAAATTATAAACGTAGGCGTTATTTTTCCTTGTTAATCGCCAGAACGATTTCGTTTTAGTCAACCTAATCAAACCGGTTTTTAGCGAATTTTTTTTTAATTCGCTAATGAGGAGATCTGTGTTTTCTTTCTAAAAAATTCATATCTCCGGAAATAACAAAGTAAGGGCAACCAAATTTGTTACGCGTGTTTGAATTATAAAGAGTGAACTCTGCACCAAAATTTAGGCCTCTAGCTTTATAGACAAAGAAGTTATGGGCATTTAAAGAAACAAATTTTGGAGTTTTCCTCAAAACGTCAAACTCGCAATTTTAAACGTCAAAATTGGCAATGTTTAGGCAAAGAACGTGAGATAAATACGGATTTTTTCTTTACATAACCCGTATTGGTTTCAGGTTTTTTGCCTAAATGTTGCCAATTTTGACGTTTCAAATCGCGACTTTGACGTTTTGAGGAAAGCGACAATTTTTTTTTCCATTAAATGCCTATAACTTTTTTATCTTTAAACTTATAGACCTTTTGGTACATGACTCACTCTTTATAATACAAACACGCTTACCAAATTTGGTTATCGTTACTTTGTTAGTTCCGGCGATATAAATTTTTTCAGAAATAAAAGACAACATTTTCCGTGAAAACCTGGGCCGATTTTCCTGGCTAACGGATTTCCAAGCCACTTACAAAAGGGAGGTACATACCAAATTTGATCAAAATCTGCCAATTATTTTTTGAGTTACTGGAGTGATACACACACACACACACAAATATATATATATATATATATATATATATATATATATATATATATATATATATATATATATATATATATATATATATATATATATATATATATATATATATATATATATATATATATATATATATATATATATACAGGCTGTTTCAAAAAACATGCACCATCGCTCGTGGGGCAATTCCTTATTAAAAAATAAGAAAAAAAGTTACTGTGCACATGGGCCCGGAAACGCATAGTTTCCAATATACAGGGAGTTGAATATTAATTTTTTTTAAATTTTTTATAAATAATTTCAAAACCACTGGATTGATTTTAATGAAACTTGGAACTTGAAAGTGTATTATGAAAGTGCATATTTTCAAGTGAAAATCTACTTACAACTGCGTCAGTGGCGTGCGTACGGGGTAACTGTAAAAATTCATTTGGGGAAAAAATATGTGCGCCACTGTCTTTTTTCAATTTTGATACATCAGTTATGAAGCTTATTACATAAGCCACAAATGCTACCTCTTGGTATTTTTTCGTTCAGGGTATCCCCTAGGAGTTATGATTAATTTTATAAAAAGGGGCAAAGTACCGATTAGTCGGCGTAATAATAATAATAATAATAATAATAATAATAATAATAATAATAATAATAATAATAATAATAATAATATATGTTTACTGCAACCATAAGAATATGAAAAACAAAACATACAGTAAACATTACAGCAATAAACGTGCAAATAACTAACCTACGTAAAACTTATTGGTGATAAACCTTGAAATGAATATTACAAACATTGATAAAAAATGATAAATAAAAAATAAAAATAAAAAATGAAAAAAGTAATCGTAAAGACACCATGATTTTCCAAACTCTTGTTTTTTGTACATTACTCAATTGACTTTAATAACAAAGCTAAAGAAAATGTTGAAAGTGACCACCATTAGCGTCGTTACAATTATTTAACCTTCTGCGCAAAGATCTTCTTACTCTTCTGCAAATATTTTGATCTTCTCTAATGCTGTCAAATGCATATTCTATTCTTCCCAACAATTCTTCTCGTGTATTTACTGGTGTTTTATACACTATTTCTTTTAAATGACCCCACAAATAAAAATCGGAAGGATTCAGGTCCGGAGATCGAGGTGGCCATGACACCGGACCTCCACGACCAATCCATCGGTGACCGTATGTGTTGGCTAAATATGTTCTTACAACTGCTGCAAAATGTGCGGGCGCACCATCATGCTGGAACCACATTGTACCATTTCTCATAAAAAGCGGTTGTAACAACGGCAAATCATTTTGTAAAAAGTTTAAATATGATTCATGGTCAAGACGATTCGGTAGAACAACAGGACCAATTATGTGATTTTCAATAATAGCAGCCCAAATATTGATGGAAAATTGATACTGCGTATGTGCAACTCTTAGAGAGTGTGGGTTTTCATCGGCCCATGTATGTAAATTGTGAAAATTTACGATACCTTTTCGCGTAAATGACGCCTCATCAGTAAATAGTACACGTTTAGAAAAATGTTGGTCGTGCCTAAGTTTGTTTAAGAACCACTGACAAAACATTACCCTTGGTTGAAAGTCTCTAGGTAGAAGTTCCTGGATACGTGTAAAATGATAGGGATATAAACTTTGATTCTTCAGAGTTTTGTGAACTGATGATGCCGAAATATTACCCAGTTCGGTGGCAATAATTCTCGTACTTGTACTAGGATCACGTTCAACTATATTTAATATTGCCTCTTCAACTCGTACAGTTCGGCGGTATCTTCTGCGTCCAGAGTCAGCTTTTAAAGGTTTTAAAGAACCAGTTTCTCTCAAATGGGAAAATATTTTTGTCAGGAATTCTTCTTTGCGGATAAGTTTCCTGATAAACTCACACAGCTTGTCTAGCATTTTGATTTGTTTGTCCATAAATTAACAACATATCAGTCAAATCCGCTGAAGTGTACTTAATGAAAACCATCTTGAGAGGAGGAAATAATATTAATGAGCAGCTCAGTATCAACAAATAACTAAGAACGAAAATACTGCACCGTATCAAAATTTAAAGAATAGCACGAAAACTCTTTTGACGCCTACAAAGCACTTCAAAATTGTAGAATTTAGAGAACTGTCAAAAATTATAGTTTCATGGCACTTAACGATTACTGTTTTCATTACTCCAACGAATCGGTACTTTGCCCCTTTTAGTGAATTTTCTTAAAAAAATTCAGTAATGAGGAGATCTCGACTTTTGAATTTTGAAAAAATTTCTTCAAATGACCGCTAATTAGGCCCCCCAGAACACATATCCGGGGTCAGTTTCAATTTTTATATGTTTATATATATATATATATATATATATATATATATATATATATATATATATATATATATTTATATATATATATATATATATATATATATATATATATATATATATATATATATATATATATATGTATCACACCGATAACTCAAAAAATTATAGGCCGATTTTGATTAAATTTGGTGAGTACCTTCCTTTTACAAATGGCTTGGATAAGTTCGTTAGCCAGGAAAATCGGCCCAGGTTTTCCCGGAAAATTTTGAGTTTTCCTTCGAAAAAAATTTATATCTCCAAAATTAACAAAGTAAGGGCAACCAAATTTGGTGCGCGGGTTTATATCATTATACGTAAGCTACCTACCAAAATTTAGCTCTGTAGATCAAAAGACAAAAAAGTTATAGGCATTTAAATAAAAAATTATTGAGATTTTCCTCAAAATGTCAAAGTTGCGATTTAAAACGTCAAAAATTGGCAAGATTTAGGCAAAGAACTTGAATATAGTACGGGCTATGGAAAGAAAATGTCTCAAGAAGAATGTTTTACAAACCCTGAAGTCTTAGTTTCAACCGTCATTGTCCTTCATTTTACTAAAATATTTCCAGAAAATTAATTTAAAATAGACCCCTTCTCTGATTCTTGGCAGTAGCCTTAGCTATAGACTTTATTGTTTAGTGGTATATAATTTTTGTCGAATTTTCGTAAAAAATAAATAAAGCTCAATATATCCGTTATTATACAAGCTATGAAAAAAATATTTATATATTAATTATAGGGTTTCTTGAGCTACATCTTAAAAAAATATTTCTACACTCATAGGGTGGCCCATAAGTCGTTGGTGATACAAATTTTCTTATTTTTTTAAATCAAACACGCCTTATGTTATTGCATTTTCCATCGAAATATAATGCATGTTTGTAAGAAAAGAAATTCTGGATGCAGCAAGTGCGTTATGGTAGCGAATTTTGATCAAAATCTTCATATATGAATAGCCCAATTTGCTATTAACCTATAAGGCTGACCATGAAACGAGTTTTTGTGGGAACACTTTAAGTTTACTTTTGGAAATTTTTGTACATTTTCACACAATAAAGTTATTTTTATGAAACATGGCACATTGTTTTTACTATATAGGTTATACTGGTAACCAAAATTGCTGCCTGCTTTCTTAAATTAAAAGAAAACAGACATATTTGCAATAAAAACATATTTAAGAAAATTCACTACCATAACGCACTTGCTGCGTCCCGAGTTTTATTTATAAAATTAATCATATCTCCTAAGGGATACCCTGAACGAAAAAATACCAAGAGGTAGCATTTGTGGCTTATGTAATAAGCTTCATAACTGATGTATCAAAATTGGAAAAAGACAGTGGCGCACATATTTTTTCCCCAAATGAATTTTTACAGTTACCCCGTACGCACGCCACTGACGCAGTTGTAAGTAGATTTTCACTTGAAAATATGCACTTTCATAATACACTTTCAAGTTCCAAGTTTCATTAAAATCAATCCAGTGGTTTTGAAATTATTTATAAAAAATTAAAAAAATAATTAAAATTCAACTCCCTGTATATTGGAAACTATGCGTTTCCGGGCCCATGTGCACAGTAACTTTTTTTCTTATTTTTTAGTCAGGAATTGCCCCACGAGCGATGGTGCATGTTTTTTGAAACAGCCTGTATATATAAACTGAAACTGACCGTGGATATGGGTGATATGAGCCCAGTTAGTGCTCATATAAAGAAATTTTTTCAAAATTCAAAAGTCGGGATCTCCTCATTACAGATTTTTTTAAAGAAAATTCACTAAAAGATTATAATAAAATTTATTGGCTCACCATTTCAAAAACTACCCTGTTTAATGGAGCTTCTAAAATGGTAAAGAACATTATCAATATCTCTGAAAATAATTCACTGTCGACGATTGAAGTAAATTGGGAAATGGTTTTTTATAAACTGTATCTTTTAAGCATCACCAATAAAAAAGGTACACAGAATCGTCGACAATGAATTAATTTAGACATTGTTAATGTTAAGGTTTTATAACCATTTTAGAATCTCCGCAAAACAGGGAAGTTTTTGAGATTATAAGCCAGTAAATTTTATTATAATTTTTTTTCAGCACGGAGGTTTATTGACAATAAAAAAATTGGTGAAGAAAAGGTCTGTTTTAAAATTTTTATTTTCAGATTTTTTGAATAATGACAAAATACTTTATATTGATTCAATAACGCCATTATTGAAGATTAACATGCACAAAAATCACATCCCAAAAATGTTTATCTTGGGTGTGGGGGGGGGGGGGTGGCAAAATACCTTGAAATTGGACTATTTTCATTTTTTTTCCATAAATTGTGAATATCTTGAAAACCGTAAACTGTTTGCTGAGATCATGTAGGATTTTTCTGAAAGGGCTTGAGCTAGTCTATCTTCTTGCGACTTCTGGGCTACCGGTATATATATAAATATTTAAAAATTGAAACTGACCTCGAATATCGGTCCTATGGGTTCTAGTTCGCACTCATTTAAAATATGTTTTTCAAAATTTAATAAATTGCCATCTCCTCATTCGCTAATAGCAAATTTTAAATTGCTTTTAACCTAGGTCAAATTTAGACATCCCTTACATGTTACATAATCCTGATGAGTCATGGTATGTTGTGATTTTTGTAAGTATAATGACAAATGGTACCTAGTGCGGACCTTGTTATTTTGTCATTAAACTGGAGCTAACAGTTAAACCGAATTATAATAGTTGGGTACGTCAAGCAAATTACATAGAGACAATTCATATGGTCAAAGTCTAGGGTTCATTAAATGAATATTCAACCAACACACCAATCATTATTGAATTGACGGCTAACAGATGTTGTAACAGACATTACCCATACTACAATACCAGCGCTATTCAATATGTTTGTGCCTAACAAAAATAGTACCGCAAATTGAACCATAAATTTCACATAACTGTGATAATTTATTGTCTACAGAAAGACATTCTCATGTAATAAATTTTTGGGCCCATGACTTGACCACAGAGAAAATATTTACATTCCTGTACCCACAAACCTTTGAAACGTTATATTACTGGAGTTTTATTTAAAGAATGTCAATTTTCACCAAATCTCCCCTTATTTATCCCGTACTCCCTGAAGCAATCTCACCCAAAAACAATTCGAAGCGTTCCTTTGTCGGGTACTAACAGGATACCAAATTTGAAGATGATATCTGAATTTGTTCGAAAGTTATTACGCCTATTAACAGACAGACCTACAGACCGACAGACAAAAAGTTTTTCGTAGAATCAAGTTTTCTATATGTTTTGAGACCCATAATGGTCTTCAGTTATTTATTTGTAATATGTAAGGTTTATTTTATTTTTGAAACTATTTTAATAAATCATAAGGGTATAGCATAAATCTAGAACATTCTAATATACCTTTTGGGCAATATTGACCATTCATAAACCGCAATAGTTAGACTATTTTTCACATTTCAAATCTCCAGTTTGACATTTACAGGAAAAAAATTATAAAATTTTCAAATTAATTTTTCTCGTACTTCTTTTTGCGCCATGAAAAAATAAACGTTGTCTGTAATATTTAATAGATTTTGTTTAACACACGCAATATTTTAGTATAAAAAAAAATCAAATTTGCAACTAACATTTTTAACAAAAAATACTTTAAAAAACTTGCCAGGTAACCCAAAAGACAAGGGGGGAATTTATGAAATAAGTTGTAAATATTGTGATTCTAAATACGTCGTACAAACAAAAAGATCTATTGGAATTAGATTCAAAGAACATTTAGCACAATTAAGATACGGTACTATAGATAGATCTTCCGTCGTCCGACATATTTGGGGTAATAATAACCACGTTAATAAGAAGAATTTAGAATTAAAAAAATAATTAGACAACCATGACAGTTAAACGCGCGCTCGAAAGTGTATATATATATATATATATATATATATATATATATATATATATATATATATATATATATATATATATATATATATATATATATATATAGCTAAATATAGTAATAATAAGAAAGTCCAGACGCAGCAAGTGCGTTATGGTAGTGAATTTTCATAAAATAAAAAATGAATATCAAATATGTTTTTTTTTAAGAAAGCCGGCTTCAAATTTGGTTACCAGTATAACCTATATAGTAGAAACAATTTGCCATGTTTTATCAAAATAACTTTACTGTTTGAAAATGTACAAAAATTTCCGAAAGTAAACTTAAAATGTTCCCGAAAAAAACGGTTTCTTGGTCAACCTTATAAGTTAATAATAGCAAGTTGAACTATTCAAAATTGAAGCATTTAATAAAAATTCGTTACCATAAAACACTTGCTGCGTCCAGAATTTCTTTTCTTACAAACATGCATTATATTTTGATGGAAAATGCAATAACATAAGGCGTGTTCGATTAAAAAAAATATTCACCGACGACTTATGGGCCAGCCTGTGATTGTAGAAATTTTTTTTAAGATGTAGCACAAGACACCCTATAATTTATGTATACAAATTTTTTTTCGTGTCTTGTATAATAACGGATATATTCAGCTTTATTTATTTTTTACGAAAATTCAACAAAAATTACATACCATTTAACGATGAACTCTCTAGCTAAAATTACTGCCAAAGCATCAGAGAAAGGGTCTATTTGAAATGAATTTTCTGGAAATATTTTAGTAAAATGAAGGACAATGATAGTTGAACCTAAGACTTCAGGGTTTGTAAAACATTCTTCTTGAGATATTTTCTTTCCATAGCCCGTATTAGATCCCGGTTCTTTGCCTAAATGTTGCCATTTTTGACGTTTTAAATCGCGAGTTTGACGTTTGAAGTTTTGAGTAAAACCCCAATTTAGTTTTCTTTAAATTCCTATAACTTTTGTCTTTTAACTTAGAGAGCTAAATTTTGGTACGTAATTTACCTATAATGATATAAATCCAATTGGTTGCCCTTACTTTGTTATTTTCCGAGATATAATTTTTTTCGAAAGAAAACACCAAATTTTCCGGGAAAACCTGCACCGACTTTCCTGACTAACGAACTTATCCAAGCTACTTGCAAAAGGAAGGTATTCACAAAATCGGCCCATCATTTTTTGATTTATCAGTATCATATATATATATATATATATATATATATATATATATATATATATATATATATATATATATATATATATATATATATATAAAATTGAAACTAACCCCGGATATGTGTTCTATGGGGCCTAATTAGCGCTCATTTGCAGAAATTTTTTCAAAATTCAAAAGTCGGGATCTCCTCATTAGTGAATTTTTTGTAAGAAAATTCACTGAAATGTATGAATCTCGCACCGCCGCCTATGAGCAGTCTTTTGATATAATGCTTTGTAAAATAAATACCGGCAGAAGCAGTGTCCGATAGATAAGAAAAGAATACAGATATTTCCGCCAAACGAAATATGTTAATTTTGGTGTCGTTGAACCTTCCTAAATCGTTAATGACCGACTACGTGCAGAAGAATATTAAATAAAGCTGTGGATATAAGTTATTTAGAATGACTAATTATCTGATGACGCTAACTTAGTTAGTGAAAAGATCGTAAGGGTTTTTTAAAACGTGTTGTGGTGATTTGGGTTCGCAAAGTGTGCTTATAAGTGCTCACCACAGGTTCCAATCTTCGCTTAGTGAGGAACAAAAGTAAACGTTAAGCAAATCATTGGTTTTTCTAACCACAGAATGTTATTTACGTTAAGTCATAAAATGAAGAGTTTCGTAATCTGTATTAGTCATTACCAAGATGTAATGAGATACATTATTCATTAGTGATGGGCAAAACGGTTATTTTCTATTAACAGTTGAACCTGTTAACTTTATTTAATAAAACCGTTGAAGATAACAGCTTCAGTTATTTATCTGTTATTTTAAACTGGATAGTCGATCAATAGTATCCTACGTTCCCAAAGCTGTGAGCGAGAGCGAGCACACTAGTATAAATAACGTGTTAAGTGTTAAGTAATAAGTTATGAAGTAAAGTCCGCTCTATACTGCATAGCATACCCATACATATTTACCATTCCCAGTATCATGTCCATTCATCCCGTTAAATTTAACAGTTCCCAATGAAAACCGATGTTTATTCATCGAAGCTAGTTGCAGTGAAAAAGAAACAGATACGTGTCCGAATTCTAGTTTAGTCTAAAGCGTTATTTTGTATCTGTTATTTTTATATATCGATAACAGGTGGTTACCATTGCGGCTCGGCAACCGTTAAAAAATAACAGATTGTTAAATAACGACCCATCACTATCATTCATCCAGTTGTTCATTGCCATATCAGATTTATCAGGAAATGTTAGCCACTTTTTGCTTATATAAGTGTAAGTGTTGTTTTATCGATAACATAGCTTTCAAATAATTCGCCTGCTGATATAATGCTTTTTTGTCGTTGTTGCCAAGTAGTGAGTCGAGCTATGGATGCAAAGAAATAGTAAAGAAATCCAAACGGATTGTGTACAAGCTAAAAGCAGTAGCGCAACTGGAACAGTTTAAGGACAAAATGATTATTCAAGAAAACAGCGGACATTACGAATACTTTGATTTTTTATTTCCTACTATAATTGTGCTTACTCGTTTGATGTGTTGATCTACTTTTACGTTTTTTCATTAAATTTTTGTTCAAAAAGCGTAATAAATAAAAAAAGAGTTAAAAGTAAACTACCCCAAAATGAGGGATATTTGTTTCAACTTTGGTAGCAAGTTTAATTATCATAGCATCGGTTATATATCAGTTTTGAGATCAGCGGGCCAGATAGTTTTCCGGTGGCAGTAAATAAATTAAAATGTGTCGGGAATAAACTACCTCTAAATCAGGGTATATTTAAGTCAACTTGTTGTAGCAATTTGTTCCTAGAAATGGTTACATATGCATTTTAAGCTCAGTTGGTTAGATAATGTTTCCTGTAGCAGTAATAAAGTAAAATCTGTCAGGAGTAAACTGCCCCTAAATAGGGCTACATTTGAATCAACTTCTGGTAGCAAGTTTAGTGTTTCTGTGGGTCCGGGGACCAACTAAAAGAATAGCCCCATGGTAACTCCTGCCTGTCGTAAGAGGCGACTAATCGGGGGCAGGTGGTAGTGGACTTTTCCTTTACGTGATAGTAAAGGATTTTTTCACGCCCGAGGAGGTACCACCCCTTACATCAAGGGGTCGGTGAAGTCCCAACGGACGTTTACGGTTCTGGTGTATGAGTCGGTTTACCTTACAAACAAAAATGATGATGGCCCCTCCTTGTACAAAAGATTCCGGAGATAAAATACCCCTCCGTTCGGATCTTCGGGAGAGGGGTGTGTAGGGGGCGCTGGCATCAACATTTAACATATCCTTCTCGAATATATGTGGCCAAGATTATAACCTGTACTCCGTCCACTATTTCCTCCAGGCTAATAGGCCCCCACTCCTCTTCCTCACCAAAACCCAAATCAGTGACAAAACAGCCACTAGTCACCTTAATTTCCCGGAGTATGAGCTCCTTACTGCCTTTAGATTGCATGGAGTTGTGTGCGTATACATCTGTAGCAATCTACCCTGCCAAGACTCACCAATTTAGAAGCTGCAAGAAAAGACATACTTTGGATGAAACTCTCTCAGGGCTGCAAGTAAATTTATCTGTTGCATTTACCGGTCACCTTCCGACAACAACTTTGTCCAGCTCTTCGACTACCTTTCTGAAAAAACCGACCACCTTATTTCTAAATATCCTTCCTCCGAGGTCACTATTCTTGGTGACTTCAATGTCCATAACAAGGAATGGCTAGGATCTTCAAAAATGGATCCACAAGGGAGAGCATGGGCGTCTGTCTGCTTCTCATAACCTGACCCCTCTGATATCTCACAACATGTCACCGAAATTAACCAAGCTGGCATGGAATTATTTATTCCACGTACACAGAAAACCTCTTCAGCCACTCAAAAGCCCTGGTTCTCTAAATCCTGTTACAATGTCAGACTTGAAAAGGTGAAAGGTCACAAAACGCTTCTGCACAATCCCCGCCAAGCATTTAACGACGCAAGAAACTGCTATGTCCGCATTCTTTCTAAGACAAAAAACTCGTGTAATAATCACACCAAAACAAAGTCCTCTCAAGCTCTAACGGCAGAAAACCCTTCTTGACTCTTGCTAAATCTATTGGGAATAATTTCTGCAAGAGCACGTTTCCACCTCTTGTTTCAGGGGATGAAATTGTTTCTACCGCCCTCGTCAAGGCTGAACTTTTTGCCTCGTTGTTCGCAGGCAATTCTACTCTCAACCCGCCTCCAAATGTTCAACCACCAACAGTCCCCAATGTCGCACATAAAATGACGGGTATCATTTTCAAAACTAAAAAGGTACGAAATATGTTCTCTTCTCTTAATACCAGGAAAGCCCCTGGCCTTGACGAGATCACAGCAATTGTTCTCAAAAAATGCACACCAGAACTTGCTCCTGTCCTGACTCGTCTGTTTTAGACATTTTACAATAGAGGCATATACCCTAGTAACTGGAAAACTGCTCGAGTACAACCCGTCCCCAAGAAAGAATGGGGGGCGATGGAAAAGTATATAAACATCGAATTACTAAAATTTCTTGAAAAACACAGCCTAATCCACGACAGGCAGTATGTATTCCGTCAGCGCAGATCAACTGCCGACCTCCCTTTCTTTGTCATCCATTCTTGGAACAAGTCTATGTAACTACACGGTGAATCCCAGATTGTCGCTCTAGACACATCCAAAGCATTCGACCAGGTCTGGCACGCAGCTGCTTAATAAACTTCCGGCCTACCATTAAAACTCTGTACCTGGTCAGTAAATTTCCTTTCCAGCCGGAGCATTTCTGTTATCGTGGATGGCCATTCCTCTAAGCTGTGTCCAATTCATGCAGGAGTTCCTCAAGGTTCAGCTTTAGCCCCTACTTTGTTTCTTCTCCACATAAATGACCTCCTCTCTAGCACATCAACCCAATTCACAGTTACGCGGGCGACAGCACCCTCCACTCAAATATACAATATTCTAAGCCTGTCTCTTTAGCCCAATTAGATGAGGATCGCAGACTCATGGAGTGTTCTGTCTCTGTGAATCTCCAAAAAATATTGGACCGGGGAAGTAGAAATCTTGAACAATTCTACTCCACCAAACCTCAGTCTTGCCTTCAATCTCATCAGAGATACACCAGCCTTAGACCCATCACAATGAACAACTAAGTTATTCAAAGTAATAAGTCCTTTTCACTTGTTGGCATTTCTGTGGATCGAAATCCAATTGGCACCAACTTGTCACATCAACTGCAGAAGCGGCTGCTAAGAAATTAGGTTTCCGCTTCCGGGCTCGAAAATAATTTTTACCAGCTAATCTCTATACCTTGTATACTTCACAAATAATGCCAAACCGCGAATACTGCTCCCACGTCTGGGGTGCTGCTGCCGCTTCTACACTCGCTATCCTGGACTCCATTCAGAAGAGAGCTATACGTCTCATCGGTGACCCTACCCTCACCCAAAGGCTGCCATCCCTTGCCCACCGACGTGCCGTTGGTGACCTCTCTCTCTCTCTCTCTCTCTCTCTCTCTCTCTTTTATAGATATCTGCACGGGCACTGCGTAGAGGAGCTTTCTTCCATAGTTCCTCCACCTGCTGCCCCCAAACAGATCTGCCAGGGGAACATAGTGAATGCACCCTTTTACTGTCCAGGTCACCAGACATAGAACATCTTGTTATGCCCGCTCTTTTGTCCCGAGGTCTTCCAAGTTGTGGAATTCCTTGCCGGCAGATATTTTTGCTTCTCCCCCGAACCTCCAAACCTTCAAGTCCAGAATTAACAAGTTGCCTCTTTCGTCCTTGTCGACACCCACGGTACAATAGTATTTAGGCTGTGAGTCCTCGTGGTGTGTTGTTGAAATAAAAAATAAATAAAAAACAGTTAAAAGAGAGCTGTGGAGCTGCTAAATATTAGTAGAGGACAGCTCAGAAACATAACTGGTCTCTTGATGGGACACATGACCGTCAAGAAACACCTGCATAAAATGGGGCGGTTCTAGGGGGATCTGGCATGCAGACTCTGCAGCAAAGGGGAGGAATCAGCCTAGCACATCTTGTGCGGACCGCAAAAACAACTGATCTACGGACAGCCTAGACTGGAGACAGAGCAATATAAAACTTCACCCTACCAATTGATGTGCAGACTAGTTCAAGGCACAGTGATTTTGGAATGGGTGGAGTAGAGAAGGCTAAGGGCATGCACAATAAGCCAAAGGCTGCGGTGCTATCGGGGCGGCAAAGACGCGGACGAGCCCTTAGGGAGAAAGGAAAATACATTTGTGTGATTCTGGTGTTATACAATAATATGTAGCCTTAGTAGATATTTAAAGATACATTTATATAAGGCTAAGTTACTGCATGCAAAAAGACAGCACAGGTTGTATGGAAAGAGCATATGTGTCTTCGAAAAAACGTTGCTAATTATAATAATAATGATTTTATTCACACAAAAAAATACAAAAATAATACAATATAATTCTTACATAAAAGTTGAATAAAATCCATAGAACCCACAAAAGTCAGAGACTTGTGCGTGGGTATTCTCAACTATATAACTAATAAATGTACATTCCTACAAAGCACAATGTTAGGATAGGAATTCTTGTAAAAAAAATCCATAATCTAGTAGAGTGAAACATGAGCAACACACACACACAGACAGATTCATATTCATATACACACATACACATACAGGCGTGCATACACACATACACACATGTACCCACATGTACCCACACATAAACACATACATACACACACATATATACACACACACATACACATACATATATACACACATACATCCAGATATACCTACATTCCCACATACTCATCACAAAAGAACACAACATCTTTAGAAAATATTAGCTGATCGTTTCATGTATTAATCTACGTGCGCTTGTGCGTGACCATCTCAAAATCCAACTCTTGAGGTTTTTTTTAAAGAGTCTTTCATTGTCTGTGAATTTTAGTTCCGCGGGAAGACAATTGAAAAGTCTCGGGCCCAGCTGAAGGTGAGAACGACGAGTTAGTACTTTGTGGAATCTTGACACAACATTGGCTGATACAGTAGAGCGTGTACTGTAGTTGTGGACTGTATGGAATAGTCTTTTCCGATTTCTGAATTGCCAAATCCCAACGGCTCCAAGATAAATTTGGAACACATCTGGAACTTGCATCTCATCATAAAGACGTTCAGATGGGTAAGTGTAAGATCTTTTACCAATTATCTTAAGCACCCATTTCTGTGCCACTTCTAATCTTTTTATCCGAGTCTTTACCGCTCCTCCCCAAACTAGGCTGCCATATAAAAGGTGGGTCTCGACAAGAGACTGATATAGGATTCTAAGTTGTGCGGGCTCAAATACGTCTTGATATAGTTTAAATCTGCTACTTAAAAAGCGAATTTTTTTATCAAGCTGTCGATGTGGGCGTCCCACCTTAGATGACAGTCTATTTCTACACCCAAATACTTAATTTTTTGTGCAGAACATATTTCCAGTATTTTGTCGCCATCAGCAATCCGAAGAGACAAAAACAAGGGCAAGGCATTTGGATAGCTAGCAAAAGGCAAGTATTTTGTCTTAGTGAAATTAACTGTTAATAATTTTGAACTAAACCATTGCATTATATCTCCCAAATCGTTTCCAGCTTTTCTTTTCAGTTCGCTCCAAGTTTCCGCTTTATAAAATATTGCAGTGTCATCAGCGAAACCGACAATATCTCCTTCAGATGTCTGTAAAAACAACTCATTTATATAGATGTTGAAAAGGAGAGGCCCAATGACAGTGCCTTGTGGAACCCCACATTCCACCTGTCTCTGAGAACTAGTATATTCATCCACCCTAACATACTGTCTCCTTCCCCTAAGATAGCTTCTAAGCAATTAGTTCTATTGAATAGGGAATCTTTAGTTTGCATGTTAGTAATAATATATGGTCTAAATTTCCGTAATCTCCGCATTCACAGTCTGGGCTGTCTTTTATACCTAATTTGAACAGATGACTAGGGAAAAGGCCGTGATTGTCAGGTCTTTAAAAAGATGTGTTGTGGTGATGCGGGTTTATCCAAGTGTACTTCTCAATGCTCATCACAGGTTCGAATCTTCACTTAGTGGTCAGTAAATTCCATAGCCCCGTTTTAAATAATGTATAAAATAACATTCATAGCTGAGCATGAGTGAATCTATTATTCTTATTCCCGGAAATGTAGTAAATTCCGGTGAATCATGAAACAAGTATTCTAATATTTTGTGCATCATATAAAATAATGGTTACATGAAAATGATCATATCATAGCCAGAATTTTTATAGTGACTTTATTGTTACAGCACTTTGGACTATAAGCAATTATTATTATTACTGTCATTAGGTGTAATTTAACTTTTAAATTATATTGCTTAATAATTTTGTTTTCAGTTAAATAACGTCATGCAACATATTTAATAACATAACGATCAGCGCTTTATAAAACGGTACAGTAGGATAAAAAAAAATGCATATATAATAACTTATACAGTGTACTCAAGATAATAAGAAGTCTGGACGCAGCAAGTGCGTTATGTAGGTGCATTTTTATAAAAATATTTTTAATTGCAAACATTTCCCTTTAATGCAACCAGCGTCAATCTGGTTACCGGTATAACCCATGTAGTAGAAACAATGTACCATCTTTTATCAAAATAACTTATTGTTTGAAAATCTAAAAAAATTTTCCGAAAATAAACATGAAATGTTTGTCAAAAAACTAGTTTCCTAGCCAACAAAGGTTGATAGCAAATTGAGTTATTGAAATTTGAAACATTTAATGAAAATTCGCTACCAAAACGCAGTTAGTGCGTCTCGATTTTTTTTTCTTACGAACATGCGTCATATTTCGATAAAAAATGCAAAAATGCCATAATATAAGAGCGTTCGAAAAAAATTGTAGGTATCACCAACGACTTATGGGCCAGCCTGTAATTGTCGAAATAATTTTATAAGATGAAGCTAAATACACCCTATAATTAACGTATACAACTTTTTCTCGTATCTTGTATAATAACAATTATATCAGCCTGTATGTGAGTATATATATATATATATATATATATATATATATATATATATATATATATATATATATATATATATATATATATATGTATATATATATATATATATATATATATATATATATATATATATATATATATATATATATGCGTTTGTGTGTATCACACCGATCTCAAAAAATAATAGTCCGAGTTTGATAAAATTTGGCACGTACCTTCCTTTTTGTAGGCGGCTTGGATAAGTTTGTTAGCCAGGAAAATCAAACCAGGTTTTCCGGAAAAATTTTGGTTTTTTTCTTTCGGAAAAAATTGTATTTTAAAAAATAGAAAAGCTATGGGAACCCAATTTGGTACGTAGGTTGACGATATTAAAAGGAAACTTTATACCCAAATTAATATTTCTATGTTGCAAGAAAAAAAGTTATAAAGAAATATTTGGTGTCAGATCATTTCTATGAAAAATCACTATCATAACGCACCTGCTGTGTCCAGACTTTCATTTTTTAAAGTTGCCTGTTTGAAAAGGTATACAAACAGACGGCACTTTCTCATTGCCAATTCTTGTGCTCTACAAGACAAAAAATACATTAAGATATTTGCTAGGTAACCTAAAGGATAAAAATAAAACCACAGATTGTCGGGAATCTATGAAATAGATTGTAAGGATTGTGAACTTAAATATGTTGGGCAAACTAAAAGAACTATTGAAACTAGATTTAAAGAACATTTAGCGGAACTGAGATATGGACGCAATATGGTAGGGGGCGGTGTTATTATTAGTGAATTTTTATTTAAAAAAATTCACTAATAGAGAGGTATCGATGGTGAGAGTTTGCAAAATTTTTTTCAAATGAGCGCGAACTAGGACCCCTAGAATCCATATCCCGGGTCAGTTTGAATTTTTATATGTTTATATATATATATATATATATATATATATATATATATATATATATATATATATATATATATATATATACAGGGTGTCCCTCTAACAATGGGCCAAACCCATATATTCGGATAGAGCATCAACAATTAAATAGACTTTCATCAATACGTTTTGTCCGATTGTTGCTTGTTTTCGATATACAGTGTGTTAAAATTGACTTTGAAAAAATTAAATCGCTCGTTTTTCTGTTAATTACTGGAATATTGATTTGGAACTTTGTAATAGGGGGTTATCGAGGATGCCGCTTCCAACCGTGATACCTATTTTGAGCTACATCATAGTTGGCGCCACCTACACTAAACCCGAATGTTTTACAGGGGCATAACTTTTTCGATGATCAACTTTCTGCAAATCTGTTCAGAAAAACTGAAAACTACTAATTTTTTGTACGAAAAAGGTATACTTAGTTGAAACTCATAAAGTAAGTGGTTACCGAGATATTGCGGCTTTAATAATGGTGTGCATTGAAAATCTCTCAAATCTGAAATTTTATTCTGGCCCAAAGTTCATCTCTGGAGTTACAAACATTATTGTGTATGTACCAGTTGTTTCAAGTAACCCCAATGGAAAATTCTAGAGGATTGAGGTCGGTGTATTTTAATCATAATTTTCTAATTTTAAATCTATTCCTAAAAATTGGGAAGTTTCTCTGGATTTAATTCGATTTCATAGAATAAGTATGTTTTTGGCAAATAAAAGATGTATTCCTGTGGACATATCAAGGCGCTAATAACTATAGCAGTTGATTGGCCGGGTCAACAACTGTCAATGAAGTAGATGAAATATCTTTTGTTTTTCGTTTTCATAGGGATGTCATTTGCGTAACACAATAAACATAATCTGTCAATTTTGACAAGCACATGGTTTTTCAATTAAGAGCAGTAGGTAGTTATTATTTCTGAAATGCCTCGCCATAATGAGTTTAGCAATATTGAGAAGAGAGATATGATCTGCGTTTATGCGCAATCAAACTTCCGTAGCCACCAAGCCGCCGCCAGATACTTGGAATTATATCCTAGTCGTAGACAACCAGATCACAAGACCTTTAGAAGATTATACGATAAATTAGGTATGTAAAAGAGTAATATGCACTCATTGCCATTGATTATTTCTGAAACGAAAGTTTTGACAAAATTCACACCTGAGGGCTGGAAAAATCGTGAAATACACATTTTGTTACACGGATGCGTATCTCTCGTCCTAATGTATTCGTAGGTGAAACTGGTTCTTTCAATTCGAAGTCGGAAGTTGGTGGACCAAGACGTCCTGTACATCAAGAGGAAGAGATATTAGTACGCCTTGCAGAAGATCCGGAAACAAGCGTAAGACGCCTCTCTGCAGCAACTGGAATAAATAAATCAAGTATTGGTAGACTTCTCAGAAAAGAAAAGTTACATCCTTACCACTTCACACCAGTGCAGAATCTTTTACCTCTAGATTTTCTATCTAGATTGGATTTTTGTGAACGCATTCGTCGGTATCAGAATGACGATCCGTTTTTCTTCAACAACATTCTATTCACTGACGAAGCGACATTCACAAGAAGAGGAGTTTTCAATTTCAAAAATGCTCACACATATGACAGCAGCAATCCTCATTTGACGCGAGAACACCATTTTCAACATGAGTTCTCCATTAATGTCTGGTGTGGCATACTAGGCGACGTGTTGTTGGGACCAATAGAACTTCCTGCAAGGCTCAATGTGGAGAATTATTCAATTTTCTTGAGAGATCAACTTCCTATTCTCTTGGAAGATGTCCCTCTAGACGTGCGCAGGAGATTATGGTTCATTCACGACGGGGCACCTGCCCATTATGGACTTCCTGTCAGATAATTTCTGAACCAAAATTATCCGCGCCGATGGATAGGTCGAGGTGGAGATTTTCCTTGGCCTGCACGTAGCCCCGACCTCAATCCTCTAGATTTCTTCCTTTGGGGTCACTTGAAAGAATTAGTATACAAGAATATTTGTAACTCCAGAGATGAACTTTGGGCTAGAATAATCGAATCCAGTGATATATTGAAAAACGATTATCAAACTTTTTTTAAGGTGAGGCAAAATTTTGGGTTGAGACTAGAAAAATGTATTGAAGTAGGCGGAGGCCATTTTAAGAATCTTATTAAGTGAATTGTTCGATAATTGTCAATTTTTTCTTATAATTTAGTGATAATAATAATGTTAATAAAATTTCAGATGAGAGATTTTCAATGCACACCATTATTAAAACCGCAATATCTCGGTAACCACTCACTTTATGAGTTTCAACTAAGTATACCTTTTTCGAACAAAAAATTAGTAGTTTTCAGTTTTTCTGAAAAGATTTGCAGAAAGTTGATCATCGAAAAAGTTATGCCCCTGTAAAACATTCGGGTTTAGTGTAGGTGGCGCCAACTATGATGTAGCTCAAAATAGGTATCACGGTTGGAAGCGGCATCCTCGATAACCCCATATTACAAAGTTCCAAATCAATATTCCAATAATTAACAGAAAAACGAGCGATTTAATTTTTTTCAAAGTCAATTTTAACACACTGTATATCGAAAACAAGCAACAATCGGACAAAACGTATTTATGAAAGTCTATTTAATTTTTGATGCTCTATCCGAATATATGGGTTTGGCCCATTGTTAGAGGGACACCCTGTATATGTATCCGTCTTATAACTCAAAAAATAATTAACCGATTTCGATGAAACTCGGCAAGTGCCTTTCTTTTATTATTGGCTTGGATGAGTTCGTTGGCCAGGAAAATCGGACAAGGTTTTCCGGGAAAATTTTGAGTTTTCTTTCAAAAAAATTTTTTTCTCCGAAAATTACAAATCTGTTCCAATGAAATTTAACGGATATATTTCCTTAGGAGAGACTTTACTACATACTAAAATTCAACTTTCTAAGTTTATATAAAATTGAGTTATTCAAATTTTGAATTTTTTTTTCTCCGAAAATTACAAAGTTATTTTAATGAAATTTGTTTTTTTTTAGTTAGAAGTGACCTAGATTTTGTAGAGTTGAATGTAAGGAATGTTTCTCTGAGTGAACAATTGTTTGAGGCAGCCTTCGCAACCGTGATACATAATAAAGTTTCGGTAAATGTAGGTTGTGTTTATCGCACTAAGCCGAAGTGTGCATCTGCCCTACCACAATATAAAACATGCCTTTTTGGCAGGTTAGAAGAAGTTTTTATCCAATTAAATGACAAGGGAGCTCCTGCTTTTGTATGTGGTGATTATAATTTAATATTTTTTTTAGATAAATACAGTGCGGATGTTATGAGGTTGCAAGATTTAATGACTTATTACGATTTCTTTGCCTGCTTTAGTCAGATTTTGCGAAGACAGGGTGCCTCGGCATCTTGTATTGCTAACATATTTTGCAATGTACGCTCAGCTGACGTTGAGGCTGAAACATTGACAAATACAATAGGAGATTATAACACGCAGTTATTATCGTATAGTATCCCGGGTATTGATCAGACTCCTGTTGAATATGTGTATCAAAGGTCATTCATTCAGGAGAATATATCCAATTTTGTGTATCTTTGGAATAGTGCATTCTGGGACCTGGCCTATCGGGAGCCAGTGGAGGCAAACAAATTTGATGTTTCTCTGAGTTTGATGCCTTGTTTCAGATTGCGTTTCCGGTTGTCAGAAAAAGATCCATGGCCGGCAAGATTGCTCCTAAACCATGGATATCAGCGAAACATGTAAGATAGGGCTGTTTGCTTCGTGATTTTCCACTCCTACTGGATACAGTTACGGATCCGCGGTGTAAAGAGTTTTATAATAGTCTAAAGAAACAGCACGGTGCTAGGTTAAAAGACGCCAAGAAAAAATACTATGAAAATAAAATCTCTAAGGTTTCATACCGAAATAAAGGTATGTGGGAAGCAATTAAAGAAAATGTCAACATGGGAAATCTGAGTATTCTGTCTGGTGACGGAGTCGTTATGACAGATCCTAATATGATTGCTGGCAGTTTCAATGCGCAATTTGTCTCTGTTAAGTATCTGACAAAAAACTGTGACATAAATTGTGCGTTGAAAAATAGCTCTAATCCCTATTCTATGTTTTTATATCCTGTCTCAGAGGACGATGTATTAGAGACCATAAAATTAGATTCAGTTTAAAATTCATCAGGAATAGATGAAATACCATGTAGTCTTCTTGGTGGGGTTGCTCATCTTGTCGTGGCTCCACTAACTTACCCTATAAATGTATCGTTTGAAATCGGTATTTTTCCTGAGGGTCTGAAGACGGCCATTGTTGTATCTCTCTTTAAGAAGTGAGATCCACGTATTTTGGACAACTACAGGGCGATTGCGCTGCTTTCGGTTTTTTCTAAGATCTTTGAGAAGGCATTTCTGTTAAGACTCAGGTCCTTTTTGGAGAGATACAATTTGCTGTCCCTGTGCCAATTTGGCTTACGTGGGCAGCTGTCAACTCAGGATGCCGTGCTTAGCACTTACCTGACAGTCTTGGATTACATGAATAGCGGGTCCAAGTCTGCCGGACTGTTTTTCAACATTTCGAAAGCGTTTGATGCGGTCAACCATTCCCTTTTATTGCAAAAATTGGATCATTATGGCATAAGAGGAAATTCGTATGTATGGCTAAAAAGCTACATGTCTGGGAGAAGTCAGGCTGTCAGGATACGACAGGCAGGTAAGAACTATATGTCTGGATTTTCAGCCGTATCGAGCGGCGTGCCGCAGGGCAGCATATTGGGCACTGTTTTGTTTACAATTTTTCTTACCGATATTGTTTATGATCTCCAGGAATACCACTTAACTTTGTACGCAGATGACACCACTGGTGCAATCTCAGGGGAAAGTTTTGAAGAGCTTGGTGCTGCAGCTAATGTGTGTGTGTGTCTCAGGTGTCAGCCAGGTGTTTGCGAAATGGTCTGCTTCTTAACACGGGGAAGACTGAAATGCTTCTTTTTCTCCGGTGGGTGTGCAACCGAATCTGAGCCTATATGTGAGATCTGATAACGGTTCAATAAGACAGGGCACGTCTGTTAAGTTTTTAGGGCTCCATCTGGTTTCTAACTTATCATGGGACGTCCATGTTGACCATGTGGTGGCCTCTCTTGCATCTAAGAATTACGCGTTGCTACAGCTGACGGATTCCTTGAGTACTCAGGCGTTGTTGACATGCTACTATGGTGGTGTCAACTGTCTCCTTGCATATTGTTTGTTGTGTTGGGGCGGATGTGTGCATCTGGGGAGGGTTCTGTTGATGCAGAAGAGAATTGTCTGCACCATATTTGGCCTGCCGTCTTCCGCATCTTGTAGACCATTATTTATACGGTATGGCATTTTAACAGTGACGTGCCTATATAATATGCTTGAGGCGCTTTGTTATGTCAAAAAAATATTGCAACTTTTAGTACCTGCGGTAATATTACAACGTATGAAACAAGACAGGCTAAAGATTTGTATGTTCCCCCTTATAGGATCGAACAGATTAATCGGGCACCTCGCAACACTTCAATACGCTTATATAATCATTTACCTGACAGCGTCAAAAATTTGAGCTGCCTCATGCAATTTAAGCTTGCTTTAAAAACGTTTTTTAGAAAGCATTCTTTTTATTCTGTCGACGAATATTTTAATTTTAAATTTAAGGGTTGAAAAGCTGTTTTTTTTGTGGTTTGACTATTTTCGATATCTTGTAGAGATCTATGGAGCAGTTCTAATAAATAAATAAATAAATAAATGGCACTATTGACAAATCATGTAATGGTCAGCATATTTGGAATAATAATCATCATGTAGATAAATAAACTTTTAAGTTAATAAAAAATGTCAGGCAGTCGCGACAGCTAGATGCTTACTAAAGTATATATACAGTGTGTCCACGGATTGAGTGTGGGTAAGGTATAAGTAACAAAAAAAATTGGATTATAATATTCTGGGAATCGCTCCTGCTTTGTCTTAAACTAAGATGTTGAGAAAATGAACAAAACCACTTAATATACAGGGTGGTTTATAACTGATGTAATAAAGTGTATTAAGAGTAAACTACCTTTGTTTATGAAGATCCGCAAAAAGTTATTAACAAAAATTGTTTAGATTTAAAATTTATGACAGGCTCTCAATTCTCGAACAGATCAGCCTACTATAATTTTTTTTTAGCTGAGACTTCATTTAAATGACGTTCGACGGCTTCTGTGGTTAGGTGTACTTTAAAAAATACTTGAAACTGTATTAAAAAAATCTTTACCATAATTAAACTTGGGGTAGGTTTGCTTCCATCTCAAACAATAAAAAAGTAAAGTAAACGCACAATTGGACACTCAAAGCAATAATTGGCGCGTTTCATGGCTACTTGAGCTCTGCCTTGTTGTTCGTTTCTCGGGATACTACTTCTTTGGAAGATTGAAACGTCAATTTTATTTGCCACGAACGGCAAGCTTCTGTATTTAAAAATGTTAACAGAACAAAAAGTGTGTATTGTGCAGTGCTATGGTTTGAGTGAAGTACATTCTTATCAGGGAGTGACTAGAAAATTCCTTGAAGGCTGGCCAAATTATTCGATTTCCGCTACTGGTGTAAAAAAAGTTGTTACAAAATTTATGCGTACTGGAAGTGTTTTAAATGTTAAGAAGGCAAAATCCGACCTAAATGAAGAAGACGATGCTGCAGCTGCATTAGCTATGGATTCTGTTAGGCGTTTTCCGAAATTATCATTAAGAAGAAGGGCATTAGAAATTGGCAATATTAGCAAATCGCATTTGCACAAATTTATCGTACCAACAAGGTGAAACCTT
The DNA here is from genome assembly GCA_964006375.1 of Tillus elongatus. Classification (NCBI taxonomy): domain Eukaryota; kingdom Metazoa; phylum Arthropoda; class Insecta; order Coleoptera; family Cleridae; genus Tillus; species Tillus elongatus. The sequence continues at coordinate 13,333,151 of OZ023270.1, read as the reverse complement.
TCAAAGCAAAACTTATACACACTTTGGAAGAAAATGACGAGTCAAAAGGATTAGATTTTTGTTTATGGTACGGCGAGCAATATCTACAAAATCACAATTTTGGCAGAAGTATTATTTTTTCGGACGAATCCACTTTCACCACTAATAGGGTGGTAAATTCCCAAAATGCACAGCATTGCTCTATGGAGAATCCAAATTATAGAGTTAATTGCAGAAGACAATGCCATAAAAAAGTTAATGTGTGGTGTGCTGTTTCTTACACTGGGATAATTTGACCATATTTTTTGAGCGGAATATTAACCAGTACAGTTATCTGGAAATGCTGGAAAATATTCTTCAAGACCATTTGCATAACATGTCACTAGAAGATAGACAAACAGCATACTTTCAGCATGACGGCCACCCAGCACATGCAACAGGAATCGTTCGAGAATGGTTACATCGCGAATTTCCTGGGCGGTGGATTGATCGATATGGGCCAACACCTTGGCCTCGCAGAAATCCCGCTCTTACCTTAATGGACTTTTATTTATGGGGCTATCTCAAAAAGTCTACGCGGCTCCATTAAACAACGATCTTGATTTGTTGAAACTGAGGTTGAGAGAGGCAATTGACGGTATTCCAATTCAACATATTCAAAATGCCTACAAAGCATTTACTAAACGGGCTGAGTTATGTGTATCGGTTGGTGGCAGCACATTTAAATAATCTCTTTATTTTTCGTTGTTCGTTTTGATTTTTGTTAGCAATAAGCGTTTTGTATTTTACTAATAAATTATTATTTAACATTGCATGGTTACTTACTTTGCGCAACTGCGTTCAGAAAACCACAGGTAAAAAGCTTCCTGTTCATAGGGAAAAAATGTTAATAATTTACTTGAAAATTCAAAGTAAGCTGATCTGGCTGAAAATTGAGAGCCTGTCATAAATTTTAATTCTAAACAAGTTTTGTTTATAACTTTTTGGGGTATCTTTATAAACGAAGGTAGTTTACTCTTAACACATTTCATTACATTAGTTCTAAACCATCCTGTATATTAATTGATTTTGTTCATTTTCTCAACATCTTAGTTTAAGACAAAGCAGGAGCGATTCCCAGAATATCAATCTAATTCAAAAAATTTTTGTCACTTATACCTTACCCACACTCAATCCGTGGACACACTATATATATATATATATATATATATATATATATATATATATATATATATATATATATATATAAATTAAAACTGGCCCCGGATATGTATTCTAGGGGGCCTAGTTCGCGCTCATTTGATGAAAATTTTACAAAATTCAAAACTTACGATCTCCTCATTAGTGATTTTTTTTAAAGAAAATTCACTAAAAATAAAAAGAGCTAGATTGTCCAAAGTAAATTGCAATAAAAGTGACACAACACGTCGTAAAAACACTTAATAGCTAAATGGATGATGCAGAAAATTCCCAACTTGTTTATTTTACAGTTAAATTGTAGATCCGTATAAACAAGATGTTAATAGAAAAGTTATTAGCAATAAACATTAACAATTTAACAACGTCATTGTCGTCAGTGTGGGATCGTAATCAGGCCATGTGTTGACTTTATTAGAGTTCACATCTGTTGGGAATTTCGCATTATAAATAGGACGTTTCCGTATCGCGACTTGTAGGGAAGAGATTTGTATACAGGGTGCACCAAGTATCCTTCTATTTATGGATATTTTTTTATTTGAAAAGCTACAAGGTCGGTTAAATTAGAGAAAAGTTGCGTTGTTATAAACCTATTAAAATGTCATTCAAAACTTGGACAAAAGTCAGCGATTCTCTAAATATTTGAAAAAAACTTAAAACCTGTTAAAACCAAGAATCATTATAACTTCGTTATTCCTGGGAATTTTGAAAAATGTGGAAAAAGTTCGACATATCTACATTTTCATCCAATTTATGATTTTTTCGAATACTAGATTTCGAGCTACCATCTTTTGGTGGTGGTTAGATAGAAAAAAGTCTGGACGCATCAAGTGCGTTGTGGTAATGAATTTTCATCAAAACGTTTTAAATAGCAAATATGTATTTTTTTAATGAAAGCAGCCATCAAATTTGGTTACCCATATAGTAGAAACAATGTACCATATTTCATAAAAATAAATTTATTGTTTGAAAGTGTAAAAAATTTTCGAAAATAAACTTTAAATGGTCCCGAAAAAACTAGTTTCCCGGCTAACGAACCTTATAGGTTAATAGCAATTGAGCTATTCAAATTTGAAGCAATAAATAAAAATTCGCTACCTTAATGCACTTGCTGCAGCCTGAATTTATTTTCTTACAAACATGCATTATAATTTCGTGGTCGCAATTCAATACATTAATGATAGAATGTACAGCGGCCTTCCAACAGGACGAAAGCTACTTATTTTAGTACGCTAGAAATTGCTATATATTAGCCTTATGGGCCCTGCTGGTAGTACCAATTTGCTTACAGTTTAAAAGCCACTGAAATTCTCTAATAACCCATTTTTGTTCGCAGTCGATATCTGTATTAGTTTTCATTTTACGCGGGATTGAACTTGTATATCGCAGAAGACGCAATTTAACATTGTTACATAAAATCATGCAGCCTAGCGGTGGTGTTTCTACGGCAGCAACTACTTTCGACACGAAAAATGACCACTTCTGGAGTATTTCACAATTTGGGCATAGCTGGAAAACCGCCAAGTGCTTAGGAACAATAAAAAAGGTTTTCAGATCCAAAAATATTGCTGTTGTTGAATGGGATATCGATGGCAGCACAACTAAAATAAGCTGCAATGCCATTGTAATTGAAAGGGAGTAACTGCTCGTGGTACGTACACGACGTACTTTTTAATTTTCTGATTTATCTTTATTATGTTATAAAATATTTATTTGAAAACAAAATAACAAGGTTTTTGATACTCATTTTCTTATTTTTTCAATTTTATTTTAGACTCTCTTGAATCAAATAGCCTTATTCACCAAGGCGTCGACGAAAATTTTTCTTGAAACAAAAAGTCGACTTGCAGATCGAAAGTCCACATGAGGTTCTTCTTCTTGTTCGAGCGACTCTGATTCCTCTTCTTCATCAGATCTCGATTCAGACGACCAAGTAAGTGACAAACTGTGTCCAAATACTCTCGCAAACGATGAAGAACCGGTGACAATGAGCCTGTTTTTGATAATAATAATCAGGTGACACTCCATGGACCACTTGGACTTTTGGGAAAACAGTAACCGTCAATGCTTTTAGAGATGCGCAGTATAAGCCCCAGTTGCATGTCCGTAATATTCAAAATATAACTGAGCTTGACTTTTGGCTTGCGTTTTGCTCATCAGAAGATATATACCTAATTATCCAAAGCACTAATGCTAAATTAGGAGAACGTCGAAAAGTGATTACTAGAGGCGAATTTTACAAAGCTTTGGAAATAATGTATGCGATGGCAGTAAATTCGTTGCACACTAAAAGCGATTACTGGAATACAGAATGACACCTATTCTCAGATCCTGCTTTTGGTCAAAGATTTGGAATGGGACTTCATCGATTCGAGGAAATAATAAACTATCTCTCTTTTGCAATGCCTGATGATGCTGGTGTAGTAGAAACTGAGGACAACTGGTACCAGGTCAGAGCCTTTTGCGATATGACAACTACTAAGTGGAATGATATTTTTGCATCCGGGTACAAATTAACAGTCGACGAATCTATATTTGCTTAGTGCGGAAAAGGCCTCTATAATGAAAAGGATGGTATACCAGCTGTTATAAAAATTCTAAGGAAGCCAAAAGACGTTGGCTGCAAGTGTAAAGTCATCGCCGATGTGCAAAGTGGAATAATGATAGGTCTTGAGATACATGAAGGGAAGCAGCCTATGCAAAGAACAGAATGGCAAACAGATTTAGGGGCAGGAACCGCAACAACGCTCAGATTAACTCGTCCTTGGCATGCTTGTTGGTGACTCCTGGTTTGCGTCAGTCAAAACTGTTATCGAACCGTACAAGAAAGGTCTATACTTTCTTGCAATGGTGAAAACGGCCACAAGAAACTATCCAATACAAGAAGCAAGACGTCGCGGTCCACCAGAAAGAGGTGAATATGTCACAGCAACTACTGTAGTTACAGAACCACATGTTGAATTAGTATTTGTGGCTTGGCGTGACAAAAGGGTACACGCATTTATTGGTACTTTTAGTACAACCCTGCACGGAGAATCAGCGAAGAAAAAAGAACAGATGCCACAGGAAGAATGGTTGTCAAAGAAGTATAAAGAATAAAGTATTTTGATGGCGCTCCAGAAGTCGATATTCAGAACCATATTTGTCAAAGTGGTTTAGCCCTTGAACAAGCCTGGAACACTAAAAAGTGGTAGAACCGGATGTTTTCCAGCATGTTCGGAATTATAGGAGCTAATGCTTATTTGGCCCACAAATATTTCAAAAAGGATTTTACAAAAAAGCACTGCGATTTCACTGAATCTCTAGCACTACAACTAATAAATAATGCATGGACAGGCGTGGTAGTAGCAACTCCAGTAGCTCTACCAGATCCAGTACACCACCAAAGAGACTGGTTACCAGGAGAATATACACTCATAGCACTAAGCAGTGAAGATAATCGTCAACGGGTGCAAAGAAAGTGCATTATTTTTAGTCGGGTGAAGCACTTGCAACAAAAGTCAAGTTATAGGTGCAGTGCCTGTGGCGTACGTGGTGTTATATGTTCGTCTACAATGGGAATAAATTGTTTCGTCTACCATATTCAGCAGGGGATTCCAGCTTAGGCTGTGCTACCAGAGATAGTCAGTAATCCACAAAAATTTTATTTTTGTGTTTTTAGTGAATTTTCTTAAAAAAAATTCACTAATGAGGAGATCTCGACTTTTGAATTTTGAAAAAATTTCTTCAAATGAGCGCTATTTAGGACCCCTGGAACCCAAATCCGAGGTCGGTTTCAGACTTTATATGTTATATATATATATATATATATATATATATATATATATATATATATATATATATATATATATATATATATATATATGTATATATATATATATATATATATATGTTTATATATTTATGTGTCACACCTATAACTAAAAAAATAATGGACCGATTTTGATAAAATTTGGCACATGCCTTCCTTTCGCGAGTGGCTTGGATAAGTTCGTTAGCCAGGAAAATCCGCCGAGGCTTTCCCGGAAAATTTTGTGTTTTTTTTCGAAAAAAATCGAAAAAAATTATATCTCCGGAATTAATAAAGTAAGGGCAACCAAATTCCATGCGCGGATTTATATCATTATAGGCAAGTTACCTACCAAAATTTAGCTGCGTAGGGTAAAGGACAAAAAAGTTACAGGCATTCAAAAAAAAAAAATTGGGTTCTCCTCAAAACGTCAAAATCGCGATTTTAAATGTCAAAATTGGTGAGTCCCTTCCTTTTGCAAGTGGCTTGGATAAGTTTGTTAGCCAGGAAAATCCGCCAAGGTTTTCCCGGAAAATTTTGTGTTTTCTTTCGAAAAAAATTTATATCTCCAAAATTAACAAAGTAAGGGCAACCAAATTTTATACGCGGGTTTATATCATTATAGGCAAGTTACCTACCAAAATTTAGCTCTGTAGATCAAAAGACAAAAAAGTTACAGGCATTTAAAGAAAAATAAATTTGGGTTTTCCTCAAAACGTCAAAGTCGCGATTTTAAACGTCAAAATTGTTAATATTTAGGCAGTGAACCTGAAATTAATATGAACTATGGAAGGAAAATGTTACAAGAATAATGTTTTACAAAGCCTGAACTCTTAGATTCAATCGTCATTGTCCTTCATTTTACTAAAATATTCCCAGAAAATTCATTTCAAATAGACCCTTTTTATGATGCTTTAGCAGTAGTGTTTGCTATAGAGTTTATCGTTTAATGGTATGTCATTTTTGTCGTAATTATCGTAAAAAATCATTAAAGCACAATATATCCGTTATTATGCAAGTTACGAAAAAAAGTTGTATACATTAATTGTAGGGTGTCTTAAGCTACATCTTAAAAAATATTTCCACAATTACAGGCTGGCCCATAAGTCGTTGGTGATTCAAATTTTCTTTTTTTTTAGTGAATTTTTTTAATCGAACACGCCCTATGTTATTGCATTTTTGTATTTTCCATCGAAATATAATACATCTTCGTAAGAAAAGAAATTCTGGATGCAGCAAGTGCGTTATGGTAGCGAATTTTCATTAAATGCTTCAAATTTTGAATCAATTTGCTATTAACCTATAAGGTTGACCAGAAAACCAGTTTTTTCGGGAACAATTTAAGTTTACTTTCGGAAATTTTTGTACATTTTCAAACAATAAAGTTATTTGGATGAAACATGACACATTGTTTCTAATATATAGATTATACTGGTAACCAAATTTGGTGCCTGCTTTCTTAAAAAAACATATTTGCTATTAGAAACATTTTTATGAAAATTTTTTTATTGTCGAGTTGGAATATCAGTTACTTTATTTAAATATTTCTTATCTCTGAAATATACCTATTATTTTTGATAGTTTGAAAAACTGGGTCAACAGAGGTAATCAGTAATCCTTACGGAAAATTCCTTTTTTTGTGTTCCTTTTGTATTGTCGAGTTTGAATATCAGTTTATTGATTTACGTACTTCTTACCTGATATCTATCTATATTTTTTGCTAGTTTGAAAGTCTAAACCAACACAGATGATCAGTATACATTACCTAGAATTTGCTTTTGTGTGTGTTTTTTTTTTAGTTTTTATAACAGGTAGTTATAGACATACATATTTTTAGTAAAAATGCTTTCTTTCTTTTTCATTACTTTATCACATGGCTAATTATCACAATTTTCTTTCAAACGTTTTACTATTCGGAGTACAATTACAATTAAAGTGGGTCGGGCCAGCAGGACCCCAATTCATTAAAGTAATGCCAGTAAATATTTAATTCAAATTTTATTTAATGTACTGCCGCTAGTATGCTACGTACTGCTCGCAGGATATCGTTATGCGCAGATGGTTGCCCTGCTAGCAGGACGAGAGTCTGTACAAAAGTACTTCTAGAAACGCTCCAAGCAGGACAAAGCTTTGTACACCCTAACATTAAACATCAGCTTAGAACTGGTACGGACCGGGGGTCTTCGACTATCTACTTAAAACAAAGCATAGTTTAATCTATTTGAACTGAGCCGATTTTCCTAAAAATTCGCTACAATAACGCACTAGCTGCGTCCCGAATGTTTTTTTTCTTTCGTTAATGTTATGTATTACGTAGAGTAAAGCCTAGCTTAACATGCTAAAATGCCCCAATGCCGCAAAGCATTTGAATTTGATTAAACTGAAATTCTTATTTAGTGACATACACCTAATAGATACTGTTTTTGCGAAATAAGTATTTGTATACAGTCAGGACCTAAAGTCCGACCCCCTCCAACCCCACCCCCCTCTAATTTCTGAACCGTCCGGTATATTGTGATAAAATTTGGAGCGATAATATATGAGAAAGGTCTGCATTTTTTGACATATCAATGACAGCTTTAAATGTCAAGGTAACAGCTGCGCGAGCTTTCGGACTATTTTTTAAAATGGAAATGGGGGTCGAGTGATACCTCATTTTGAAGGCCTTTTTATGCTCAGAACATTCTCCAGTTTTGAAAACATTTGGTTCAGTATTTTCCAAATAAGAATCAACAATATCAGTCAGAAATTACCTGGATGAGTTATGAAAATAGGTGGATTGGTCGTCGAGGTCCTATGGAATGTCCAGCTCGATTCCCAGACCTCACGCCTCTAGATTTTTTCTTTGGGGATACATTAAATCTGAGGTTTATAAAACGGCTCCCGGCACATTAGATGAACTTAGACAACGAATTACAGATGTTTGTTCAAGAATAACGCCACAGATGCTTCATAATGTCAGAGAAGAATTTACCCGTAGAATATTTATTTGTCAGGAGGTCCATGGTGGTCATTTTCAACATCTGTTGAAGTAACCACATCAACAGTTTGTGCCTTTAGATTTTATTTGAATTGTTTTTCAATTTTCTTAAATAGGGTTAATTAGTTGTTATTTGTTTACTGCCAAATTGTCTTTTATTTTCAGACATAAATAATTTAAAATTATCTATGTGTACTTTACTGTGGAAACAGTACGACAGGAACAATCAATAATGACATCTAACAGGTAAAAAAAGTTTGATAAACAAGGGTAGTCATAATGCAGAAACCGATATTATTAATTCTCATTTAGAAAATACTGAACCAAATGTTTTCAAAACTGGAGAATGTTCTGAGGATAAAAATGCCTTTAAAATGAGGTATCACTCGACCCCCATTTCTATTTAAAAAAATATTCCAAAAGCGCGCGCAGCTCTGACCTTGACATTTAAGGCTATCATTGATATGTAAAAAAGTGCAGATCTTGCTCACATATTATCGTTTCAAATTTCTTCATAATATACCCGACGGTTCAGAAATTAGAGGGGGGTGGGGGACTTTAGGTCCTCACTGTATATTAAAAGTTCTGTATTATGGAAAAAAGTTACTGAAATTTACCTAAAAGCAAAGAAATATAGTAAAATGGTTATTTAAACAAAAAGGTAACTACACACGGTGTTCTCAGGCGGCCACCCATCCAAGTACTGACCGCGCCCGATGTTTCTTTACTTCAGTGATCGCGCCGATGTACTCAACGGGGTATTGCTGTTACCTGTTTGACATTTGTTTTAGGGATGTTAGTGAACCGCTGCATTTACTAAAAACTACTGCCAAATCATCAGAGAATGGGTCTATTTGAAATTAATTTTCTGCAAATATTTTAGTAAAACCAAGGGCAATGATGATGTAAGCTGTAACTTAAGGCTTTGAAAACACATTTATTATGTGTGTGTGTGTGTGTTTTGTTTTTTAACGTCGGCCTATTTCCGCGAGTATGGCCAACCACCGACGCCAGGGAGCAATTTCACCTCACTCTCCTGGAAATTTTACCAGACCCCTGCCTTTATGTAAGGAGGGCAGGGATCTTTGACATGCCCAACATCACGTGGATACGGGACGGACGGCTTTACGCCCCCGTCGAAGGGCGGAACATGCAGACATTCAACTTGCTCAAATACAATGCCAGAACATTGGTTGATATTATTGTTGCAGTTTGTACTGAAAAACTGAGAGGAGAACCCTGGAACCCATTACCCTTCGGTTCAGAGGCACACGTTCTTGCCCCTGAACCACCGAGGCTTTAACACATTTATTATGAAATTTGCTTTACCTAGACCGTATTTGTTTCAGGTTCCCAGTCTAAAAATTGCAAATTTTGACGTTTCAAATCGCGACTCTGAGATTTAAAGAAGAAAACCTATACAATTTTCAAAGTAATTGTTTTATTATTTCTTGACCTTTTTGGGTCAAGAAAAACCTAACCTTTGTCTGTATTATTCACTAATAGGACTGCAAAAATGGATATAGTGCTAAACCGTCAACAACTTGAACAAATAGAAATGCTCACGTACCTTGGGATTATTTTACGGATTTTGCTAAATGTAACAACAAACTTAGAAAGGGATGGCGATGTCAAAGCAGGTACCCAATAGACAGATTATTATTCTCAGTAACAAAGATTTTAACTTGGACCTGAGGAAAAGGTTAATCAAGTCATACGTATAGTGTTATAATGTATGGGACGGAAAGCTAAACTTTAATTAAGCGGAAAAAAGAATAGAAGCCCATAAAATGCGGGCATGGACAAAAATTGCCAAGACCAGGTACACCAATAGGAAAACGATAGAAAGTGTGCTAGAAGAAATGAGAAAGGGAAGATAGTTACTGGAAGAAACAGAGAGGAAAGGCAATATTTATTAGGTATTTTCTAAAACCTTATCGCTTTCTGATATAATTATCCAAAAGGCATATACTTGCAAATTAGGGAAGAAGTAAACCAAGACGGGAGCTTCTCGATACTTCTCGAAAACCTAGCACAATTAATACAGTGCCGAAGCTAGAATGAAATGAAGAGAGCTGTTGAAGAGAGAGGCTTGATTGCGACGACAAGCCGACGTCGCCTTTAGACTGTAATAATGATAGTATACGAAATATTATTTTCGATTAGTTTAATGTTACGTAAAAAATAAATAAATGTAGCACGACGTTTAACTCAGTTTTATGTTGCTTATAGATATGTTAATTTAAATATAGCGGCAAAAATAAATTCATCAGGTTGTTCAAGTGTACTTTGAAATGAAGGCGTCATTATGACATTATGGTAAACAAACTTTTAAAAATACACCAAAGAGATATTAGAATGTAACTAAATTATAACATATATTTTTATACGGCTATTTCAATCTGAAAATATGCATTTGTCCGTGAAAAATAATGTTGAAATAAATAATCCTAAAAATATTAATTATGGATATAGTAAATGGTATCCCATATTCGACATTTTAGTGAATTTGCTTAAAAAAATTCACTAGTGAGTAGATCCCGACTTTTGAATTAAAAAAAAATTTCTTCAAATGAGCGCTAATTAGGCCCCCTAGAATATTTGTTAGTTTGAATTTTTATATGTTTATATATATATATATATATATATATATATATATATATATATATATATATATATATATATATATATATATATATATATATATATATATATATATATATATATATAGTATTAAATTTTTGTGACGGTAATAGTGTTATTTATCAAAAAATTGTGGGAACGCCGTCAGTTGTGGAATAATAAAAAAATTAGCTATACTAATCACTGAAATTTTAACAAAAGCTTACAATATAAACAATGATTATTACATAAGAGACTCTTTTCACTTTTCAGATTTTATAAAGGATGTTACAATTCCAGAAAATTATGTAATTGTTAGTCTTGATATTGTTTCACTTTTTACTAACATACCACTTCAACTTTTTAAAGATAGCATTGAGAAAAGATGGGTTTCTATTTCTCTAGAAACATCCATTCCAAAAAATACATTTTTTGAAATAGTTGATTTTATTTTTAACTCAAGCTATTTTGTTTTTGAAAACACATATTATAAACAAATTTTTGGAACTCCAATGGGTGCTTGTATCTCTCCAATTATTGCACAATATGTTATAGATGATTTGCTTGAAACATGTATACCAAAATTAAATTTCAATATTCCTTTTTTAAAAAAAAATGTTGATGACATTATTTGTAGTATTCCTCTAAATTCAACAACACACATTTTAGAGGTTTTCAATTCTTACAACCAATATATTAAATTTACATTAGAAGAGGAAACAGATAACAGTGTACCATTCCTAGATACAAAATTAATTAGAACAAACGATAACAACATAATTTTAGATTGGTATATAAAACCAACTAATTCTCAAAGATATATTAATTTTCATTCAGATCATTTATTTAAAACTAAAATTAACATTTTATTAGGTTTAAAAAATAGAATATTAAAGATATGTCATCCTTCTTTCCACGAAAAAAATTTAAGAAAACTTTTTAATATTTTTGTTAACAACTCTTATCCTCCCAAACTACTTAATAAACTTTTATACAATTTTTCAAACAATCACCATTACAATACAAGACAATCTCTACAAACAGTATCAAATTTATCTGACAGACATAACACCCATATAATTTCGAGTTCGGAAACATCTAACTTTTTCTACATATCTATCCCATACATTAAAAGTATTTCCAATAGGTTAAAGTTTATATTTAAAGATGAAACCAATTTTAAAATAACGTTTCGATATTCAAAAACAATTAATAACATTTTCAGTAAACTCAAAAGTAAGGATGAAATTTCCAAAGTGTCTGGAGTGGTGTATTGTATTCCATGTAATAATTGTAGTTTAAGATACATTGGCCAAACAAGCAGAGTCCTTAAAGATAGGTTAACACAGCACAAAAGTGACATACGTTTACAAAAAAGAACTTGCGCTCTGTCAGAACATAATCTCGACACTGGCCATAATATAAATTTTAGTAATGTTTCTATTTTACACTGTGAAACCTTAAGTAATAAAAGAATGTGTTTAGAAGAATTTGAAATTACTTTTAACGAAAATTTAATAAACTTAAAGAAAGATAATAATTTTAGAAATCACTACCCCTTCTTATATTTCCTAGACAAAAACAAAAAACAAATTCAATTAAACAATATTTAGCTTTTTATGTCAGTTTGGCATTTATTAGACTTCAATCAAATTCATCAAAAGGTTTTCTTTTATGTTTGTTATTAGATAAATAGTTTAGTAAAACTCATGTTATATGTAAGTATTTTAAACTTTTATATTTTTTCCACGTAAATTGTAAACTTTTTTCTTTCCATGTTGTAGCCTTGATAAAGGAATAAATTTTTCCGAAAGCTCGGCCTATAATAAATAGTTTTATTCCACAACTGACGGCGTTCCCACAATTTTTTGATAATATATATATATATATATATATATATATATATATATATATATATATATATATATATATATATATATATATATATATATATATATATATAACACAGATAACTCAAAAAATAATGGACCTATCTTGATCAAATTTGGTGAGTTCCTCCCCTTTTGCAAGTGACTTGGATAAGTTCGTTAGCCAGGAAAATCGGCTCATGTATTTTCGGAAAATTTTGTGTTTTCTTTCTAAAAAAATTTATATCTCCGGAAATTACAAAGTGAGCGCAACCAAATTTGGTACGTGTATTTGTATTATAAAGGGTGAACTATGTACCAAAATGTAGGTCTCTAAGTTTAAAGACAAAAAGGTGCAGGCAGTTAAAGAAAAAAATTTTTGGAGTTTTCCTAAAAACGTCAAACTCGCAATTTGAAACGTCAAAATTGGCAATGTTTAGGCAAAGAACGTGAAACAAATACGGATTGTGAAAGGAAAATGTTGCAAGAAGAGTGCTCTGCGAACCGTTAAGTTTCAGATTCAACCGTCATTGCCCTTCATTTTTTAAATATTTACAGAAAATTCATTTCAAATCGACCCTTTCTCTGATGCTTTGGCTGTCTATTTAGTTAAGTAGATGCTTTCGCTGAAGGTTTAGTGAAGTTTATGGTTTAACGGTCTATAAGTTTTAGCTAATTTTCGTAGAACAAATTCGTTAATGCATTTTTAATCGAAATATGATGCTTGTTAGTAAGAAAAAAATCTGGACGCAGTAAGTGCGTTTTGATAACCAATTTTCATTAAATCCTTCAAATTTCAATAACTCAATTTGCTATTAACGTAAGTTTTGTTGGTTAGGAAATCAACATTTAAGTTTATTTTCGGAAAATGTTTGTACATTTTCAAACAATAAGTAATTTTGATTAAATATAGTACATTGTTTCTACTACATAGGCTACACCGGTAATCAGATTGATGCCTGCTCTTATTCGCTATTATAAACATTTTAATAAAAATTCACTTTCATAACGCACTTGCTGCGTCCAGACTTTTTTATGAGGTAGGTACTCGAAAACTCTGCGTATTCTGTTTCTTAAACGCCTGCCTGTATCCTCTAAAATGGCCAGTCGCCGAGGCCATGAAGAAATTTACCCCACCAATTTGGGAATTTTGCAATTGCCCTGTCTTTTGTAGGCAGGGTGGGAATAATTTACGTTGCAAATATCGCATGGTGTAAGGGATCGACAGATTATCGCCCCCTCCCAAGCGCGCAACGTATAGTTAGCGCAAAAATTAAGATAACAATGATGGGTTTGATTTGATGTTTGTCAAAGTGTAGACAGAACTGTTTGTTTCAAAGATACGGAATACATTTTTTTACCATTCTACTTTTTAAGGATTCCAACGACTTATAACAAAATTAAGCTTTTTTACAGTTTTCTAATCCCCTGTATATCTAAGGCAAGATGCATTCTCACCACAACTAGAAGCGTAGACCGGTTTCGCTCTAAGTAGAGCTCGTCAGTACGGCATACTAAATTGTTAGTTGGTTGTATACAGTCTCCATTTTTTAACACTTTGTGTTGTTTGAAGCTGGCGTGACAACATACTACTTGGGTCCGCAACTAGGTAGCGGCACGTTGCTTCGTGTCTTACCACTCACTTAGTGTTGGAAGGCTGGATACCATAGCCGTATTACTTTATAGGTGTATTCTCGCTACAATTAGTATAGCGTACTGACGAGCTCTAATTAGAGCGAAACCGGTCTACCGTTCCAATTGTGGTGAGAATGCTTCTAGCCTTACATACTTTGTCCCTATATTAGGGTAGAAATGGGCCAGGACTGATAATTTACTAAATTGTTAGTTGGTTGTATACAGTCTCTATTTTTTAACACTTTATGTTATTTGGAGCTGGCCTAACAACATACTACTTGGTTCCGCAGCTAGGTGGCGTCACGTTGCTTCGTGTCTTACCACTCACTTAGCCCTGTATATCCTGATCAAAGGCAAATGAGATGATAAACAAAACTGCCTATATTTCTTAACGAGCTATGGGTTCTTGTAGTTCTGCTATAATGAAGTGGACCAGCTGTATAATTATTGTATTGATTTTTAGAGACTTTTATAAAGTTAGTTTAAATAATAATAGTAATATTTAATACATACTATAACTATTAAGACTTACCCACAGCCTTCATGAATTCATCAAAGTTTTCGCTTGTAGTCAATTTGTATTTTTTGCCAAGGAATGCGTCAACCATTTTGCAGATTGTTGTTGGTCTGAAAGAAAATTATTCAAAAATAAATAAAAAATATGGACGACCTATTTATTCATTTTGTTAGATAATATACTTTATCTATTTTTCATTGTAAGGTGAATTTTGGCAGTACATATTGTAGGTAGCAGTTAAAATGCCGTACACGTTTGTCAGAGCAGCATTTGAAAATCTCAGTCCTCTGTCAATAAGAAGGGCCCTCCCATAAGGAACTGCTAAAGTTCAAGGACGTCAATTTGAACATTTACCGAAAAAATATGTTTTTAATACGGAATAAGCTTTAATAATCGAAATAGGGGCTTTCCATTTGAAAAACTCTAGTATCAGCAGTTTTTTATCTTAATTTTGGTGCTTATTTTTCGAACACTCTGTATCAATAAATTCAATAATTTCATTTAAAGATTGTTAGACTACGTCCTCGCCTACAATATGTTCCGGTCTGAAAACGTCCATTTTGACATAAAAGTTCGAATATCTCAAGAAGAAGAAGACTTAGGTATATGACATTATACACAGAAAGTATTCATAATTTTACACAGAATCTCAAAATGCCATAATACACCGGGTGTCTAATTTTAAATAAGGAAATATTATTTGTCTGAAAAAAATGTAACCAAGTGTCCCCGATTACCTGAGTACAGTACCAAATTATGAGTTTTTTCCTGATGATGGTTTTCCCATAATCAGTCGATGCAGTTCCCGAAGGTTCACTCTGTATATATATATATATATATATATATATATATATATATATATATATATATATATATATATATATATATTAGGGTGGTCCGTCAATTTTAGCGAATTTTCATTAAGAAAAATTGGCTATTAGAGAGGTCACGATGGAAAGCTTTTTAAATAATTTCTTCAGATGAACCCAAAACCAAGGTCCATTAAAATAAAATTTTTATATGTTATATATATATATATATATATATATATATATATATATATATATATATATATATATATATATATATATATATATATATATAATCCGAGCGATAACTCAAAAACTACTAAGCTGATTTCAACCAAATTTGGCACAAATCTGGCTTGGGCGAAAACCGAGGTGGAGTTCGTTAATCATCCTTTATGCTCAAGTTTTTCCCGTAGTAAATCGGGGAAAACTTTTTGAGAACGCTATATTTTTCTAAGTATCAGAGTAACTGGAATGGGACTTTACATGTGGATAGAAATAATTAAATAAACCTATGTTGTGAATTTTAAGTAATTTGCTACACAATATTTAGAGTTTTTTCCAAATTAAAAATAAAATTCCAAAGACATGCGTTGAAACGACTTACTGGTTAAAGTCCAATTCCTGTCAGACATAGTAGTTAACTTCCACGCGTAGACTGTTCAATACAACAGGTATAAACCATACATCAACGGTAACCAAAAATATATACGAGGCATAAAACATACTACCCAAACCAACAATCGTGAAATCTCGGCCGCAATTATGGAAAATGACAGACGACATGAAATTCAAAATTTGGGCAAGTGATTTTATTAGTAAAATACACCTTATTTGTAGCTTTATTAACGGCCCCAGTTTTAGCGCAGCATAGATATATTATGCTATCGCATAATATAGCAGAAATGTTAACAAAATCAAGCCGAGTCCCTATAAAAATGTTTCTAAAATAGTTTCTTTTATCTTTAAACATAACATAAGACGTCATATAAGACCGAAACAGTCGTGGGATGTGTTTCAATGGTAATTCTACTAATTATATAATTCTTACGTATACTTTGAATATAATATCCCGAGCATGAAGCCGATCTAACGTATGACGCAAATAAAACGTTAGTTAATGTGTGCCCAGATGGCGCAGGGGATATCGCCCTTTCCTCCTAAGCAGAAGGTTATGCGATCGACTCCAGCTCGATGAATGTATGTTTTTTAATGCTTAATTTTGATATTTGAAGAAACAACAGTGCACAGGTTTCATACGTTTTTTACGAGATATTATTTTTGTTTAAAACGCCTAAATAAGTTTGTCACCTTTGAGTCTGAAATTATAAATTTGTTATTGTTGATACTGAAAAAACCGGTTTGATTAGGTTAACTAAAACGAAATCATACTGGCGATTAATAATGAAAAATAATTGCTACGTTTATAATTTGGCAGATACTTTACTTTTCTAAATATGAATTAAGTTTCCTTCTGGAAATCTTCTGTATAACTTTAATGAAATTTGTAATACAAGTTTCTTTTAAAGAGGCTTACACTATCTACAGATATAGCAAAATTTAGTTTTTTAGCCTAATAGAAATTGAGTTTTGGGCATTTTTCTCAAAAGGAGTTAGAACGCAATTTTTTTTTTTGATAATAGAGAGAAAGCGATGGTAACACTTTCGGAAAAATTCTTCAAATGTGCGCGTACCAAGACCTCTAAAATCGATCTTTGAGGTCTGTGTAAGTTTAAAATATTAACTTTACTAACATGCCGTATATTAATAGTGTACAATTCTTATGAAAATTCGCTACTTTAACGCACTTGCTGTCCTGAAATATTTTTTTCTTCTGGTTTTGCCACCCTGTAGATTTGTAACATGTATCCATAGCAATAAGATTGTAAAGTTTCAGTGGTCTAGCTTTAGCGGAAGGACATGCACAGTCGAGTGCTGCGCATTTTTGTGAAAAATGCGTGATCTTGACTTTTTGTTACAAGTCAGCTCTGTATGTTGAGTTAAAGGAATCTACTCGAAAATATAACTACTCGTGAGTCCTATATATAGACAAACGTAAAAAACTTTGGTACTTATTTACTAGACTGTGAGGAAATCAGTACATTAAAATGAGTTCATAAACTCGAAAAAATACGACATTTTTCTACTTGGATATCGGGATCTTGAGCCATTGGTAAGGCATAACCAACTTCCAGCTCTTCGGCAAGTTCTACTTCGTTATCGCACACATGAATAAAAAAAGTCTGGACGCAGCAAGTGCGTTATGGTAGTGAATTTTCATAAAAATATTTTTAATAGCAAATAAGTTTTTTTTTAGAAAGCAGGCATCATATTTGCTAACCAGTATAACCCGTATAGGCGAAACAATGTACCGTCTTTCATCAAGATAAGTTTATTGTTCGAAAGTATACAAAATTTTTCAAAAATAAACTTTAAATGTGCCCGAAAAAACTGGTTCCCCGGCCAACGAACCTTCTAGGTTAATAGCAAATTGAGCTATTCAAATTTGAAGTATTTAATGAAAATTCGCTACCATATCACACTTCTTGCGTCCCGAATTTCTTTTCCTACAAAAATGTATTATATTTCGATGGAAAATGCAAAAAATAAAATAATATACGGCTTGTTCGATTAAAAAAAAAAAAGAAAATTTGTATCACCAACGACTTATGGGCCACTCTGTGATTGTAGAAATATCTTTTTAAGATGAAGCTCAGGACACCCTATAATTAACGTTTGCAAGTTTTTTTCGTATCTTGTATAATAACGGATATATTGAGCTTTATTCATTTTTTACGAAAGTTGTATAACAATATACGGCTTGTTCGATTAAAAAAAAAAGTATCACCAACGACTTATCGGCCACTCTGTGATTGTAGAAATATCTTTTTAAGATGAAGCTCAAGACACCCTATAATTAATTTCTTTTCCTACAAAGATGTATTATATTTCGATGGAAAATGCAAAAAATAAAATAATATACAGCTTGTTCGATTAAAAAAAAAAAAGAAAATTTGTATCACCAACGACTTATGGGCCACTCTGTGATTGTAGAAATATCTTTTTAAGATGAAGCTCAAGACACCCTATAATTAACGTTTGCAAGTTTTTTTCGTATCTTGTATAATAACGGATATATCGAGCTTTATTCATTTTTTACGAAAGTTGTATAACAATATACGGCTTGTTCGATTAAAAAAAAAGTATCACCAACGACTTATCGGCCACTCTGTGATTGTAGAAATATCTTTTTAAGATGAAGCTCAAGACACCCTATAATTAACGTTTACAAGTTTTTTTGTATCTTGTATAACAACGGATGCATTGAACTTTATTGATTTTTAGTTTTAGGTTCTTTGCCTAATGTTGCAAATGTTGACGTTTCAAATCACGACTTTGACGTTTTGAGGAAACCCCACATTTTTTTCTTTAAATGACTATAACGTTTTTGTCGTTTAACTTACAGAGCTAAATTTTTGTATGCAATTTACCTTTGATGATGTAAATCCGCGTACCAAATTTGATTGCCCTTACTTTGTTATTTCCAGAGACATAAAAAATTTTCCGGAAAAAACTGGACCGATTTTCCAGGGTAACAAACTTATCCAAGTCACCTGAAAATGCTCCAAATTTGATCCAAATCAGCCCATTATTTTGTGAGTTATCGGTGTGATATATATATATATATATATATATATATATATATATATATATATATATATATATATATATATATGTAAAAAAATAAAAATTGAAACTGACCCCGGATATGTGTTCTAAGTGGGCAAGTTCGCGCTAATTTGAAGATTTTTTCTAAATTCAGAAGTCGCGATCTCCTCATTATTGATTTTTTTTAAAGAAATTCACTAAAAATGTGAAAAATTCTGCGCATATAGTCATTCAAGAAGTCATAGAGGTGCGGAGCGAAACTGGTAATCCGTCCAAACAACCAAATCACTGCACCGAATAACTTATAAAAATTCATAAGAACTGGCTGCTTTAAAAAAAAAACAAGAGATTTGCAAGCACAGAAAAATAGGGAGCATTTGTTTACAGAAGAGCTAACAAACTTTTTGATATTGCCCATGGAAACACCATAAATTCAGTCAAACTTGTGGAAGACAGAGAGTTTTTCATTGATCGGTAGGTGGTAGTGGACTTTTCCTTTACGTGATAGTATATGATTTTTTACACGCCCGATGAGGTACCACCCCTTACATCAAGGGGCCGGTGAAGTCCCAACGGACGTTTCCGGTTCTGGTGTATGAGTCGGTTTCCCTTATAAGCAAAAATGATGATGGCTCCTCCTTGTACAAAATACTCCGGAGATAAAATACCCCTCCATTCGGATCTCCGGGAGAGGGGTGTGCAGCGGGCGCCGGCATCAAGATTTAACATATCCTTCTCGATTATATGTGGCCTAAATTCTAACCTGAACTCCGTCCACCATTTCCTCCATATAGGCCCCAACTCCTCTTCCTCGTCGAAACCCAAATCAGTGCCAAAACAGCCACTAATCACCTTAATTTCCTGGGGTATGAGCTCCTTACTTCCTTTAGATTGCATGGAGGGGTGTGCGCATATGTCCGTAGCAATCTACCCTGCACCAGACTCCTCAATTTGGAAGCTGGAAGAAAAGACATACTTTGAATGAAACTCTCTCTCAGGGCTGCAACTAAATTCATCTGTTGCATTTACCGGTCACCTTCTAACAACAACTTTGTCCAGCTCTTCGCCTAGCTTTCTGAAAAAATCGTCGATCTGATTTCTGAATATCCTTCCTCCGAGGTCACTATTCTTGGTGACTTCAATGTCCATAATAAGGAATGGCTAGGATCTTCAAAAACCGATCCACACGGGAGAACAGCATAGACTTTTGCAGTCAGCAATTTTTTAGCCAATATGAATCAGCAACCTACTTAGTTTCCTCGCATCCCAATACACAGTTCAAATCCCTTGGATCTCCTTCTTACTACAAAACCCGAATGCTATAAGACATCAGTCACCGCACCCCTTGGTCGCTCAGACCACGGCATGGTCACTGCTTCCTGCGCAATGCAACCCGAGGTCACACAGTCATCACACCCACGTATCGTTTGGCACTACAACTCCGCGAACTGGGACGAAATGCGAGATTACTTTTCATCATTTCCATGGGCGTCTGTCTGCTTCTCTCATCCTGACCCCTCTGATATCTCACAAAACGTCACCGAAATTATCCAAGCTGGCATGGAATTAATTATTCCACGTACACAGAAAACCTCTTCAGCCACTCAAAAGCCCTGGTTCTCTAAATCCTATGACAAGGCCAGACTTGAAAAGGTCAAAGCTCACAAAAAGCTTCTACACAATCCCAGTCAAGAAAACCCTCAAACATTTAACGACGTAAGAACCTGCTATTGCCGCATTCTTTCTGAGGCAAAAAACTCGTTTAATAACCACATCAAAAACAAAGTCCTCTCAAGCTCCAATGCCAGCAAACTCTTCTGGACTCTTGCTAAATCTATCGGGAATAATTTCTGCAAGAGCGCGTTCCCACCTCCTATTTCAGGGGATGAAATTGTTTCTACCGTCCTTGGAAAGGCTGCACTTTTTGCTTCGTTGTTCGCCGGCAATTCTACTCTCAACCCACCTCCAAATGTTCAACCACCAACAGTCCCCAATGTCACGCATAAATGACGGATATCATTTTCAAAACTAACAAGGTACGAAAGATGCTCTCTTCTCTTAATACCAGGAAAGCCTCTGTCCTTGACGAGATCCCAGCAATTGTTTTCAAAAATGCGCAACAGAACTTGCTCCTTTCCTGACTCGTCTGTTTCAGGCATCGTACAATAGAGGCATATTCCCTAGTAACTGGAAAACTGCTCGAGTACAACCCGTCCCCAAGAAAGGATCCAAAGCGCTTCCTAGCAACTACAGGTCTATTTATCTCCTTTCAGTCGTCTCTAAAGTGATGGAAAAGTATATAAACACCGAATTACTAAAATTTCTTGAAAAACAGTCTATTCCACCACAAGAAGTTGGATTCCGTCAGCGCAGATCAACTGCCGACCTCCTTTCCTTTGTCACCCATTCTTAGTCAAGTCTATGGAACTACACGGTGAATCCCAGATTGCCGGGTCTAGACATATCCAAAGCATTCGACCAGGTCTGGCAAGCAGCGCTGCTTAATAAACTTCCGGCCTATGGCCTACCACCAAAACTCTATACCGGGACAGCAAATTTCCTCTCCAACCGGACCATTTCTGTTGTCGTGGATGGCCATTCCTCTAAACTGGATCCAATTAATGCAGGAGTTCCTCAAGGTTCATCTTTAGCCCCTCTTTGTTTCTTCTCCGCATCAATGTCCTCCCCTCTAGCACATCCAACCCAGTTCATAGTTACGTGGACGACAGCACCCTCCACTCAAATATTGTATATTTGAGTGGAGGGTGCTGTCGTGCAGACCTTTATGAACCGAATAAAAAAATTTCAACTATTTATTTTCAATGGTTCAGGAGTTATGAATTTCTTAATGGACCCTTGCAACTTAAATTTTTTTGCCAAAAAATGTGACATATATCAAAAACCGTGACAGATAAGTGTTGATAACTGGTACGCTCTGAACTCAGAATTTAATGAAGAATCCAGGCATGGAATCAAAATGCGATATTCCCATTAAAAAAATAAAGATGGCGCCGATTTCCGGTGTTTCCGGTAGTGCCGCCATTTTTGTAAATATTTCATTTAGACTAACAGCAGTCGATTCTGGCCGGCTGTCAAATTTCATAATAATACGATTTCGGGAAATCAAAAATTTTCTAACGAACGGGCTACGTGAATCAGCCTGTATACAAGGTGAAGCATTTCTACGGCAAAGATCAATATAATTGTTATTATACAAGATACGAGAAAAAATTGTATACGTTAATCATAGGGTGTCTTAAGCTGCATCTTATAAAATTATTTTGACAATCACAGGATGGTCCATAAGTCCTTGGTGATCCCTGCAATTGTTTTTTCAAACACCCTTATATTATTGCATTTTTTCATTTTTTATCGAAATATGATGCATGTTTGTGATAAAAAATAGAGACACAGTAAGTGCGCTTTGGTAGCGAATATTCTCATTAAATCTTTCAAATTTCAATAACTCAATTTGCTATTAACCTAAGGTTTGTTGGTTAGCAAACCAGCTTCTAAACAGAAACCAGACTTTGCTTGTAAGACTGTTTAGAATTTTGTAACTGCTTGTGTCGTGTGATACTTGCCGACCTACCAGAAACTTTGTTTCTGACACAACCACCCTTTGTAATGTTTCAGGAAGCCCCTGAGGATGGCCAGATATATGGGCCGAAACGCTTAAGGCTTTTACTAAATAAATTCAGTCTGGAGTATAGCCTTGTTCTGTTGTTTTTTACCTTTGAAATATGTCTAACCCAGACGTTGTGACGTTCAGAAATTACAGGAAACCAGTTTTCTCGGAAACATTTTAAGTTTATTTTCGGAAAATTTTTGTACATTTTCAAACAATAAGTAATTTTGATATAAAAGATGGTACAATGTTTTTACTATATAGGTTATACCGGTAACCAGATTGATACCTGCTTGCATTAGATAAAGATATTTGCTATTAAAACATTTTTATGAAAATTCACTTCCATAACGCACTTGCTGCGTCCAGACTTTTGTTTCTGAGGGCACCATTGTTCATACATTCTTTCCCTGAGAGCGAGTCTAGCTGACTTGTTATTCACCGAATCCAAATTTATATTTAAATCGTTATTGATATCTAATTTGTTTAAACACAACTTTCATATGTTTTGAAATAATTCTAATTAGTTCATTAACTAACTGAGTGCATTTTGAATTCAGTAGCAAATTTTAGTGTACCTAATTATTGTTGTAGAAACGCTTCCCAAAATTTGTTGAAAATTTGAAGACCTTTTACTGACGATGAATATAAGTATCCATTTGATGTATGATTAAAAATTTAGAGAATATCATTGAGTGAGCTTGTTATAATTTTGTCTATGTCATCAATAAAGTTTTTGTTTAGTTGTTCAACAGGGGCTGTTTCAAGAGGCTAAATTAAACATAGTGATAAATACTGATTCAAAGCAATAAGTTTTTGTTCACAATTTAATAAATTTGATTTCGTTAGTGTTGACCTTAATTGTGCGAATGGTTTAACCTAAACCGCAGACAAAGGAACCGAACAATGAATAAATGAATTTTGTTAATGTTCCCAGTTTTTCATTCCGTATATTAACTTTGTGATCAAAACCCATTCGTCACAGAAATGCACTCACAGATAATTTAAATAATTTAAATCAGAAAAAAATATGATTTAATATGATACATACGTTATTTCGTCCATCATTTTTCTGGTATTGTTCAATTATGACAAGCTTCAAAACACTGCTTAAACCAAATGCCAAAGTTGTTTGACATTAGGCGTCTGTATTTTAGTTGTTATGGATACATATATTATTTATTTGGTTCATTTGGCCGCAATTGCACAAACCTGGTGAAATTGTTCCACATCAAGGATACATAATTCGAAAAAAAATTCGGGACGCAGCAAGTGCGTTATGGTAGTGAATTTTCATTAAATGCTTCAAATTTGAATAACCCAATTTACTATACACCTAGAAAGTTTAATTTCGGTATGTAGTAAGGTCTTTCCTAATACAAGATATCCACCAAATTTCATTAAGATAACTTTGTAAAAGTTTGTTTCGAAAAAAAATCCAAATTTAAATAACCCAATTTTCTCTAAGCTTAGAAAATAAAATTTTGCTGCGTAATAAGGTTTCTCCCAAGGCAACATATTCGTTAAATTTTATTAAAACAGTTCTGTAATTTTCAGAGAAAAATTTTTTTCTCTAAAGAAAACTCAAAATTTTCCCGGAAAATCCTGTCCGATTTTCCTGGCTAACGAACTCATCCAAGCCATTAATAAAAGAAAGGCACTTGCCGAGTTTCATCGAAATCGGTTAATAATTATTGTTTAAGTTATCAGACGGATATATATATATATATATATATATATATATATATATATATATATATATATATATATATATATATATATATATATATATATATATATATATAAACATATAAACATTGAAACTGGCCCCGGATATGGATTCTAGGGGTCCTAGTTCGCGCTCATTTGACCATCGACAGTGAATTTTTTTAAATAAAAATTCACTTAAAGTCTGGCCGCAGCAAGTGCGTTATGGTAGTGAATTTTCATTAAAATGTTTTAAATAGCAAATATGTGTTTTTTTTAAAGAAAGCAGGCATCGAATTTGGTTACCAGTATAACCTATATAGTAGAAACAATATAACATATATCATCAAAATAACTTTATTGTTTGAAAAGGTACAAAGATTTTTCGAAAATAAACTTAAAATGTTCCGAAAAAAACTAGTTTCTTAAATAGCAAATTGAGCAATTCAAATTTGAAGCATTTAATAAAAATTCGATACCATAACGCACTTGCTGTGTCCCGAATTTATTTTCTTACAAACATGCAATATATTTACATGGTCGAAATTAGATTATATATATATATATATATATATATATATATATATATATATATATATATATATATATATATATATATATATATATATATATATATATATATATATATATATATATATGAACATATAAAAATTGAAACTGGCCCCGGATATGGATTCTAGGGGTCCTAGTTCGCGCTCATTTGAAATTTTTTTTGCAAAGTCTCACCATCGATAGTGAATTTTTTAAAATAAAAATTCACTTAAAGTCTGGCCGCAGCAAGTGCGTTATGGTAGTGAATTTTCATTAAAATGTTTTAAATAGCAAATATGTGTTTTTTTTAAAGAAAGCAGGCATCGAATTTGGTTACTAGTATGACCTATATAGTAGAAACAATATAACATATATCATCAAAATAACTTTATTGTTTAAAAATGTACAAAGATTTTTCGAAAAAAAACTTAAAATGTTCCGAAAAAAACTAGTTTCTTAAATAGCAAATTGAGCAATTCAAATTTGAAGCATTTAATAAAAATTCGATACCATAACGCACTTGCTGTGTCCCGAATTTATTTTCTTACAAACATGCAATATATTTACATGGTCGAAATTAGATGCATTAACGGTCAGCTCTGAACTGGCACGGACCGGGGAATCCGACTATTTAATTAAAACAAAGCACTATTTGAACTGAGCAACAATCTAACGAACTTATCCAAGCCACTTGCAAAAGGAAGGTATTCACCAAATCTGATCGTCATCGCCGTATTATTTTTTGAGTTATCGGTGTGACACACACACACACGCAGATATATATATATATATATATATATATATATATATATATATATATATATATATATATATATATATATATATATATATATATATATATATATATATATACAGGGTCGCTGATAAGTCTGGAAACGGTCGATTATCCGGGAAAATAAACAAGGTGTCGAAAAAAGTTTTATACAAAAGTTTTTGGGTTCTTCAATGTCTACTAGGCGGTGATAATTTTATTTATACAGGGTTGGTCATACAGGCGTGGCACACCAATATTTTTTTTTTAATGGAACACCCTATATATTATTCGATATTTCAATCCTTCTCTTAATTTTGAGCAACATTTATGAGAAGCATAATGTACCTAAACTCAATCGTTTCCGGGTAAAAAAATAAATAAAAATAAACGCTACTGTTTTTAAAATCTATTGGATGAAGAACAAAAATAAATGAAAAGTAGAATATCTCTTGAAAACAATCTGTGAGTGTGAAAAGAACCGGTTGCGATGTTTTTAACATTGTTTGGAATCCCAAGATAAGATAAGATGCCCATAAGAAACGCAGTATTATTCTTTTGTTTTAAAATGTTTCCAGGACAACGAATGTCAAACATTCATTCAGTGTCAACAGTTTTGAAACATTAGTAATTTAGTGTCAACAGTTTTTGTGCAAAATGGCAAGTTTAAGTGAAACCGAACGTATCGAAATTTTAATGATGATAGGGTACGGTGATAGAACACGAAGTTTTGCTCAAGTGGTGATTATGTTCAATGAGTTGCATCCTGTGCGGGAATCGATCTCCAAATCCACAGTTTCGAAAACTTTGCATCGTTTTCACGAAACTGGCGGTATCAAGGATAAACCTAGAACTGGAAGGCCAGTAACCGTTACAAATGAAGAAAATTCTTTGAATGTAATATTGGATGTGGTGGAAAATCCGAAAACTTCGGCACAGCAATTGGCTTTAAATCACAATATGAGTCGATATTCAATTCAAAAGATTACGAAGCGGGAAAAGTTCCGTCCATATAAAATTCATTTATTGCAAGAACTGAGTGAAGACGATTTTGATCGCAGAATCGAGTTCTGTGAACTTATTATGGAGAAGTTACGCCAAAATTTTAACTTTGCCAACCACATTTTGTTTTCCGACGAATCTACATTTTGTTTGAATGGACAAGTCAACCGACACAACTGTAGGTACTGGTCAGACGAAAACCCACATTGGATGGAACAAATTCACACCCAAAGACCGCAAAAAGTAAATGTTTGGTGTGCTATTATTGGTGGACATATCATAGGACCTTATTTTATACACGGTAATTTGAACTCTGCTCGATATTTGACTCTTTTGCAAGAATCAATTGTTCCAGACGTTAGTCGATTATTTCCGAACAATAACGACCCAAATATACCAGCGGAAGAAATATGGTTTCAGCAGGATGGGGCACCCCCTCATTTTGGAATTGAGGTACGGGAATATCTGAATCAAACCTTTCCTGGCAGATGGATAGGGCGCAGGGGAACTATTGAATGGCCAGCTAGGTCTCCCGACATGACGCCGCTTGACTTTTTTTTGTGGGGTCATGTAAAAAATTTAATTTACCAAAATAGACCGCAGAATATTGAAGAGTTCCAAGCAAGGATTGTGCATGAAATTAATAACATTCCTCAAAACGCTCTTGTAAATGCAGTGCAATGTTTTGTTAAGCGAATTCATTATTGTCAGGAGGTCAATGGAGAACACTTTGAACATCTTATAAAATAGGATTTCAAACAATGTTAAAAACATCGCAACCGGTTCTTTTCACACTCACAGATTGTTTTCAAGAGATATTCTACTTTTCATTTATTTTTGTTCTTCATCCAATAGATTTTAAAAACAATAGCGTTTATTTTTATTTTTTTTTTTACCCGGAACCGATTGAGTTTATGTACATCATGCTTCTGATAAATGTTGCTCAAAATTAAGAGAAGGATTGAAATATCGAATAATATATAGGGTGTTCTATTAAAAAAAATTAATATTGGTGTGCCACGCCTGTATGACCAACCCTGTATAAATGAAATTATCACCGCCTAGTAGACATTGAAGAACCCAAAAACTTTTGTATAAAACTTTTTTCGATACCTTGTATATTTTCCCGGATAATCGACCGTTTCCAGACTTATCAGCGACCCTGTATATATATACATATAAACATATAAAGTCTGAAACCGACCTCGGATTTGGGTTCCAGGGGTCCTAAATAGCGCTTGTTTGTAGAATTTTTTTCAAAATTCAAAACTCGCGATCTCCTCAATAGTGATTTAAAAAAAAATTCACTAAAAGTCTGGATGCATCAAGTGCGTTATGGCAGTGAATTTTCATAAAAATATTGACGAATTTTTATTTTAAAAAATCGCTAATAGAGAGTTATTGATGGTGAGACTTTGCAAATATTTTTTCAAATGAGCACGAATTTGGGCTCCTAGAACCCGAAACCAAGGGTCTGTTTGAATTTTTATGTGTTTATATATATATATATATATATATATATATATATATATATATATATATATATATATATATATATATATATATATATATATATATATATATACATATATATATATATATATATATATATATATATATATATATATATATATATATATATATATAGTACTAAGTTTGTGTGACGGTAATATTGTTATTTATCAAAAAATTGTGGGAAAGCCGTCAGTTGCAAAATAAAACTCTTTATTATATGCCGAGCTTTCGGAAAAAATTTATTCCATTCTCAAGGCTACAACATGGAAAGAAAAAAGTTTACAATTTACATAAGAAAAGTTTAAAAGTTTAAAATACTTACAAATAACGTGAGTTTTACTAAACTAATTATTCAATAACAAACATGAAAAACCTTTTTATAAACTTGAGTGAAGTCTAAAAGTGCCAAACTGACATATAAAGCTAACTATTGTCTAATTGAATTTGTTTTTTGTTTTTGTCTAGGAAATATAAATAGGGGTAGTGATTTCTAAAATTATTATTTTGCTTTAAGTTTATTAAATTGTCGTTAAAAGTAATTTCAAATTCTTCTAAACACATTCTTTTATTACTTAAGGTTTCACAGTGTAAAATAGAAACATTACTAAAATTTATATTGTGGCCAGTGTCGAGATTATGTTCTGACAGAGCGCAAGTTCTTTTTTGTAAACGTATGTCACTTTTGTGCTGTGTTAACCTATCTTTAAGGACTCTGCTTGTTTGGCCAATGTATCTTAAACTGCAATTATTACATGGAATACAATATACTACTCCAGACACTTTGGAAATTTCATCCTTACTTTTAAGTTTACTGAAAATGTTATTAATTGTTTTTGAATATCGAAACGTTATTTTTAAATTGGTTTCATCTTTAAATATAAACCTTAACCTATTGGAAATATTTTAATGTATGGGATTGACATGTAAAAAAAGTTAGATGTTTCCGAACTCGAAATTATATGGGTGTTATGTCTGTCAGATAAATTTAATAATGTTTGTAGAGAGTGTCTTGTATTGTAATGGTGATTGTTTGAAGAATTGTATAAAAGTTTATTAAGTAGTTTGGGACGATAAGAGTTGTTAACAAAAATATTAAAAAGTTTTCTTAAATTTTTTTCGTGGAAAGAAGATAGCATATCTTTAATGTTCTATTTTTTAAACCTAATAAAATGTTAATTTTAGTTTTAAATAAACGTTCTGAATGCAAATTAATATATCTTTGAGAATTAATTGGCTTTATATACCAATCTAAAATTATGTTGTTATCGTTTGTTCTAATTAATTTTGTATCTAGGAATGGTAGACTGTTACCTGTTTCCTCTTCTAATGTAAATTTAATAAATTGGTTGTAAGAATTAAAAACATCTAAAATGTGTGTTGTTGAATTTAGAGGAATGCTACAAATAATGTCCTCAACATATTTTTTTTAAAAGGAATATTGAACTTTAATTTTGGTATACATCTTTCAAGTAAATCATCTATAACATATTGTGCAATAAATAGATGATTTACTTTGGACTTTTAGACTTCACTCAAATTTATAAAAAGGTTTTTTCATGTTTGTTATTGAATAATTAGTTTAGTAAAATTCACGTTATTTGTAAGTATTTTAAACTTTTATATTTTTCCTATGTAAATTGTAAACTTTTTTCTTCCATGTTGTAGCGTTGATAATCGAATAATTTTTTTCCGAAAGCTGGGCATATAATAAAGAGTTTTATTTTGCAACTGACTGCTTTCCCCACAGTTTTTTGATATATATATATATATATATATATATATATATATATATATATATATATATATATATATATATATATATATATATATATCTTGTGTGTGTGTGTGTGTATCCACACGATAACTCAAAAATTATTAACCGATTTTGATGAAACTCGGCTAGAATCTTTCTTGTAGTAGTAGCTTGGATGAGTTCGGTAGCGAGCCCTTTTGGACTCGTTTTCTCAAAAAAAAACATGATTTGTCCGAAAAAAAATTTGGATCTCAAAAAATAACAAAGCTATTTTGAAGAAATTTGTTTGGTATGTTGCGCTCGTAAATA